>CM031961.1:2366784-2439284 GCA_018749465.1 Paracanthobrama guichenoti
AAGTGAATAACACTTCTGTTAGTGGGTGGGATATATTAGGCAGCAAGTGAACATTTTGTCCTCAAAGTGTGTGTGCGTGACTTACCTGGGGAACACATGGCAGCATGCACTATGGGAAGAAGGCAAGCCGGCAGAGGCAGTGTGATGCTTTGGGCAATGTTCTGCTGGGAAACCTTGGGTCCTGCCATCCATGTGGATGTTACTTTGACACGCACCACCTACCTAAGCATTGTTGCAGACCATGTACACTCTTTCATAGAAACTGTATTCCCTGGTGGCTGTGGCTCTTCCAGCAGGATAATGCTCCTGCCACAAAGCACAAATGCTTCAGGAATGGTTTGAGGAGCACAACAACGAGTTTGAGGTGTTGACTCGGCCTCTAAATTCCCCAGATCTCAATCCAATCGAGCATCTGTAGGATGTGCTGAACAAACAAGTCCGATCCATGGAGACCCCACCTCGCAACTTACATGACTTAAAGGATCTGCTGCTAACATCTTGGTGCCAGATACCACAGCACACCTTCAGGGGTCTAGAGGAGTCCATGCCTCGACGGGTCAGGGCTGAGCAGGGCAGCAAAAGAGGGACCGACACAATATTAGGTCATAATGTTATGCCTGATCGGTGTATGTATGAACAATGTGTACTAGGGATGCACAAAATATCGGCCACTATATCGGTATCGGACGATATATGTTTATTTTTAATGTTCTAGTTATATTAAAGCTGATATATTAAAGCCGATAAATAATGTATTATTTCCTTCAGCTGAGACACTTCAGATGCCATGATGGTTTTAAATTGTTTGAAATATGATTGGAATCACTTCAAAAAAAGGAAAATACAGTAAACATGCGCAGCGCAAGTCTGTCATATAGGCTACATAAATGGTAAGACTTTTGTTTTTGTAATCAGGCTCTCAAAAATTATATAAAAAATTGGATTAAGATTTATCAGCCAATATATCGGTTATTGGATTTCAAATATATTATCTGTTATCGGTATCGGTTAATCTTCATATCGGTGCATCCCTAATGTGGACTCTTTCTCCATGTTACCTGCACCCACATATCCAAGCTTATTTGTCAGCAAAAGTCTGCTGGAGGGCATAAACATGTCATTTTGCATCATCCTGCAGAGTTTTGAAGATCCAGGGTTTTTGTTAAAACTACAGATCGTACTTCCGCATTTTAATATTCTCACCCACAGACAGTTAAAGCGACAGAGGGGTGGCGTCAAAATCAAAAGTGCATTATGGGTAGTTTTTGCCAAAAGTGAACACCACAGCCCCCTTTTTTCTCCTTTTCTAAAGACATGCAGCAACAATTAAAATGTTTCATGTTTCTACTGCATAGACAGCCAAGTTCTATTAGAAGTTTTATTTTATTATCTTGCCAGTGGAGAATTCCAACTTCAATATATTCAGGATCAGAATCAGAATAAGATTTATTGCCAAGTATGTTTACACACACAAGGAATTAGTCTTGTATATTCACTCTCAGAAAAAAAAGGTACAGTGCTGTCACTGGAGCGGTACCCTAAGGTACAAAAGTGAAAAGGTACATCTTTGTATCTTACTCACCCCTAAATGGTACATATTAGTACCTTAAAGGTGCACATCAGTGCTTTAAGAGAGCGTATTAGTACCTGAAAGGTTCACATCAGTGCTTTAAGAGAGCGTATCAGTACCTTAAAGGTGCACATCAGTGCTTTAAGAGAGCGTATTAGTACCTTAAAGGTGCACATCAGTACTTTAAGAGTGCGTATCAGTACCTTAAAGGTTCACATCAGTGCTTTAAGAGTGCGTATCAGTACCTTAAAGGTTCATATCAGTGCTTTAAGAGTGCGTATCAGTACCTTAAAGGTTCACATCAGTGCTTTAAGAGTGCGTATCAGTACCTTAAAGGTGCACATCAGTGCTTTAAGAGTGCGTATCAGTACCTTAAAGGTTCACATCAGTGCTTTAAGAGTGCGTATCAGTACCTTAAAGGTTCACATCAGTGCTTTAAGAGAGCGTATTATTACCTTTTCGGTTTTGTACCTTAGGGTACCAGTGCTTTATATATATATATATATATATATATATATATATATATATATATATATATATATATATATATATATATATATATATATATATATATATATATATACATACAGTATATTTACAGTTTTCTGTTGCTGTTTGCTGTGTTTGGGTGGCTGCAGGCTGGTCTTCTAGGCTTTGCCACCTTCCTGCTGTTTCCCTGGATTACTGGCTGCTGTTCCCCAACAAAGCCTGAAGGATGTTTGCACAGCTGGGTGACCAGAGAGAGAGAGAGAGAGAGAGAGAAAGAGAGAGAGAGAGACCCCAAAAATATCAAACCTTCCAATTCCCCGTTCAGCACTTGCTGTGTTTTTTCAGTGTCAGTGTAAAAGGTGCAGCTCTGCATCAGTATTTATTTGCTCAAGGTGACGACCCAACTGTGACATAGAGTTCAGGATTTTTCAGAGAACCTGCTTTGCTCGCCACGAAGATAAAACTGTCTGCTATTTTTGTTTTCATTACTGTCTTTATTGTGTTTATTTTATTTGAATTGCAGTTTTTTTTTTTTTTGTCTCCCAAGAATGAAATCAGCGTCTTTGAAAGTCTTGATGGATGATGGCGTGATTCTCTGAATAGTTCAGGAATCTGAGCAAACGCAGAGGGAATGTTGTTGTTTTGGCTTCGTTTAAAAAGAACGAGATCATTGTGACCCATCATTTAAGTACTGAAACCATTTTATAATGACCAATAACAAATTACATCGACTCTTTCCAGTCTGAAAACTCAAAACTTGCTGACAAAGACACATTGAGTCTGTAAACAAAGTTTTGATTGGACAAACACATAACGCAGATGTTATTACATCATTATGTTAAGCTCCGCCTTTAATGACAATTTTATAATGATTTCTGTCTTTTTCTTTTGCAATGACAGAGAGATATTTTTATGCACTACACTCTTAAAAATAAATGTTCTTTACCGACATGAAGAACCTTTAACATCAATGGAACCTTTCCATTCCACAAAAGGTTCTTTATGTTGGAAAAGATTCTTCAAATAAATATAGCTGCAAGCAGCAGTTATCAGGGGCCAAGCACAAAGAACACGATAAGTCATGCCAACATGGCTGGGAATGTCAGACCAAATGAGCAATTAAAGACATATTAAGATGATTTTAGGCAAAAATGCAAATCACTAGTAATGTTATTTAATGGTTTATCACTTTCGACCAATAGGTGGCGCTGTTATGAAACTGATGTGATGTGGTCAGAGTGAGATGACAATATGCCAAAGCACTGCAGAGATACAGCCTCAGAGTCATTTTGGCATATTGCCTCAACTTTCTTGCTGCAGTATATGATAACGGCTTCATCTATCGACACTTTTTACTTTTCAGTCTAAAGATACGATTAAATTTTGGTGAAAATCAGACAAAATTAGGTTTTTAAAGAAAATGGCGGACAGGAAGTTCGGCCGACTATCACAAAATTGGTATCTATATTCTCAGCATGACCCAAGGAATCAATTTCATTTCATTACAATAGGTTATATACACTCACCTAAAGGATTATTAGGAACACCTGTTCAATTTCTCATTAATGCAATTATCTAATCAACCAATCACATGGCAGTTGCTTCAATGCATTTAGGGGTGTGGTCCTGGTCAAGACAATCTCCTGAACTCCAAACTGAATGTCAGAATGGGAAAGAAAGGTGATTTAAGCAATTTTGAGTGTGGCATGGTTGATGGTGCCAGACGGGCCGGTCTGAGTATTTCACAATCTGCTCAGTTACTGGGATTTTCACGCACAACCATTTCTAAGGTTTACAAAGAATGGTGTGAAAAGGGAAAAACATCCAGTATGCGGCAGTCCTGTGGGCGAAAATGCCTTGTTGATGCTAGAGGTCAGAGGAGAATTTGCCGACTGATTCAAGCTGATAGAAGAGCAACTTTGACTGAAATAACCACTCGTTACGAACCGATGTATGCAGCAAAGCATTTGTGAAGCCACAACACACACAACCTTGAGGCGGATGGGCTACAACAGCAGAAGACCCCACCGGGTACCACTCATCTCCACTACAAATAGGAAAAAGAGGCTACAATTTGCACAAGCTCACCAAAATTGGACAGTTGAAGACTGGACAAATGTTGCCTGGTCTGATGAGTCTTGATTTCTGTTGAGACATTCAGATGGTAGAGTCATAATTTGGTGTAAACAGAATGAGAACATGGATCCATCATGCCTTGTTACCACTGTGCAGGCTGGTGGTGTAATGGTGTGGGGGATGTTTTCTTGGCACACTTTAGGCCCCTTAGTACCAATTGGGCATCGTTTAAATGCCACGGCCTACCTGAGCATTGTGTCTGACCATGTCCATCCCTTTATGACCACCATGTACCCATTCTCTGATGGCTACTTCCAGCAGGATAATGCACCATGTCACAAAGCTTGAATCATTTCAAATTGGTTTCTTGAACATGACAATGAGTTCACTGTACTAAAATGGCCCCCAAAGTCACCAGATCTCAACCCAATAGAGCATCTTTGGGATGTGGTGGAACGGGAGCTTCCTGCCCTGGATGTGCATCCCACAAATCTCCATCAACTGCAAGATGCTATCCTATCAATATGGGCCAACATTTCTAAAGAATGCTTTCAGCACCTTGTTGAATCAATGCCACGTAGAATTAAGGCAGTTCTGAAGGCGAAAGCAGGTCAAACACAGTATTAGTATGGTGTTCCTAATAATCCTTTAGGTGAGTGTAAATGAAACATTATTAGCATTTTTGGAAATTTCATTATAACTTTTGACCACAAGGTGGTGCTGCCCTGAAACTTTTTGAGTACCTTCAGGGCATGGTGCCGAAGACACATACAGAGTTTCATAACAATATACCAATGCGTTCGTAAAATAGCATTTTACGACAAAATTCAAAATGGCCGACACACAAAATGGACAATATGGGAAAACTCGTTCGACTCGGGTATCATTCCACTCTGTGATTTTTGGCCAAACTGTTTAGAAGTTATGAGCAAAAATTACACGACACACACCAAGTTTGGTCAGAATATGCTAAAGCGTTGCGGACATATAGCCTCATGTTCATTTTGGCGTGCTCGTTGTCGAATTTATGCCAGCATGGTCTGAAGATGATCTGGTTCAATTTACTGCCTAAGAGTTTCAAGTAACTGCCTAAGAGGAGTTTGAAAAAGTAGGTTTTTCTGAAAATTCAAAATGGCAATTTTAATTTAGTTTCTAGCCATTACGATTCAAAAGTAATTAGCATAAATGTGAGTGGAACTTTGGACAGTTAGTGGCGCTAGAGGGATTGAGTTAGAGACTCCAAAATTACTATGGTGACAATTCATACTGTCCTCTATCTATGTGCCAAATTTCATAACTTTCCCTCACGCAGTTCTATAGGCTGCCTTAGACTCAAGAGCGGAAGAAGAAGAAGAAATGGAAGAAAAATTTTCTTTTAAGAACTGGTCACTGAATAATTCTTTGGGGCACCAAAATGGTTCTTCTATGACATCGCTGTAAAAAACCCTTTTGGAAAGAGTGTGCACAACATATTTACTTTCTCTGTTGTCGCCTTATAGACCAGCTAATTGAGTAGTGTTTTCTGACAAAACTTATAGCTAACCTTTATCAACAATATACAAAATGACAAACAAAACAGTCAACAATACAACATTGCATAGTTCCCCCTTCTCACTGGATGTCATGGAAGTGCATTAACGTACCTTGCTGTTGTGGTGGCGGTGGGCAGGCTGAGGTCAGTTTGGGGCTTTTAGCACCTCTGCAGCTCTCTGGATCCGTTCGGCAAGGAGCTGCAGGAAAAATCCCAAACAGATGTCGTTCATAAAACATGCATTTTCAATTACTCGCCCCCCTTTGGAGCGCGCCGCATGCACACGGCTCTGAGCGCAACCCAACACGGCCCTGCTAATGCTCAGGAAATATTACATCACTGAAAACTAAACTGGTGGGTGTAAATATATTTTTGTGACCAGTTAACAAACTTAAGTCTCCAAAATCCGCTCAGAATTCCCCGCTTGACTAATGTCCACTCCGGTTCTCTTCCTGTTGGCTGGAAAAACAGTGGGAAATACCCAATATTACAAACAAAATACCTCACTTTAAATGTAATCTAATTCAGTGGTGACAAGCAAGCAGGGTAATTATCGTTAACTAAATCTATTAAAAACATTTCTTTTAACTGAAATTGAGCTGAAATGAAATGCAAAAAAAGTTGTGAAAACCAACAGAAAATTGCTTTTAACATACCTCCAAACATTAAGATTATTTATTAGTAGTGTTTAAGGCAAGCATTACAGTTACTATTGCTTTTAGTTAGTGTTAGTGATTTATGCAAACCACTGTTAAAGGTGCTGTATGTAATTTTTTAACTACGTAAGGTCAGTCATGGAAGCCAGCAAACAAACTGGGTCAGAGAGCGCAGATTCTACTCGACTTAAAAAGCCTCGGCATCCATCTAAAAAGCTATTAAACCAGAGGCATATTAAAACGCAGATACATTATCTTATCAAGGCTCGTCACTTTCAATTGTCAACTGCACTCATTCCACTCCAACCCGCATGAGCGTTGAGTCTGAGGAGGAGGGGGCGGGGCAAACAACTCTCTCCAATATTTTGAATTTGGTCTGCAGTACCCATTTCAACCACTAGCTGTCAATATTACATATTGCACCTTTAACCCTGTATTTTTAGGGTATTTTATGGTACTAAATTTTGAATGCTTTGGAGCTTTTTAAAGACGACACTTGAAAAAATTTTTTATATGATATATATTTTCCAAAACACGTTTTACTCATCTTACTTGTCAAAACATGTTTTGATTTTCTCACGTTTAATGTGAATAAATCTAAACCAGCTGTGTTCCAAATTTGAGGTTGATACCTCAAAAAATTAGCTTTCAGTAAGAATTTGTTTGGGCGCAATACCAAAAGCTTCCACTAGATGAAATTCGTCTCCCATTAATTTCCAATGTGCTCATTTTGGACCACGAAACAATACAAGTGTGACACCTTGTTTTTCAGGATCGTTTAACATTCAAATCATGTTAAAAACTAAAAAATGACCGAACAGCACCAGAGGGTTAAACTGTGATGCTTAGCTTGTTATATCTGCAGACCAGAATAATATAGAGACTTGGAGCTGGGCTCTGAGATGACCAAAACACTAATTTCTTCATTAATGGCAGCAACTCAAAAATAGTTGTGCATGCTGGTGAAATAACTTTTTTTGCAAGAAACTTACATTTCATAAACACCCTAGCAAGTGCATAGCAGCGCCCAGGCAACCAGCCGCACCTTTTTACAAACATATCCATGCAAAACTCAATGCCAAGCATGACTCATTTTCTTAAAAAAAAAAAAAAAAAATAAAAGAAAACTAGTTTATTTACTACAAATGTTAGTGAAACTTAAATCTTAAAGACTCTTATGGGAAAGCCTTACAAAAATGCACCTGGACAACTTTTTTTCGTCCAATTAACACTCCTCAAACTTCTTTGGCTTCCAATACACAAAATGCAAGGGGGGGAAAACCCACACAAACAAGTGCAGAAAATCAACACCGCCTCTGGAGGACCTGGAGCTCAAGGCTGAGATATTTACAAGGAGTTCATAACAAATCAAAGCGCTCTTCGTTTTATGTGTCGTTTTAAGTCTTTTGGCAAATTGACACACAGTTTGTTGAATTTATCCCCAGATATCGTGCTGTTGGTTGGAGGCCCTGAGAGTTTGGCATGCCGCTCGAACTGAGACGTCAAAGCGCTCTCCATCATCTCTGGAAAACCTCCGGGACTTTATTTAGAGGCAGAAAGCCCAGTTCCTTCTGAATGAGAGATGGCTGAGCCAGTCTTTGTTTTGTGAAGAGCAGCAGAACATGACGAGGGAGACGAGGGACCAATATTTTGCAAAGCGTTAAGAAAGACAACAATGCTGTATTTCCACTTTTCCCAGCTATTTAACTTCACATCAGAGTCCATTTTGGCCGGATTCATGCCAGCTTTGTCAGGCACTGGTGGCCAACAAGAACTGTTGTTTTTGGAATGATGCCGCACCCTTCGAATACTCAACCTACGCCGCATGTCTGCCAACATAAACCCCCAAAGCCACAGCCCTCACACTGCTGACGGGCAGAAATTAATCGTGAAGGCCGTACATGGGGCTATTTATCAATGGCTGCTCTAAAGCGTGGGCTGTGGCGAAGAAGGCAGGGTGCATCATGGGAGCCGTGCCACTGGGAAAAGAGTGTTAGAAAGCAAAAGAGAGAGAGTAATTAGCTTCGGTTCTGGGTAAAAACACACTTGTATATGAGGCATGGGAAACGCTACAAAAGATCGGTCTTTCAAACTCATAAATAAACTGCTGGCCATGTAAACTGTTGCCCGGAGCAATGCCCCAAAGAATAGTCGCTTACAAAGATCAATAAACAAACAAAGAATACAAAACACTACGTCCCTGCGGACTGAAAGCACAGAAATGCCCCAAAACACTGTCATGCTACATCAGAAAGACACTCAGGAGGCGGAGCAACTCCGCCCACTCAAACATGACTCCGCCCTTCTGACGTTCTCACCAGGGTTATTATAGTTAAAGGAGTCCTATTATGCTTTTCCACTTTTTCAACTTTAGTTAGTGTGTGATGTTGCTGTTTGAGCATAAAAAAGAACTGCAAGGCTATAAAGTTCAAAGTCCACTCCAAAGGGAGATATTTTATTTAACCGAATTCACTTTCCAAGAACTACAGCGAAGGACTTGTTTAGACTACAAGGCGTTTTTTCCCGGCTTTGTGAAGTCATAATGTTTCTCATTTAAATAATCTCCACCCACGGAATACGCAAAAAGGGGGATGAGGCCTGGTTGAGCAGCATTAGAGAAGACAGTGTTGTCGATATGTCAAAGAGACACTTTTTTGTCCACCCTATTTCTAGAACTCATTTGTTTGACCTTCTGAAGGCTTATGAGTGGTTAAATAAAGCAATAAGCCCCAAGAAGCCATGAATTTATAACAGTTAAGGCACAACGCAGACCGATATAAAACGGTTACCACACAATGCAATTATTAAAGCCAAAATATATATATCAATGCAACTTGTAAAATCACTAAAAGCCTTCCTTCCTCTTAAAAAAATAGCCCCTGACCGTGAACAGCAACAAAAGTTACATTATTATGCCATTAGATCGCGGCAAAGTCTGTCTTTAATGAGTGAGTCACTCAGTAGGAAGACTTTTATATTGAAAGGACTGTGAACCCGGGAACAAGACACAACTGATAAATGTTTTGACTAGCACTGTCAGACATTAATCCAGATAGATTTGAAAACAGAGTTTTCGTTTCAAAACGCTCTCTGTCCACGTTTTCCAAAAGTTTCTCATCCTCACTGAAACACCAAATTCAACTTACGCAAATGCATAAAACCTCATAAAAGCTCACTGAGATGACACAGACATGATAAAGTTATCACACAATTCTTCTGGCAGGATCATTTTATTTAGCAAAATATCTACCATTCACTGATGCGTCCAGGTCGCACTCGGTCAACCATTATGTTTGGTCTAAAACACAACTCCACTCGTGTTTTGTCACAGGACTGCAAATGCAAACTAATTTTCTGTCATCCTTGCAGGACTATGATATGAAGTGTTCAAAGTAATGTATTTTAGCAACTGTGTGAAAGTGAATAGCACATAACTGGCACAATAGCGGTATTAAGATGCACATCTATTGGTACAATATGCGTCACATGACTAAACATGCGTCATCATTTTCAAATACCTCCATCTTCACAGTCCACACTACGATGCGTTTTCAAATGTATCCGCTTTGGAGAGCGTTTTCAAAAAGCTACGTTTTCGTTGACTTAAAACGCCGTCGCAGTGTGGACGGAAAGCCAAAACGGAGAGAAAAAGATGCGTTTTCAAACGAAAACGTATTAGTGTGCACATGGCCTCAGTGTCAGGACACAGGAAACCCCTTAACTGTTCAAAGGACAAGATATGCAGCGGACATTCATATTGATTGATATTATGAACATAGGACTGACCTGAAGGAATATGCTAAATCTGAATGCAGGGTAATACACTCTGTCACTCGATCTCTCTCTCTCTCTCACAATAATACAAGCTTCAATGAACAATACCAATGAGAACAAACATATGTTTACATTGCTATGAGTGGCTGGCTGATAAGGGTGTAATGAGACACAGAACCGTTGTTATCGTGAATAAAACACTGCTATTGACCAATCAGAATCAAGGACTGTAACTAACTGTTTTATACATTGATTTTAAACACTGTTCCTGAACATTATAAAACCAATGTTTACCTGTGTGCTGCACATTTTACATAGCTTCCAAGAGATTTCTCCTGAAACAGAGCAGATCCTACTTTGACAGGATAATCTGTTGTTTGTGGATCACAAATTGTAAGTATGTCTTATTATTTGTAGCTGTGTTTTCTATCAACAGTTCTAATTATAAGTTTCATGTAGTTGGTATGATGTAAACAAAGGGCAAAGCCTTGCCTCCGCTCACCTGCTAGCCAACATTAGTGTATTACCATAGTTTTCCGACAAATATCATGATTAAATGGTAGCATTGGTGTATAACATATCTGTATAAGAAAATTACTAAATGATTACATGAGCTACATGATTATACCACTCTGATTATATGATTATAACAGTCTGATTATCCGTGCTAGCATAGTCCGTGCATGAAATCCGTTCTGCATGATCCTCTTGTTTTTTTAACATTCTAAAGTCTTAATCAGGCTTGATTTGGTTTGTAACTGACGCCATCCTTAATATTTACACCTGAGCAGATGAAACTCATGGTAAGTTATCGCAAGGGACATGAGTTGAGTGAGACACATGGTGCCAATTACAACACACTGGGCCAGCTAACCAATCACAGCACGTCTCATATTTCGGAAGGAGGGGCTTCATCAAAACAGGAACTAACGATGTGTTGAGCCAGACTGGGGAGAGAGGAGCTGTAATAATGTAAAATATGTGAAAAATAATGTGTTTTTTGAACAATTAAGCATGAAAATATATTCTAGTACACCCCAAAAAACAAATCAAGACTTCGTAAAAAGGGCATAATAGGACCCCTTTAAATAAAAATAAATCAATAAAAAAGTGCTGTTAAATCGATTAATCGCATCCAAAATAAAAGTGTGTGTGTATAAAATAAATCTGTGTGTGTGTATGTGTGTGTGTGAATACACACTTGAACACACACACATGCATGTATATATTTAAGAAATATTTACATGTATACACTGTATATATATATATATATACACACTCACCTAAAGGATTATTAGGAACACCTGTTCTAATCAACCAATCACATGGCAGTTGCTTCAATGCATTTAGGGGTGTGGTCCTGGTCAAGACAATCTCCTGAACTCCAAACTGAATGTCAGAATGGGAAAGGTGATTTAAGCAATTTTGAGCGTGGCATGGTTGTTGGTGCCAGACGGGCCGGTCTGAGTATTTCACAATCTGCTCAGTTACTGGGATTTTCATGCACAACCATTTCTAGGGTTTACAAAGAATGGAGTGAAAAGGGAAAAACATCCAGTATGCGGCAGTCCTGTGGGCGAAAATGCCTTGTTGATGCTAGAGGTCAGAGGAGAATGGGCCGTCTGATTCAAGCTGATAGAAGAGCAACTTTGACTGAAATAACCGCTTGTTACAACCGAGGTATGCAGCAAAGCATTTGTGAAGCCACAACACGCACAACCTTGAGGCGGATTTCTGTTGAGACATTCAGATGGTAGAGTCAGAATTTGGCGTAAACAGAATGAGAACATGGATCCATCATGCCTTGTTACCACTGTGCAGGCTGGTGGTGGTGGTGTAATGGTGTGGGGGATGTTTTCTTGGCACACTTTAGGCCCCTTAATGCCAATTGGGTATCGTTTAAATGCCACGGCCTACCTGAGCATTGTTTCTGACCATGTCCATCCCTTTATGACCACCATGTACCCATTCTCTGATGGCTACTTCCAGCAGGATAATGCACCATGTCACAAAGCTCGAATCATTTCACATTGGTTTCTTGAACATGACAATGAGTTCACTGTACTAAAATGGCCCCCACAGTCACCAGATCTCGACCCAATAGAGCATCTTTGGGATGTGGTGGAACGGGAGCTTCGTGCCCTGGATGTGCATCCCACAAATCTCCATCAACTGCAAGATGCTATCCTATCTATATGGGCCAACATTTCTAAAGAATGCTTTCAGCACCTTGTTGAATCAATGCCAAGGTGATATATGAATCAATATATATATATATATATATATATATATATATATATATATATATATATATATATATATATATATATATATATATATATGATATATAAAAAAAAAAAATATATATATATATAATTTATATTATAAATATTTCATATATAACAATTTTTTCTTTAAATATATACACGTGTGTATTTATATATACATAATATACACAGCACACACACACACACACACACACACACACACACACACACACACACACACACACACACACACACACACACACATTATGTAAGCACATTATTTTGGATGTGATTAATCAATTTGACAGCACTAAAGAAATATATTTAGCTATTTAAAATAAAATAATCGTTAAGTGAAATAAAATAAAATGTATTTATTTCAGCTAGTTGACAAAGCAACATTTTCATTTTTGATAATACAGTAATTCATAATAAATTACTTAAAAACATAATTAAAAATATTATATATAACATTTTTAAATGTAATATATATATATTTTGTAAATATTTTTTCTCTTCCAAACTTTTGATGTTTCTTTGTAAAACCGCTTATACTATGGGGCTGTTGAATGCTTGAATCTGATTGGCTGACAAACGTTCTAAGGCGTGCAATTATTTTCAGGGAAATGCACGGAAAAGTAGTTCAGCAGGTTTTGACCGCATTACAGCTCCATATCACTCCGCCAAATGATTTCAGTTATTTCAAAGGTCCTTACAGACGACAACAGCCAAAGAACCAAAACCCACAGAGACACTGAACAAGCAACTCTAGTAAACAATAGGATAAAAACAACATTACGTTTTTGCCTCAAAAATAAGTTTTATGATATACGGAAAGCACATACTCTCTCTCCTGCTCTCCCACTCACACACACACATACAGTACGGACACAGACTCGCACAGAAACGTGTTGTCAGTGCGGCTCTGACGATTTTATCAGCAAAATAGTCTATCAATTTTGACAACAGTGACATAATGACATTTCTCACAAGCGAGGTGATAATGGCGCTGTTCTTGAAGCGGATAAACTTACAGTTTCGCTATTCACAGAGATGCTGATGCCGAACACTGTTGAGAGACGCACAAAATGAGTCTGAGCTAATTCATACATGCTTAATCTCTCTCTCTCTCTCTCTCTCTCTCTCTCTCTCTAATAACTGCATTAGTCTGTTATCAGTGGCTCAAGCCTCCGTTACGAGCTCTAAAATTAAATTTTGGAATTAGCAATGGATAGCTTGGGTTTAGATGTGTAAGAAATTAGTCCTGCACACAAGAGTGTTTTAAAGACAAAACCTGACAAATGTCTTGAATTAAATTATCTGAACAATGTTTTGAGGTGTGGTAACCGTATGAGTGGAATAATTGACTCCATCATTGAATTATTGAAAAATGATGCACACCTGAGGTGTAACGGCCATAACGCGATACGATCACCTACAAGAGAATAACACAAAAGCATGTCGGTCCTGTTGATACCTGTAGACACTGTACACAATCTCTTCCAGTGTGTGGAGTGGCAAAACCGACGGAGTCACAGTTCCACACCACACGTCTGCCAGGAAACCGGCTCGGCTCTCCCACTCACCCACCACAACTTATTGAAATATTAAAATAAAATGTTGTGGTTTGAGGTAAGCTAGTGTGAGTGAACGGCAGCCGACCGCAGACTGAGCCCAGAGTTCTGTACAGCCAGACGGGCCTGGATGAACTGGAATACCAACATTACCTCCAGTAATCAGAAACTGGCCCTTTTCCAAGCTTTTAAAATGGGCATCATTAAAGTGAGGCCTGTATTAAATGCTTGGATATTTATAGGCATTTATTTTGTAGAGGCAGAACTCACTCTCTGCCATAATAGTACCGATAGGAGTGACTTGTTTACCTTTTGGCTCTCCGGGTGGAAGTTTGGGTGTCACCTCATTAAAAATTTTATCACCTTACATTCTCGTGTTTTTATAAGATACAAGCAAATGCTCTCATTAAAATTTTCTTCACTAGCGCATGTAAAGAAAAGCAGAAAAATGCCACGCTGTCTCTCTGTCTGGCACCTGAGGTGTGTTTCTGGCCCGTTTATTTGTTTGCAGTGGTGTTTGAAGTGCAGCTCTGGCCGCGGTCACCGTCCCTTTTGTCTGAGCGTCCACTTCCTGTGCTGAAAATGGAAAGCTGGGCGACTGGATTTTAGCCGCCACGCCAGGCTCCCCACGACTTCCTACACAGGTGTACGAAACCTGCCTGTGACCCTCATTTCTTCTGCTTTGAAAACACATAAAATGTCGGGCGTTACAACACCGCCAGAAACAGGCTTTGGAAAAAGGTCCAAAAAAAAGGCATTAGAACTGCAGAGGAAAGTTTTTCCGTTGTAAATTTTAAGGGGGGCTGAGGTACGGTTCAGGCCAGAGCATTTGACGACTATGAGAGCGGTGGAGAAAGACTTCAGCTGTGTTTGGCACAGGAACCTCAGAGGCCGACAGAGACAACCGTTAAAAGATGAAAGACAGTTCAGGACTCTGAACCTATGAAACGGATTTGTTGCTGTCTGTAGCTTCAGTGTTGGGCACAGCGCTGAATATTTCTGCTGATAGCTAGCTCTACTAGTGAATAACTCACCAAAAACATGAAATAAAGAGCAAGACTTTATACAATGAAGCCAGATTGTGAGTGTGCAACTTCTTGACCAGCATCTCAATGTAGCCAATGGTAATGCTACTTTTTCAAATATAATTTAATGTTAAACATTAAATTATATTAAATTACATTAAATTATAATATGTTAAACATTGTAAATGCTGCACCTACAACAGTAGACTAAAGGTAGCCTAGAATGTTCCTGCCATTATTTAGCATGTTCCTGGTTTATTTTGCATCATTCAATCGTGCATGTCAAAAAAAAAAAAAAAACCCAATAAAAATATAGATATTCTTGAAAAAGAATGCTCCTGTTTATTTAGCATAATTCATTCACAGGCATGTCAAAAAAAAAAAATAATATATATATATATATATATATATATATATATATATATATATATATATATATATATATATATATATATATATATATATATATATATATATATTTTTTTTTTTTTTTTTTTAATATAGATATTATTATTAAAATAATGTTCCTGGTTTATTTTGCATCATTTATTTGTGCATGACAAAATAAATAAAATAATAATATATATATTTTTTATATTTCTTATATTTTTTATAATATATATATATTTTTATATATATTATTTATTTTATTTTATTTTATTTTTTAAAAATAGATATTATTATAAGAATGTTCCTGGTTTATTTTGCATCATTCATTCATGCATGTCAAAATAAATAAAATAAGAATGAAAATAATTAAATAAAACAATCTTTTATTTAAAATGTAAATCTCCGTTCTGATGGATAAAAATCACATCCTGCCCTACTCTAAAATATGTCACATTACTGAATTAAAATGGGTTGTGAATGCTGTTTAATGTGTGTGTGTGTGTGTGTGTGTGTGTGTGTGTGATAATGCGGTAGATGGATGCGTTCGGGGTTACAGGGTGAGAGACGAAGATGAGAATCAGGGTGGAGGGACTCATTTTACAGAGGCACAGGGCAAAGTCTGGAGAGGCTATTACCACACACACACACACACACAGGACGGCAGACATCTGCACCTGCGGCTCTGACCCGTCTCTGAGCGTCTGCTACTGTCATTATGGGTCCTGTGAGGTCAGGGAGTGTCTCACTGCCAGCGTGCCAACCATCAAATAATCACAGCCTGTGTCCATGTGCCCCGTTTCACTCGTCATGTGATATAATTATTCATATAAAAACAACCGCAGCAGTATAAACAAGAAAAACCTGCAATATCTGAAGGCACCACAAGAATCCAGAAAATCCTGTGCAATGCCACACTCAACCACAGCTAGAGAAACACAAATACTCAACACTTACGAACACAAAATATACCCCATACTGATCGCCACACTAACAAATCACACACTTCTCAAGAAGGACATCATAACATTACATCTCTGTTTCTTTTTAAATGCATTACAGAACGATGACATGCTGACAGCCGGAACACGTGTTCCTCAGGCCAGCTGGGCGAATGTCAAACCACTGGCACTGAATATGACTTTCACTCGGGATCTTTCCTGATGCTGAAGAGACGTGGAGCTACAGCATGAGGTCACGACCCTGCAGAGGTCAGCCGTGGAATTTCTGGAACTATTACATCACCTTCAATTTTAATCTCATTTCACGTCTACATTATTTTCAGGATTGCCAGGGGGTTGCTATATGGTTGCTAAGGATTTTTTTTTGTTTTTGTTTTTTTGCGTGTTGCCAGGGTGTTACTAGGATGTTCTCGCTGGTTTCTAGGTGGTTATTTACTGGCCCAAGTCAAAGGAGTCTACCCAAGACTCTGTGATATTCTGGTCTTGTAAACATATATCCAGTCCTACCTTCACTTATGTTGGTAGCACAACAACTAAACTGAACTAAACTAAACTATAATAAAATAAATCAAGTAAAGTAAAAAGTAATGTAAAATAAAAATGCTGACCTAACATGGTTTGCTGGTCTATTAAATGGATAAAATGAAATAATAATAATAAAAATATAAAAATTAAAAAGATTTAAAAACAAAACAAAACAAAACAAAAAAACAAAAACAAACAACAGCTTAAACTTTTCTAGGATGGTTTGCTGATCTGGATCTTCCAGCCTGATTAAAATAAATAAAATAAAATAAAAAAAATAAAATAAAATAAAATAAAATAAAATAAAATAAAATAAAATAAAATAAAAAATAAAATAAAATAAAATAAAATAAAATAAAATAAAATAAAATAAAATGATGAAACTGGCTAAAGATGGTTTGCTGGTCTATTTTAAATAAAAGAAAAAGTAAAGTCAAATAAAATAAAACAAATAAATAATAAAAAAATAAATAAAAGCTGGCCTAACATGGTTTGCTGG
Source organism: Paracanthobrama guichenoti (assembly GCA_018749465.1). Taxonomy (NCBI): domain Eukaryota; kingdom Metazoa; phylum Chordata; class Actinopteri; order Cypriniformes; family Gobionidae; genus Paracanthobrama; species Paracanthobrama guichenoti. The sequence continues at coordinate 2,384,120 of CM031961.1, forward strand.
CCTATTATTAAATGAAATTTAAAATAATAATAATAATAATAATAATAATAATAATAATAATAATAATAATAATAATAATAAAATATAAAAAGTAAATAAGATAAAACCATTTAAAAATGAAAACAAACAACAGCTTAAACTGGTCTAGGATTGTTTGCTGGACTGGATCTTGCAGCCTGACCATCTGAAAAGTGGCCAAAGCCCTTTTAAAACCAGCCAACCCTTTTAAAAACATACTTTCTTTTTTTTCATAGCAGGATAAGTTTAATATTTCAGGTTAGGATATTCAAATCTCTCTTTTCAAGAAACAAACTGAGTTCTACTTCAAACCTGAGGGTTGGTGTTGGTAATAATCTAATGGCTGCTGCTCTAAATCATTAGCCGAGGCTGAACGTTTGGTTTATTGGGCACCGACACGGGGCCGGTTCTCCCAGGAGCCTCTTTCTCAGTGTGACGTCTCCGTCTAGGGGCCGTGGTGCAGGGTGGAAAGAGAAATGAAGAAAACAGAGGTGTGTTAGCAAGGCCTGTCAACCAAACCACTGTCACACACATACACATTGTGTTTATGTCATTTGACTCTCAAAAGACTCAATAATGTTAAACTTAAGCATCATTTAAGTATCAGCCTTTTCTCAGTCATACAATAAGAGTATAAAACTATAAAATGGATAAGGAGATCATCTCAGATCTTATTAAATGGCATCTTGGCAAATCTGTGCACACTTTGAGGCATTGGAAAGACCTTTTCTGGTGTCTTTTTCTCAGGAGAAACATCTGAGAAGCAGCAGACTTAAGCAATTTTCCATTTGCTTTCTATTTAATCTCATTGCAGGGAAACAAACGAGTTAGATGTTGTTTTATCCTGTGGATTAACTTAACAAGAATCTACAAGCTCACATTTGCATATGAATCGCATGTTACCATATGCTACACATGAAGCCATGTGCGCTGCTCCTTCACGCCGGGTAACACAGAAGGAAACTTCCCAAGAGATTTGCACTGCCACAGTAAATCATCTCTAATGAATGAAAGGTTGAAGAACGGCGTATATCTCCACGAGAGGAGTGCCGTAGATCCCAGAGCCCCAGAGAGCTGAGGAATTCATATGTTCTCCTCCAGAGATAGCAGACAGCCTTCCCGAGCAGAACAGATAAATCATACACTCTGCAAACACCCACAGATGCAGACAAGAGTGGAATAAATTAGAGAAATGTTGTACAGTCTCTAATAGACTAATGCTGCCCATGCATATTTAAATAGGAGCAATTTTACTGCATTTTTAATGCTAAAGGCAAGCATCACTTTTGCACTGTTCATCTGCTAAGTGGTTGGTTAGTTGCAAAAAAATATTATATATCTACAGACGGACAGATGGAGCCATATAGTAAGACCCTGGCAACCACTCTAACATCATAGCAACCATAGAGATTGGAATTGGAGATAGCAACTGCATAACACCCTGGCAACCACTTGAATATCATAGAAAAAAATATTATAGAGACTTGGCAACACTAGAACACCTCAATACTTCTTGGCATCACTAAAAAGACCTTAGCAACCACATAGCAACATCCTGGCAACCACTCTAGCATCATAGCAACCATATCATGGAGACTTGGCACCACTGGAACACCTCACAGTTTGTTGGAATCAATCAGAACACTTTAGCAACTAGTGTTGTCAAAAGTACCGACCGCGATACCAAATCGGTACTGAAATTTTAAAAATGTGACACTTTGAGCGCTGTAGAGCGGAATCGTAAACACCTCTGACTGGCCATTGTGCTCACGCTCATCAGATATGTCTGTGATTGGCTACAACGATCAGTGCTTCACAAACATGTTATAAATATACATCATCAATGATGCTTTTCACAGAGCGCTTACACAGATACACACGGAGCGTTTGACTGCAGGCGTCTATAAACCTACCGGTCCGCTGGTTGACGCCTGCTTGTGCTTTCAAACGGTCCCGCTTTCAAAACACTTTCAAACGCTGCCGTGCGTTGATCATTGTTGCCAATCACAGGCACATCTGATGATCGTGTGAGCACAATGGCCAGTCAGAGGTGTACGATTACAGCTCAACAGCGCTCAAAGCGGCACATTTTTAAAATTTCAGTACCGATTTGGTATCGCGGTCGGTACTTTTGGCATAGCAACACCCTGGCAACCACCCTTGCATTATAGCTAACATATCATAGAGGCTTGGCACCACAGGAACACCTCAAGATTGATTGGAATCATTCAGAACACCTTAGTAACTGCATAGCTACACCCTGGCAACCACTTGACTACCATAGAAAACATATTATAGAGACTTGGCACCACTGGAACACCTCAAGATTTCTTGAAATCACTCGTAGCACCGTAGCAATCACATATCAAAACACCCTGGCAACGACTCTAGCATCACAGCAACCATATTATAGAGTCTTGGCACCACTGAAACTTTACAATTTTTTGGAATCGTTCAGAACATCTTAGTAAATGCACAGCAACACCCTGGCAACCAGCCTTGTATCATAGCTACCATATCACAGATGCCTGGGACAACTGGAACATATCAAGATTTATTGGAATCACTCAGAACACATTAGCAATTGCATAGCAAACCACTGGAGTACTATAGCAACCATATTAAAGAGACTTGGCAACACTGGGACACCTTAAGCTTTCTTGGAATCAATCAGAACACCTTAGCAACTGCATAGCAACACCCTGGCAACCACCCTTGCATCATAGCTACCATATCATAGAGACTTGGCAACATTGGAACACCTCAAGATTGATTGGAATCATTCAGAATACCTTAGCAACTGCATAGCTACACCCTGGCAACCACTTGAGTACCATAGAAAACATATTATAGAGACTTGGCAACACTGGAACACCTCAGGATTTCTTGAAATCGCTTAATACCATATCACAGACGCCTGGGACAACTGGAACATCTCAAGATTTATTGGAATCACTCAGAACACATTAGCAATAGCATAGCAAATCCAGGCAACCACTTGAGTATCATAAAAATCATATCATGGAGACTTGGCACCACTGGAACACCTCACGCTTTCTTGGAATCACTCAGAACACCTTAGAAACTGCATAGCAACACCCTGACAACAACTTGAGTATCATAGCAACCATATTATAAAGACTTGGCACCACTAGAACACCTCAAGATTTCTTGGAATCACTCAGAACACCTTAGAAACTGCATAGCAACACCCTGACAACAACTTGAGTATCATAGCAACCATATTATAAAGACTTGGCACCACTAGAACACCTCAAGATTTCTTGAAATCACTCAGAACACCTTAGAAACGGCATAGCAACACCATGGTGACCACCATAGCATCATAACAATAACAAAGTTTTTCAGGGGCAGACCACTCACATTATCTTTATAAATATGTAAAAATCTAGCTAGCACACTGTGCATCAGCGCTATATGGAGCTCTTGACACAATTAAGCTTTGTCTAGACGTCTTTAAAACCATTGAATTCCTGCAGATTAGAAGGTCCAATTAATCTAGTAGAGTTGGCAGAGGTACAGGAGACCGAGACAGGCCGCTAAAACTGTGGTTGGGCCCTTTTGTGGAGAAAAACATGCATTAAAACTACATTGGAAAAGAAGGGAAATGTCAACAAATGCAATACAGGGGGAAAAAAAGGCACCTTAAAACAAAACATAGCCCAGTCACGGCTCTCTCCCGCGGCAGGAGGGGCTGTTTATTTGTGCCATCACTCAAGAGCGACTGTGGTAGGTACAGCGCAGGATGATATTGCTGTAACGTTATATGCAGGATTATTTTGAAATGACATACAGTGGTTTTCACACCAGTGGGACATGTGCGAGAAGTCTATGACACACACACCGGGGTGGGCTGATGGCAGGAAAGTCAGACGCAGGTATTGCCCCGTGTCACTGCGGCAGAAACCCCAGGAGACGAGAGCTGGGCTGTGTGTCATGGAAACCAAACAAAACCATGGTAAACCTGAGAATATAAGAGCAGCAACAAGATAAAGCACAGAAAATTCTTTCACCATTTTCTCACTCTCATGTTGTTCCAAACCACGACTTTCTGCTCAGGGATGCACAAGGAGAAATTTTAAAGAATCTTCACGCTGCTCTTTTCTCTAGAATAGAATAAAATAAATGTAATTTATTTATTTAATTTAATTAGTCCAATAGACTCAAGCTGTACATTTCAAGTCTACTGGAAAAAGTGACATACCAGTTTCAATATGCAGACGTGTGAAATAAATCAATCAATACATAAATGATTGATTCATGCGGTACCCATTTCAATAAGCAGAAGTGTTTTTTAAATAAAATTTAAAATAAAATAAAAATATTCCAATTGACTCCTGCAGTATATTTTCCACATCTTGAAAAACATGCCATGGCAGTTTCGGTATGCATGAGTGTAAATAAAATAAAATATAACAAATGGTCCAATAATAATTGACTGATTGATTCACAGTCTTCATGAAAACATGACAGCTTCAGTATGCAGAAGTGTAAATGGGACGAGGAGAGCTATATGGCAGAACCTTTTCCCCCTAATTTCAGCCATATTTATGAAATTTGCTCATTAAAATAAAGCTTTTGTCTTGATAACTAGGATAGAAATGACAGAATAATCTTGTGCTCTGGAAATTGAAACTGAGAGTGCTAAAGACGCTTGTAAAGTGGCCAAGAATCTGGTTTTCTCTGAGATGTTCACATATGTGTGTTACAGCACATTTACGCCCTCTTGTGAACTGCCATCAACACACACATTTCTTTTAGTGATTTCACAGTTAAAATGCTCAAACTGCCCCAGTATGGAAGCAGATCAGATGACTTACAGTGAGCGAAACATCACCGTTAACTACATGGACATTACAGTTACAAGTGCTGACAGCAAACTTTTCTCAATAAAACTTTTCTCTTCTCAACAAGACACGGATTGAGGAATCATTCATTAGTTTCAACAAAAATATGATGCAGCACAACTGTTTTCAACACTGATAATAATAAGAGCGCAGCAAATCAGCATATTAGAATGATTTCTGAAGGGTCATGTGACACTGAAGACTGGAGTAGGCTAATGATCATGCATATATTTCACAATATTACTATTACTGTATTTATGATTAAACAATTTATTTTGAGCAAACCCCACTCACAAACAGCAGTTTTGAAATGATACCTGAATGAGATTGGTAAACAAAGCATTTTGGACTCGTCTGGGGAAATCTAAGTGTGAAAGTATGTAAGTAAAAAAACAGAGGTGCCAACAGGCCAATAAATTTCCCAGAAATGCCTTTGAAAAAGCCGTAAAAAGATTTCATGGATGTCAGTGACCCTTTGATATGATTCAATCCCATTATTTTAGCCAAGATATGGGCCCGTGTTGTGCGAGCGGGTCAGGCTGTTAGAACACTTAACTTTTTTTTTTTTTTTCTTCTTCTTCTGTCTTTTACTTTTACGACTTTCCAGCGCTGGGAGCTTGGAAAGCCGGAGCAGAACTGCTTACAAATCAGTAATTAGCGCGGGAGGCAGTCGGCAGTGGGTCCGGGGGGCCCGTGAGGGGTGTGTCAGCACGTCTGGACCCGCACGTCAGAACCGACGACCATTTCCCATAAATCCCTGCTGCTTTCATGTGTGTGGTTCAAAGCCCATCCGTCTGGAAAGTTTGACACAGGATACGTAGGGAGAGCCAGAGCCAATTAGCGCGTTCATCCCCGAGGTAGGGCGCGCGACACTCCTCCAGAACCCATCCAGGACGCCAACAACACGCCAGTCCAAACCAACAACTCTCCAAATCCACTCCACCCATCTCTGTCCTCTGCAGATGCACATAAATCTCAGTCCGCTGTCTTGTCACTCGTGTTGGCAGCAGTCTGTCTCTGAGATCCACCAGCCATAAAACTGAAGAACATCAAACGCCGAGGAGATTCATCTGAAGGTTTGAATTCAACAGATGAATGATGTGAGGTCATGCGTTCAGTGATTTTATCATGCTTAAGAGGTGCTGCCATCACTTTAACGCACACCCTCAAGTAGCTTATTGCTTGATTTTTGTCGAAGTGCCAAACAACATAATATACAAAATGTGCAAAATTAATACATTTACAATTAAATAATAATAATAACAGAAATTACAGTATCTCAGTATCTCTCAAGATGTTAGCAGTAGATCCTTTAAGTCAAGTCACCTTTATTTATATAGCACGTTTTACAATGCAGATTGTTTCAAAGCAGCTTCACAGTGTTAACAGAAAAATAATGCAACAGAATTTGATTCTGCTGTACAGCCGAAAACAGTGATGTCATCCAGCTCATTTCAATTATCATATAGTGTCAATGCGGGCAGATTGGTAATATAGTTGAATATTTAGTGAGTCCTGTCCTGTAAGTTGTGAGGTGGGGCCTCCATGGTTTGGACTTCTTTGTTCAGCACATCCCACAGATGCTCGATTGGATCGAGATCTGGGGAATTTGGAGGCCGAGTCAACACCTCAAACTCGTTGCTGTGCTCCTCAAACAATTCCTCCATTTGTGCTTTGTGTCAGGAGCATTATCCTGCTGGAAGAGCCACAGCCTCCAGGGAATACAGTTTCCATGAAAGGATGGTCTGCAACAATGCTTAGGTAGGTGGTGCGTGTCAAAGGAACATCCACATGGATGGCAGGACCCAAGGTTTCCCAGCAGAACAGACTGGTCAGCGGCTATGCAGTGCATCAGTTTGTTCCATACGCAACAAACTGAGATGCTCTGTGTATTCTGACACCTTTCTATCAGAACCAGCATTAACTTCTTGAGCAGTTTGAGCTCCAGCAGCTCGTCTGTTTGATCGGACCACACGGGCCAGCCTTCGCTCCCCACGTGCATCAATGAGCCTCGGCCGCCCATGACCCTGTGGCCGGTTCACCACTGTTCCTTCCTTGGAGCACTTTTGATAGATCCTGACCACTGCAGACCGGGAACACCCCACAAGAGCTGCAGTTTTGGAGATGCTCTGACCCAGTCGTCTAGCCATCACAATTTGGCCCTTGTCAAACTCGCTCAAATCAAACTCGGGACAAAGTAATGCATTTTGCTTTGTAAGGAACAATATCACTCAAGCTAACATCTATTACAGTTGACAACAAATAGCTGAAACAGCTGAAACTGGCAAAAGAGTGTATTTTGTTAAAACAGAAGGAAAGAGAATGGAAAATGTAAATCCCTCTGGCTGTACACTCATTCACACACAGCTCAACTGTTAGTAATACTTGAAATGTCAAAAGTAAACCAGATAAACATGCTCATAGTAGTCTGGGTTATGCGGGAGGGATTCTAATGAATGTGATTCAGTCGTAGCAAACAACCAATCAGCCGCTCGCACCACAAATCAACAATCAAGCGGATTCTAATGTAACTCACTTCCTCTGAGGACAGCCTCTGTAAACCAACATCAAAGATTAACGTCCGGCATCTGTAAACAAAGAACTCTGTAACCATTCCGTGATTGTTTTCGTTAGTATGTCTTTGAATTAAACACCCAACTCAAGTGGCATTAAACATGAGCCCATCCAAAACAGTGCCCTCTCCATGGAGACACAAGAGGGATGAGTGTCATCTATGGGGAATTTGGCTAGTTAAATGCTGAAACCTCAGGCGTTTGGGAATACTCAGTGGGTTAGATTAGTCTAAGCGCACTGCAATGAGTCAACCCTTCCCGACAGGTAAAAATGACCTGGAGAGCCCGAAATCTGCAAGTCTGATTTGGCAGACGGGATGGGTTATTCTGGGTCATTATCAGCTGTACGGAGCGTTCAGGTGACGGGAACAGACGAGGGCGCACAGATTTATGACAGCTTGGTCTTGTTGCATCAATTAATTAAGAAAGCCAAGACGCAGGAAATGAGGATATCTGCCAGGAAATGAAAAACTGGAGACGATATAAAAGTAAAGAAGAATATCATGTACGTTTTGGCTGCACTACAGAAAGAGTCTGTGGGTTTATTTATGGTGCAAATGCAATCACTGTAAAAATAAACACAGCTTACACTCTTAGAAATAAAGGGGTTTTCCACAGTTATGCCATAGAAGAACCATTTTGGTTCCCCAAAGAACCTTTCAGTGATCAGTTCTTAAAATATATATATATTTTTTTTTTCTAAGTGTGAAGAACATTTTAATATTCTAAAGAACCTTTTGTGGAATGTTTCCATTGATGTTAAAGGTTCTTCATATAACCATCAATGCAAATAAAGAACCTTTATTTTAAGGAGACCAAAACCTAGTGAGCCACCTTGTTGTCTGCATAGGGAACCTTATTTCCAAAGAAGGACACATTCTAACTGAAATGTCAGTCACTTATTAGGGCTCCATTTCAGTTAGAATGTTGCCTGGAAGACCATAGGAAACTACTTATGTGTCACACAAATGCAGCAGCACAACATGAAGAGCACATGAAACTATTTCAAGAGTTAATATTTAGTAATATTATTAGTTTCACTGCACTGACACTATCATACTTGAGCTGAATACTGACTATAGTTTTATACTATAGCTGCTTTATCACTGATTTTAACTCATCTCATAATTGATGAACTTTGCAACATCGACACAGTTAGGCTATTGAACTGAACTGAAACGACATTAAACTTAATTAAGCTGAAAAGTTACACTGTTGTGTTATAATTTATATATATATTGGAATTTGGACAAATAATGTCACCCCCAGTCTTCCATTGGTCGGAATTATGGAAATTAATGACACACTGTCTGTCTACCATTGGTTGGACAAACAGATACATTTTAACATTGTTATCAATTGTTTCATTATCCACAAAAATTAGTTAAGATGTCACCATAACAACATGATCGGCATCACAATGACAAAACTTAAAGGGATAGTTCACACAAAAAAGTCTGTTAATTACTCACCCTCATGTCATTCCTAACCCGTAAGGACTTTTGTTCATCTTCGGAACACAAATGAAGATCTTTTTTATGAAATCCGAGAGCAAGAACCAATGAGGTTCATTCTCGTGTTACGCAGCACGTTTGAGCTTCAGCGAGAACCAATGAGGTTCATTCTCGTGTTACTCAGCACGTTTGAGCTTCAGCGAACCAATGAGGTTCATTCTCGTGTTACTCAGCACATTTGAGCTTCAGCGAGAACCAATGAGGTTCGTTCTCGTGTTACGCAGCACGTTTGAGCTTCAGCGAGAACCAATGAGGTTCATTCTGGTGTTACGCAGCACGTTTGAGCTTCAGCAAGAACCAATGAGGTTCATTCTCGTGTTACTCAGCACGTTTGAGCTTCAGCGAGAACCAATGAGGTTCATTCTCGTGTTACTCAGCACATTTGAGCTTCAGCGAGAACCAATGAGGTTCATTCTCGTGTTACTCAGCACGTTTGAGCTTCAGCGAGAACCAATGAGGTTCATTCTCGTGTTACTCAGCACATTTGAGCTTCAGCGAGAACCAATGAGGTTCGTTCTCGTGTTACGCAGCACGTTTGAGCTTCAGCAAGAGATTTGTTCTCGCACGTCGAGCAGGTTTATATGTGAATGTACAGGTGCTGGTCATATAATTAGAATATCATCAAAAAGTTGATTTATTTCACTAATTCCATTCAAAAAGTGAAACTTGCATATTATATTCATTCATTACACACAGACTGATATATTTCAAATGTTTATTTCTTTTAATTTTGATGATTATAACTGACAACTAAGGAAAATCCCAAATTCAGCATCTCAGAAAATTAGAATATTGTGAAAAGGATGAATATTGAAGACACCTGGTGCCACACTCTGATCAGCTGATGAACTCAAAACACCTGCAAAGGCCTTTAAACGCTCTCTCAGTCTAGTTCTGTAGGCTACACAATCATGGGGAAGACTGCTGACCGGACAGTTGTCCAAAAGACGACCATTGACACCTTGCACAAGGAGGGCAAGACACAAAAGGTCATTGCAAAAGAGGCTGGCTGTTCACAGAGCTCTGTGTCCAAGCACATTAATAGAGAGACGAAGGGAAGGAAAAGATGTGGGAGAAAAAGTGTACAAGCAATAGGGATAACCGCACCCTGGAGAGGATTGTGAAACAAAATGTGGGGGAGATTCACAAAGAGTAGACTGCAGCTGGAGTCAGTGCTTCAAGAACCACTACACACAGACGAATGCAAGACATGGGTTTCAGCTGTCGCATTCCTTGAGTCAAGCCACTCTTGAACAACCGGTACCTGGTTTAAGGACCATGGTATCCCTGTTCTTAATTGGCCAGCAATCTCGCCTGACCTTAACCCCATAGAAAATCTATGGGCTATTGTGAAGAGGAAGATGCGATATGCCAGACCCAACAATGCAGAAGAGCTGAAGGCCACTATCAGAGCGACCTGGGCTCTCATAACACCTGAGCAGGGCCACAGACTGATGGACTCCATGCCACGCCGCATTGCTGCAGTGATTCAGGCTAAAGGAGCCCCAGCTAAGTGTTGAGTGCTGGACATGCTCATACTTTTCATGTTCATACTTCTCAGTTGGCCAAGATTTCTAAAAATCCTTTCTTTGTATTGGTCTTAAGTAATATTCTAATTTTCTGAGATACTGAATTTGGGATTTTCCTAAGTTGTCAGTTATAATCATCAAAATTAAAAGAAATAAACATTTGAAATCTATCAGTCTGTGTGTAATGAATGAATATAATATACAAGTTTCACTTTCTGAATGGAATTAGTGAAATAAATCAACTTTTTGATGATATTCTAATTATATGACCAGCACCTGTATATTAAACCTTTTCATCATATAAAGTGATCTTGTCTCTTCAGAGAATTTGGACTAAACCACTCAATTCATATGGATTAGTTTTTTTTAGGATCTCTTAATGAACTTTTTGAAGCGTTGCCGATTCCATCTCTCCGATTTCATCTAAAAGATCTTAATTTGTGTTCCGAAGATGAACAGAAGTCTTACAGGTTTTGAGCGACATCACGGTGGTGAATTATCCCTTTAAAGGTAATTTCTGTAGCAAACTGAATTGGGAAAATATTGACAAACCCGCTGTCTTCCATTGCTTGACAAACAGATAAAAATGTTGTAACAGCATAATCAAATGTTTCATTAACCACAAGTTAGTTAGGAGGTGTCACCATAACATCATGATCAGAATCAGATGGTACAACGTCAAAACATAAACACCGTCTGTCTTCCATTGGTCGGACAAACAGGTCTGAACAAAAAAAAAAAAAAATCACTGTATAATTTGCAAGAGTAAAGAGTGAAGCATGTTCTCGTTTGCTTTCAGAGACACTGAATATCAGACTCCGAATGAGCTTTGGTTTGTCTTACACCCCGTATAACCTCAAAAAGATATAATTCACCGCATGAGCACCAGGGCCACTTATCAGAAGTGAAGGCCTAATAAAACGACAAAATGTCACGTTCTCACCCCCACACCAAATCGCAACACTCCCAGCCATGGAAAAACTAAGTGAGAACAATTCGAACTATGAGCCCGTCTGGCCACGATCCGAGCCGACACCTCCCACGGAGCTCCCTGGATCCTTCAGGATGAGAGATCCAAACTCCCCTGATGCCGTGAAATAGACACACTTTGTCTAGTCAAACAAAAGGGGCAAAAGAAAAGCTAAATGTATCAGTCTGTACATAATCCCAACTGACTTGAAACTGAAACGTGTCCAGGTTCAGATCTTTCCCTCACACCCAGACGTGCTGCCGGACTCTGGCGTGATAAAAGAAGGGCCGCTCTGGCTGAAGATCTCAGAAACCTTCAGAAAGGTCTCTGATTTACTGTACCGATGCTCATATGTTTTTCCCATGACACGCACTTACTCACAGAGGAGGAGAACTTTCCCACAAACACCTTCACGGATTGCAGGATCGAGCGGTTCAAAACATTACAGGAATCAGGCATCTGAACCAGACATGCGTCAACTATTCAGCAATACCTGAGAATAAAAATGGGTCAAGGGTCAGTGACAAATAAGAATGTCTGAGAAATCATCAAAACATCTAAAAACATTTAGTCCAAAACACGTGTGTAAATGTCTTAGAAATGCAATCTTTGTTTTCATGTGGTTTGGAAAAACCTTTGCATCATTTTCAGGAAATGTTTTGACTTAGTAGCTCTTCATGGAAACATCAAGTGGTGTAGTCAAGTAGAAGTCATCTATTTTCTTTGCATCATGAATGTGCCAGTTTACACATCTTGATCAAGTTTACACATCAGGTTGTTTTGACACAATATGGCCTTCTAGGGGTTAAAAAAAACCTTGTGCATTGTGCGGAAGAACACTGTTTTGATTGTGCTTCGACCCTTCATCACAATAGATAATGCTTTACAATGAACTCTGTTAGAGAGTTACCTATGGCAGTTTATCTGTTCAATAAAATACCTTACCTGTTGAGTAAAAGAACACCATCTCTTTCAGGATTCAGGATATGACAAGACACACACGGGCGAGTGACGTACCAACCATAAAGTTAGGTCTAAAATATCAACACTTAAAGGTGGGGTAAGTGCTTTCTGGGGCCTATACCATGATAGTAGTTTAACAAACTCAGGGTTACAGGATTACTTTCGAGTTGACAAAACTAAACCAATCTATTCAGGCTTTGTTGGTCCCATGATGCTGATCATCAGCTTTCTCTGTCAACTCAGACTTTGATCCTGAGTTTAGGAGTTTTGCTGTGACATCAGTAGTGAACAGCCAATCACACGCTGTGGATCAGTGATGTGACATCAGTAGTGAACAGCCAATCACACGCTGTGGATCAGTGATGTGACGTCAGTAGTGAACAGCCAATCACACGCGCTGTGGATCAGTGATGTGGCGTCAGTAGTGAACAGCCAATCACACGCTGTGGATCAGTGATGTGACGTCAGTAGTGAACAGCCAATCACACGTTGTGGATCAGTGATGTGATGTCAGTAGTGAACAGCCAATCACACGCTGTGGATCAGTGATGTGACATCAGTAGTGAACAGCCAATCACACGCTGTGGATCAGTGATGTGACAGTGAACAGCCAATCACACGCTGTGGATCAGTGATGTGACATCAGTAGTGAACAGCCAATCACACGCTGTGGATCAGTGATGTGACATCAGTAGTGATGTCACATCAGTCAGTGAACAGCCAATCACATGCTGTGGATCAGTGATGTGACATCAGTAGTGAACAGCCAATCACACGCTGTGGATCAGTGAAACTGAGATTCGTTTGCGAGTGAAAGCGAGTCATTTCTCTCTTCTGCAGAATATGCATGATTGAAAAATATTAAGAATTTAAACAAATTTACACAGCAAGAAGAAAAGAGCAGTCTATGAGAGGACAACTTAAAGAAAAATCGTAGGTCAATGTAAGTAAAAGTTATGAAGTTAATTTAGTTGCTATAGAGAGAATTGAACATTTAAGCTCACATGTAGTATTTTTATAGCTTTATTTATTGATTTTAAACCTATTTGTATGACCTTTATATGGGCTATTTATATTCATTTTAACAAAGTGCATATTAATGATTGATTAACTAAAATGATACATGTGTCATTGATCAAGGGTATAATAATTACATAAATCATATCTAAATCATTCCAAATTATTATTAAATAAGCATTGTTAAAAGCCAGACGCTTTAGTCTTTAAAAACCATTTGCTATGTAGTGACCTTTAATTTGGAGTAGAAAAAGGGGGAGTGACTTTATTGCATCAGAGGTGTGTCACTTTGCTCACAGCTGATTAGTCCAATTTCAGTTTGAGCTCTCTTATCCAGAACATAACCTGCCCTGGAGCAGGTTAGCCGTGGAGCGCAAGTTACTATGGAGATGAACACTGCTACAAGCCAAACCACTTTCATGGTACCTAAAACCCAGGATTGGCACAAACTAAGCTTAAACATATCTGGCTAGCCAGCTAAACCGGTTTTATGGTACAGGCCCCTGGTAACCGTTGTTGATATTTCAAATCACCAAAACAAACACGCTCTTATTTTGATAGCTCCGCCCCACACATACATAAACCAGGCAACAACTATGGCGGAATCTGTGTTATATGGCAATCCAGGTCAAATGTTCAGTGAAAAAGTCACAAAAACACAAACAGTTCTCATGAACATCTCGATAGCACGAGCACGACAGACCAACTAACGAACATATTACAATTATGACCAGATTAGAGGGTTATATAGATCATGAAGGAAGCGGAAACAAACATATATTAGGAGTATAGTATCTTACTTGTCGGACACATTTTGTGAGCTGACGCTTGAAACAGACAGTGAGGAGGTTTAGACGCTCCAGGCTTATCGGCTTTATCATCGCTGAAGTGAACGATTATACAATTGCAAATGGACAATCAAGTGAACATGACACACGAGCATATTCAAGCAAAAGCCAGCATTAGTTCTGTGAAACAGTACAAAACCAATGTTACTTGCTTATCGAGAAGAAATATATCTGTCCTGTGTGTCCTGTCCTTTGAATAATGACGTGCACTGAGCGCTCTCTTCTCCCCGGCATTAGTAGACACGCCCCTTAATGCTGATTGGCTACAAGACTGTTTACGTACTCGGACGAGACCTTTTGTAAAGCAGTTTTGAAATAACACTTACCCCACCTTTAATAGACTTACCACAGTGAATCAGAAGGAGGGTTAATGATGTCTTGACTCATTATTTAAAGTTTGTTTGATTTCCTGTTTCATGATTTGTCACATGACAACAAAATGGCTTCCACCGTTTTTGTTGTTTTTACTTTATTAAACCTCTTCAAATCTTCAAACAGGCATTATCACGATTAGACACACCCACAATAATTTCAATCAGAATACACTGAAAGAAAAAAAACTTACAAATAAATGTAAATTTTTTTTAAACTTAATGGGGTTATTCAGTGAACACTGCCAATTAGAGCATTTTAAGGAACTTTTGTTTCAGTTACTTTAAGGATTAAAATAAAAAATTCAAATCATTTATAAATGTCACAGAACTAGGAGCAACTTCAACAAATCTACATTTACGTACATTCACAAAAATTCAACCTTTTAGATTGGCATAAAAACACCACAAAGTGTTCCTACACGTTGGTTGTACAATACTACACTTTATTAGATTTTTATACAATTTTAAAACCAAACTGCTTAAGAATTAATAGAAGATTCAGCCAAACAGGTTTCAATCTTTTAATTATTCATTATGATCACAGGTTTTGACTTTAAAAAAGAAAAATTAACTTGAATTCTAATGTTTAATCCATGTAGAAGAGGTGTATTCACGTCATAGGTGTGAACATTTTTATTTTTTAAATGAGCATGACATTGACAAATAACTGCACAAAAGGTAAATGATGCATACTACATAAATGGCTTCTATCATATTGCCGTTACCCCACTGTTTTATAGTAGCTTATTCCTTAGTTTTACCATAAGCATAAAAGTTTGAAGAAATGCTTATGGATTTTTTGAAAAATGCGTTTAACTGAAAAAGGATGTGAAATGAGTTTTCCCATAATGAGATCATTTTATGGATTTAGCTTTATATTCATTTTTAATATAAAATTTTATGAACTATGCAGCTGGTAAACAAACTTTATCACTAGAAAAAAAATAATAATAATAACCCATTAAACATTAAAGCATGCAATCATTTAATACATTTCTCCTTATATAGAACCTTTTCGGTATAAAGACTTTAAAATAAAGTCAAAACCCCTGAAGTTCTATATAGAACCTTTCTTTCTAAGAGTGATGCTGCCCTCTTCAGGTGGAACAATAAAAATGCAAATACTCCAGAGAAAAAAGCATTTATTCTGTAAAAATAAATCACACAAAGTTTGAGTTCATTAAATGCTCTGTGGCAGAAATCACATGCTCTTTTTCTTCTTTTTAGCAGCAGGCATTATTTCAGCGGTGTCTTCCATCTCCGCCGCTCTCTTTCTGCTGGTTTTATCGCTCAAATACCCGCTGGAGTCGCTGGCCGGGAGCTCAGAGGGCGAGATCTCATCCGCCTCCTGACGTTTGTCTTTCTTCTTCTTCTTCTTCTTCTTTTTCTCTTTGTGATGTCCGTTTGAATTGGAGTCCACCTCCATTGTGTCCACAGGTGTTTCATTGTTTTCTGTCGTTCGCTGCAGGCTGCTGTCGTTCACAGACTCGTCTACCGCAGACTCCTTCTCGCGCTTGTCTTTCTTCTTCTTCTTCTTGGGTTTTGGACTGTTGATCGTATCTTCCGTGGCTTCTGGTTCTGTAGCGGATTCTACAGTGGATTCCTTTCGTTCGGTTTGGCCCATCAGCTCTTGCACTCTGAAAGTCACCAACAAATTGTTGTTAGTAAATGAAACAAGCATAAATCATCTATTAGCATAAAGTCTGGTCAAATGCCACATTATTCCAAGAAAAAACTGGACACTTGAAACGGTCATCATCTGACATTTAATGTAGTGATGCACTGATTTTTTTTTGTCAGTTTTTGGCTTTGACTGTGTCAGTGTCTAAACAGAAAACACAAAAGATTAAATTTTGAAGAATATGGGTAGCCAAGCAGTTGACGGTAGTCATTGACTTCCATACAGTTAATCAGTTGTTTTACGGATATTAAGTTGACCAGTTTATTAAACACCCCCTGAAAAGGATTATGTCTGTATATATTTATTTATTTACTGTAGTTATAAGGAGTTTGTGTAATTCGCTGTGTATGTTGATGAGGATGCAAGGGAGAGAGAGAATTTATGGATAAGACTTTAATGCACACTTCTTGTACTGTGTATTGAGCACTTGAAGCTCCGCCCTCTTCTTGAAAGGGGGCCGGAGACACCGGCTCATTTGCATTTAAAGGGACACACAAAAGTGGCACTTTTTTTTTACAGTAAAAATTATCTGTGGGGTATTTTGAGCTAAAACCTCATACACACTCTGGGGACATCAGATTTATTTTATATCTAGTTAAAAAGGGCATCATTTAAAAAGCATAGTTCCTTTAAAAGTATCTTTTCAATTTTAAAATAAATAAAAAAATTAAAAAAAAATAAAAAAAATATCAACATTTTATGTTTAAAACATCAAAACATTATTTCTGCAGGTTAAATGTATTCATGTCCGTCTGAGCTCATTAAACTCATTAAAATGTGTAAATGATCTAAATGCCACTTCAGGTGCAGCTTCTGTTTCTCCAAAGATGCATTTTGTTGATACAGATTTTATTTGATTGCTAACAGCCCTATTGGTGTCTTATTATTCTAATTGAATTTGATTAAATGTAATAATATTGACACCAAAGATGATGCATGCATTAAATTAGGTTAGAAAAATTGATTCCAAGGCATGGGAATTGGAAATTAAATCACTATTGGTGAGCGAGAGACAAATGAATGATTGCGGAACTGAAAAAAAAGAGTTGATTCCCCTTGATGGATGTGATTCCAAACTTCGGAATCAAGCCCCTCTTTAAGAGCCTTTTTCAGTTCAACAGAATGAATCATTAATTTGTCTCTCGCTCACTTTGTTATATTTTTAATGCACGTTGGATGGACATGGTCAGAAACAATACTCAAGTAGGCCGTGGCATTTAAACGATGCCCAATTGGCACTAAGGGGCCTAAAGTGTGCCAAGAAAACATCCCCCACACCATTACACCACCACCACCAGCCTGCACAGTGGTAACAAGGCATGATGGAGCCATGTTCTCATTCTGTTTACACCAAATTCTGATTCTACCATCTGAATGTCTCAACAGAAATCGAGACTCATCAGACCAGGCAACATTTTTCCAGTCTTCAACTGTCCAATTTTGGTGAGCTCGTGCAAATTGTAGCCTCTTTTTCCTATTTGTAGTGGAGATGAGTGGTACCCGGTGGGGTCTTCTGCTGTTGTAGCCCATCCGCCTCAAGGTTGTGCGTGTTGTGGCTTCACAAATGCTTTGCTGCATACCTCGGTTGTAACGAGTGGTTATTTCAGTCAAAGTTGCTCTTCTATCAGCTTGAATCAGTCGGCCCATTCTCCTCTGACCTCTAGCATCAACAAGGCATTTTCGCCCACAGGACTGCCGCATACTGGATGTTTTTCCCTTTTCACACCATTCTTTATAAACCCTAGAAATGGTTGTGTGTGAAAATCCCAGTAACTGAGCAGATTGTGAAATACTCAGACCGGCCCGTCTGGCACCAACAACCATGCCACGCTCAAAATTGCTTAAATCACCTTTCTTTCCCATTCTGACATTCAGTTTGGAGTTCAGGAGATTGTCTTAACCAGGACCACACCCCTAAATGCACTGAAGCAACTGCCATGTGATTGGTTGATTAGATAATTGCATTCATGAGAAATTGAACAGGTGTTCCTAATAATCCTTTAGGTGTGTGTGTGTGCGCGTGTATATATAATTTTTTTTTTTTCCTGTGGTTATTTTGCATCATTCTTCATTTAAAAAAAAATAAACGATTTGAAAAAGAAATCAAAAACAACAGAGAGGAATCGATTCTTGGTATCGACTCCACTGATTCCAGAACCAAGAATCGGAATGGATTCCAAAAATTGCTACCAGAACAATAACATCAATAATAAATCAATAAAATCACAGAAAATATCGCAATATCATTTGTCAATATTGCACACCCCTATTCGGCGCTCTTCAATGTTGTGACAGATCACTGTAACGCCTCAGCTGAAGTGGCACGTGAACGTCATCTCTTTTTACTACATCAAGATTTTAAATAAAGACGTGCACTCAAATTACTATGAATGGGAGAAAGTGCAACGTGCAATATGGCAGAATAAGCCCCGCCTTCTAAAGAAAAGAGCCAATCTGTAAAATCATTGCTTAACCGCAGCTGCCTTTAGAAGTCTAGATCAGCGTACCTGGATTTCTCCAGCCGTCCTTTGATCAGAAGAACACCTGCAGCTTCAGCGTCCAGCTGGAAGACCTCGAACTCCAGGCTTTGTCCCACAGTCAGGCCAGAGTCCCTCCACTGCTCGGGGCTCAGCACACTGGGCTTCACCACCGACGCGTTAAAGCAGCCGTGGACCAGACAGCCCACGTGACCCACTCCCATTTTATTAATCACACCCTGAGTAACAGCAAACACTCACTGTTAAACACCTTCAAGCAGAGCAAATACAAGAATGCATTCAGACCCATGCACATGTAGATCTTGTGAAACATACCACAAGCTTCGATCCTTTCTTCGGTTGGAACATCACGAATGACGCCTCGACGTTGAAGTGAATAAATCCATGATCGTCATAAATATCTCCATGCTGTCCTATGATTTTAATGTCGTCATACGCCATAGGAACCCCATTCAGACTGCGAAACCAGAGAACAAACACCTGTTAAACTCCTTAATCTGAATCTATATTAATAATTGTAGTTCTTTCAGAAGTTTCGGCCGGGCGCAAGAGTTTTTGGGTGGATGACGGATAAGGATTTAACATTTTAAAGAACAAGAAAAACTGGCAAAAATTCTACACTTAAGAGTGTGGTGTATGTAATGCAATGACATGTACTCATTTTAAGAATGTAAACAGCCATTATGGTGAATCAGATCTTTTTCTCCCATGAAAATGTCATTCCCAGGTAAAGGTGATGACTTTTGAAATTACATTTCTACCATTGTTGGCATATACAAATGTACTGATATCCATAATTGGAGCTCAACAAACAATTAGTGCTTGGAAAACAACATTTTAATCAATTAATATAATAAATTTGGGGATTTCATGTAGGCATGGGCTCATTTTTAGCTGATGATATTGATAAAATTGTAAACAACTAATATTTTCCAAGTCGACTACCATTTAATCGACTAGTCTTGCACATCCCTAATGATAACTATGCCTGAAAGTTTGCAAATATTAATTAAAAACTAGATTGTTATACATGTGCCATTCTGGACAACGGATGACACGCCCTGGCTAGTGTTTTGCCATCCAGGAATTTGTTTCCACCTGTGGAAAACTACAACTTGGCTATCATCACTATAAGGTCATCTTATCAGATCAAATAGATCGTTTTTTGAATATAAAATACATTATAAAGTAAAGACATTAGAGAAATCAAAGTCTTTCCGTCATAAACATGTAAATAAGCTTTAGTATTATCACTATATCTGTAGGTGTCATTGAAATACAATTGTCAATACAATTAGGCCCTAATAGATTCATTAAGAATCTCCAGATTTTAAGCCGGGACAGTTACCCGGAATGACATTTTGGGACTTTTGAGCTCAATAATTCCTTAAAGATTAATTATTTATAATGAATACTCAACATGAGTTATTAAGAGGGGGAGGTTAGGTCATTTAATGTGGTGGTGTATTTAAAAATTTAAATATTTTTAATATTATGAATATGCTTTAGACACCACGTCATTGACCCTTTCACCATGATTTTAAACTGGATCGGGGACCAGGGAGTGCTACTAGATTTAAAAAAAATAATAATGATAAACAACATCTTACAGTACAGTACTAAGAAAGTTATGTAGCAAAAGAAACTAAACATTTTCTAAATAATATTTTACATAATTATATTTACATGAAAACATATAACTGCCTTCGGATGGGGGTCTTTAGCATCTAATCATCACCCTGATCATGATGACCGAAATAGGTGTCATCAAAATGCTTTACTGTGCAGCAGAAAGGATAAATAACAGTTTAATAGTTTTGTAATCTGACTGTTGTTATAAATGATCACTTTCTACACGAACACAGTAAACTACACCGATCAGGCATAACATTATTGTAGCATATTGTGTTGGTCCCCCTTTTGCTGCCCTGCTCAGCCCTGACCCGTCCAGGCATGGACTCCTCTAGACCCCCTGAAGGTGTGCTGTGGTATCTGGCACCAAGATGTTAGCAGCAGATCCTTTAAGTCCTGTAAGTTGCGAGGTGAGGTCTCCATGGATCGGACTTGTTCACAGATGCTTGATTGGATTGAGATCTGGGGAATTTAGAGGCCGAGTCAACTCCTCAAACTCGTTGTTGTGCTCCTCAAACCATTCCTGAACCATTTGTGCTTTGTGTCAGGAGCATTATCCTGCTGGAAGAGCCACAGCCTCCAGGGAATACCGTTTCCATGAAAGGATGGTCTGCAACAATGCTTAGGTAGGTTATACGTGTCAAAGTAACATCCACATGGATGGCAGGACCCAAGGTTTCCCAGCAGAACATTGCCCAAAGCATCACACTGCCTCCGCCGGCTTGCCTTCTTCCCATAGTGCATCCTGGTGCCATGTATTCCCCAGGGAAGCAACGCACACGTCGGGCTGGGCACCGAACGGCGATACTTTTATGGTATCAAAAAACTATTTATCTTTCGGTGCCAAAAGCCAAGCGGCTGTGTCTGTGTGAGCCTGTAGCATACTTGCATGTAAGGACCTAAAAGCACCGGCGATTGGCTGTCCACCACGTGACGGGTAGGATTTCTGAAGATACCCGCAGTCACACAACACAAGTGTAGTTGTTTTTTCCCATGTGTTCTACCGCGTCGTTTTACAATGCCAAAGAGGTCTAAAGTGTAGCTACACTTTATAAAAGTGGATGCCGAGTCAGCAAAGCGCAACATATGCGATAAGAGTATTGCAACCAAAGGCGGCAATACCACCAATTTAATGAAGCACTTGACCATGCACGGGATCAATATTAAGGCAGAAAATTGCACGGTATTTGACTGTAAAAAGATGGATCCAGAGGATTGCAGTCAAACCCGCCCCCGTCAACATCATCTGGGATTGTAGCAGTATGAAAGGTCACCTTTTTTAGCGAACAGAAGTTAAATTGTTTACGCTAACGCGAGTGGTTTGAATGTGTGGATGCAACTCTGCGTTGCTATGTAACGTTACCTAGGAGCTATAACTTTATTCTTTGACCAGGCAGGCAACATCTTTGTTTTTCCAACGTAACGTTAAGGTTACACATTTTAGAAATACTTGACAGATAAGTGTAATTTCACTACTTAAACCGAATGCATCCCCATAACGTTGACTACAACTCTATGTATGTAAGCTTGTGCTGCTAGTCGGTTGCTGTAGCGTTAGCGCTGTCCATTTCCCCCTTCACATTAGCCTCTGCACCGGTCCACCCTGATGTTAGGAATAGGAAGACAATACCAGAAAGTGTCAATCCCTTCACACTGTCAGCAAGAGGGAAAATATCCAAGCAAAGACGAGATCAGTGCCACAGAACAGTCACAGAGTTTGTTAAAGGTTTGCTACCCCATGCTGGAGGTGAGCAAGCCATCCAAAAAGCACAACCAGTTTTATTAATAATGTTACCCTGAGTGAGAAGTGTCACCAGAGTTTGTTTTAATTAAGATGAAAAATAAAAGTTTTGTGTTTAATGGATTTTTGTTGATGTTGAAATGGATTTTAAAACATATGGTATCGGAAAAAGTATCGTTAGGAGCCGGTATCGAAACTGAGGTATCGAAATTGGCACCGGATCGAAAGATTTTGAACAATACCCAGCCATCCACGTGATGTAAAAGAACACGTGATTCATCAGAGCAGGCCACCTTCTTCCATTGCTCCGTGGTCCAGTTCTGATGCTCACGTGCCACTGTTGGTGCTTTCGGCGGTGGACAGGGGTCAGCATGGGCACCCTGACTGGTCAGCGGCTATGCCGCCCCATACACAACAAACTGAGATGCTCTGTGTATTCTGACACCTTTCTATCAGAACCAGCATTAACTTCTTGAGCAGTTTGAGCTCCAGTAGCTCGTCTGTTTGATCGGACCACACGGGCCAGCCTTCGCTCCCCACGTGCATCAATGAGCCTTGGCCACCCATGACCCTGTGGCCGGTTCACCACTGTTCCTTCCTTGGAGCACTTTTGATAGATCCTGACCACTGCAGACCGGGAACACCCCACAAGAGCTGCAGTTTTGGAGATGCTCTGACCCAGTCGTCTAGCCATCACAATTTGGCCCTTGTCAAACTCGCTCAAATCCTTACGCTTGCCCATTTTTCCTGCTTCTAACACATCAACTTTGAGGGAAAAATGTTCACTTGCTGCCTAATATATCCCACCCACTAACAGGAGCCATGATGGAGAGATCATCAGTGTTATTATGTCTGATCGGTGTACATGCTAGTCGCAATCAAACTAGTGCACTAAAAGTGTAAGGGCCCTACGGCTTGACTGTACTAAACTTAAAGCATGACAACTTAATGTTACATAAACGTGATCGACTTCCATCTGCTTGATGCAGCAATGACACACAAAAAGTACTTTTAAAGCCATTATGACAATATTACTACCATGGTTTTATTGATCGATGTTATTGTTTATGTGTATGGTTAAGAATAATTCAGTGCCATAGTTTATGCATCAAAATACCACGGCATTACATTATTTACCATGGTATTTGCTTCCCAGTCTCTCGTTTTACCTGCTGGAGTATTTGAGCAGTTCAGCGTTGAGTTCCTCCTGTATGCCGATCCGCTTCTTTCGCAGGTAGACGGGCGGCAGTGCGATGTGTCTGCGGTGCGTCTCCAGCACCAGACACGAGTAATGCGCGTTCAGCAGCTTCACCGCGTCCGCGAACGACGGAATGAGACACGGAACCGCCGCAGAATTTCCACCGGGTCTGGTCGTGACATTTCCGCTAGATATATGCGCTATTGTTGACACATGCGCGGGGTTTTTGACGGGCTCCGCAGCGCCGTCCTCCTGCGTCCAGTTCGCCATGCCGAACACATGTGGAGGAGCACGTGGTGCGTTCGCTCGTGTGTTTAGCGGCGGAATGCGCGGAATCATGTGCGACCTCCAGCGGAGAGGAGGAGAACTGCACTTACAAATAAATATTTTTTTCTGTCGATACATATATAACAACAGAAATTATGGTGTAGTGTTTTTGTGTGTTTAATCATCAGTCATTGTGCCACAAATAACATTTTACCTCTTTATTTCATTTTCATATGAAGCCCCTATATAAAAATACTGTAAATCAATAAATATCTTTACAGGCATTTTACAGTGTGCATTTGATACGGTCAGGAGAAAAGCATTCAGTATACCATACAATATCAGGATTACAATTTCAGATTCAACATTCCCTTTATCTAGATACAGGAAGAGAGAAAGAGATACAGAAAGAAAGAAAGAAAGAAAGAAAGAGAAGATCGTTTGCATGCTTGTTTCGGACTCAAATATCTGTTTTCTGTACGCTGGTTGTCAAGGTCTTCAGCACTGACCTCTCCTGAGGTCATCAGGTAACTGGACACTGATTGGCTGTCTGTCTGCTCAATACTGTTATCTGACGCTGCGTCTGCAGGATGTCCTGTGGATGCCGTCTCTGCTTCTCCTGTCAGCTCGACTCAGCCAATCAGAGTGAAGGGCTGTCAGCCTGACTCAGCCAATCAGAGTGAAGAACTGTGCTGTCAAGTGTGCGTGGGCAGCGAGCCGTCATGGAGAAGCACTCCGTCCGTTGTAGGAGATTTGAGAGATGGCATTGCTGGTGTTATCCAAAACCTCCTGCGAACAGACAAACACACAGAGTTTGTGAGGAGATGCGCACTCAAACAGACAACTTCCATTTTAGCTTTGTGTGCCTGTTAAACAAATAGTGAAGGGCAGGAAACACTCTGAAGTGTAATACTTAGGGTTTGTTCAGATAACTAACCCTAAATATGAGCAATAGTGACAAGAGATGTTAGACGTAACTTGAAGCAAGGGTGGCATATACACAGAGAATCATAAGACACTACAAACTAGACACATTTAACCCTTAAACGCATTCCTCGGGTCTTTAGTGACCCGAGATGTCATTCACTACCCTCTTCCTCATTCATTTTTTAAAGTTCGACATCAACCTCCTTAGTATTCCTCAGTCAATTCATTATAAACAACAAGAACAAAAAATGATACAAGAATCTGTTTTCCCATTCATTTTTTTTTTGTACAAATTGAATAGGGTCGCTAACGACGCATGGTGTGTAACAGACAATAATTGAATATTTGATGACTGAATAAGTGCAATTCACCTTTATCGCACAAGGTGGCAATGTCTGATGCACAATGATGAAGTGACGTTTCACTCATAGTTACCGCAGGCAGAAAACAAAACTTGAAACGGCTCAGGGATTTACTGCAGAGGAAACTGAACACAATCAGATATTACTGTCACTGTCACTTGATGGTGGATCTGGTGAAGAAGCTGTCAGCGATCAAAACACTGCTTTTGAAGATATGAATATGTTTGAGATGGCGAATATGAGCCAGAGGCTGAATATACTCAGACTGGGTAAACCCAGCCCGATCTGCCGGCGATTTGATTTCAGCCTTCAGCTCAGGCTGGAATCCTGTACATTAATTTATCCTGCTTCTGTTACACATTTGCGGGAACCAATCACAGACTGGTTTATCCACCTGGATTGATGCCCGTTGATCACACGCCTCTTGAGCAGTAAAGACACAGAGCAGACTCCCCAGACCAATGTTCAATCTTAAAAGACTGAGCTTGGTCTGGTGATAGCCAGACAAGACTATACTGGGAAATGAGCTCTGACGAGAACAGTGATGACTGTATAAAACATCTGCTCAAACTGAGTATTCCTCAATCAATTCAGTATAAACAATATCAAAATAAAATAAAATATCTGTTTTCCCATTCAAAACGAGCTTGTTTTCCCAAGCTCCAAGAGGTCACAAAATATGCTTTATTGTATTCTTCTGTAATTGTTACTCTAATATCAGGAGAGTTTTATATTATCGCAACAGGTCCATGTTAGATATAGATCCGGGTAGCTTAAGACCAGAAAATGTAATAATTATTGGTGAAACATTCATGCATTTAAGGGTTAAGGCTTAAAAAATATGTTTTAACTGTTGCAGCCTATTGTCATAGAAGAATAAAGAACTATGGAGCTCAAAGTAATTCTATGTGCTGTCGCTTTAAGGCAAACCGTTGTTTTTTTCTTTAAGGCAAACGCACTGGTCAATTTTGAGAGTTTGCTTCCATAACGTCTTCTTTCAGAGACTATAGTGGAAAGAAAACACCCAAAATACACATTTAAATATTCATGTCTGTAGTGGCCATATTATGCCCTTTTACAAAGTCTTGATTGTGTTTTTGGCCTGTGCTAGAATATATTTTCATGATTGAAAGTTCAAAAACACCTTATTTTTCCCATATTCTCCATTGTTGCAGCTCGTCTCTTCCCAGTCTGTCAGTAAACGCTCGGTTTAGTTCCTGTCTTTATGAAGCTCCGCCTTATGAAAAGCACAATGTGCTCTGACTGGTTGGCTAGAGCAGAGTGTTGTGATTGGTCAACAGTTGGTCAACTCCCCTTACGAGTTTCAACACACTACTAACTAACTTAACCAGGCCATGGCCCTTTATTTAGCGTATGGCTTAGCTGGGAATTATTTAAATTGTGACGTGTTCAGGGAGTTCAGAAACAGTGACAGATCTAGAGAATAATGCTGTCGGAAAATTCAAATTTTGACTTGAACGTTCATGTCACTTTGCAGACATTTTTCATTCTCTGTAATAACCTTTACCTCTAGTCTAATATGTAAACGAAATGAAACACAAATTTTGTACCTTAATTCAATGTTCAGATTTCTGTTCTGGAAATGTATGCAAATTAGTGCATATTAAATATGTGTTGTCTGCATCTTTAACATCTCATAACATTTCAGAAACCTTGTAATACAAATGTACTGTGTTTAATCAACCTGGGTAAGTATGGTGATTTTTTTTACTATTTTCACCTATCGTGTCTTGCCTTACAGTTTTCAAAAAGTCATATTGAAACTCAAAACCACAATAAAAAGTAGCCCATGTGGCTTACATGACATCAACTGAAAAGGAAAGCTGCTTCAGAGGTGGAACAAATGATTACATTTTGCTGACATTTTTATTTCTGTGGAATCATTCGCAATAAGAATGCTCCTGGCATGTATTTAGAAAGCGTTTTTAATTGAATGTTGCCTGTAAGCCGGTACACACTGACTGCACAAACATACCGGCTCCTGTCGTACCTTCTCTGCCATTTCGTGCGAGTGATGTAGTGAATGTTCTCTCTCCAGAAACATGCGCTGCTGTTCGCTGCTGGCCAGTCTGCAGGTCAACCAGGTGGACAGCGTGCAGCTGCTGATGCCCAGACACGCCAGAGACATGACGGCCAAATGAAGAGAGCGCATGGTGTCTGGACGCTTGACCAGTGCACGGACAAACTGGAAGTTCAGGATTCCACCAATCAACCCACAGATGCAGCAGGAGGAAAACAAGATCATCTGAGAGAGAAACAGAAACATGCATATCATTAGCTGTTTGTGTCTATTGCATGCACATCATTCAAATAATGCATATTGCATCCATACATTATTAAAATAATAACACATATTGCATGCTCACAATATTAAAATAATAATGGACATTGCATGCTCACAACATTAGAATAAAGCATATTGCATGCATCCAATAGTAAAATAAAAATTTATATTTCTTGCCTACATCATTAGAAGAACGCACATTGCATGCTCACAATATTAAAATAATAATGCATAGTGTATACATAAAATATTAAAATAAAATTGCATATTTTGTGCATACATCATTAATATAACGAATATTGCATGTATAAAATAAAAATGCATATTTCATGCATGCATCATTACAATAATAACACATATTGCATGCTCACAATATTAAAATAATAACATATATATTGCATGCATACATCATTAAAATAAGAGCGGATATTGCATGCTTACAATAGTAAAATAACACATATAGAATACTCACAATATTAAAATAACACATTGCATGCTCAAAATATTAAAATAACATTGAATGCATACAATATCAAAATAATGCATATTGCATACATTCAATAGTAAAATAAAACATATTTGTGCATGCATTATTAAAATAATGCATATTGCATCCATACAGTATTAAAATAATAATGCAAATTGCATGAATACATCATTAAAATTATTATTATTATACATTATTACAAATGCATTGAATTTAATATAAATTTAATTTAATATTCCATTTAATTACTTTTGTTTACAAATGAAAGTGCTTCATTGAAGTAATTTTGTTTAATTCCTTCTGTGATGTTGGCCCATGCAGAAGTAACAACCATAATGCTAGGTTTCCAGGGTGTTGTTTTGCAGTTGTTAAGGTGTTGTTGTTCAGAGTGATTTTAATGCTCATAAAGGTCAAAGAATATTAATCAGGAAGCATACAGCACAGCAGTAAATACTGTAAACGGAGGGTGAAGACAAAACCATTGTGTACAGGGAGACTGGATTGTGCTGCTCTGTGATTTTGTAATCGGTCAGACCACGTTCAGACAGTGACAGAATCTGCCAGCTCAACACTTCAGGACAGATCTGACCTCAGATTACACAAGAAACTTCTGACTCTCCAGCAGAGTCGCACACATTAGATAACACACCCCCTTTTAGTGTGCCCGAAATCTGTTATGGCTTGGTATTGTACACTCACCTAAAGGATTATTACCATACTAATACTGTGTTTGACCCCCTTTCGCCTTCAGAACTGCCTTAATTCTACGTGGCATTGATTCAACAAGGTGCTGAAAGCATTCTTTAGAAATGATGGCCCATATTGATAGGATAGCATCTTGCAGTTGATGGAGATTTGTGGGATGCACATCCAGGGCACGAAGCTCCCGTTCCACCACATCCCAAAGATGCTCTATTGGGTTGAGATCTGGTGACTGTGGGGGCCATTTTAGTACAGTGAACTCATTGTCATGTTCAAGAAACCAGTTTGAAATGATTCGAGCTTTGTGACATGGTGCATTATCCTGCTGGAAGTAGTCATCAGAGAATGGGTACATGGTGGTCAAAGGGATGGACATGGTCAGAAACAATGCTCAGGTAGGCCGTGGCATTTAAACGATGCCCAATTGGCACTAAGGGGCCTAAAGTGTGCCAAGAAAACATCCCCCACACCATTACACCACCATCACCAGCCTGCACAGGGGTAACAAGGCATGATGGATCCATGTTCTCATTCTGTTTACGCCAAATTCTGACTCTACCATCTGAATGTCTCAACAGAAATCCAGACTCATCAGACCAGGCAACATTTTTCCAGTCTTCAACTGTCCAATTTTGGTGAGCTTGTGCAAATTGTAGCCTCTTTTTCCTATTTGTAGTGGAGATGAGTGGTACCCGGTGGGGTCTTCTGTTGTTGTAGCCCATCCGCCTCAAGGTTGTGCGTGTTGTGGCTTCACAAATGCTTTGCTGCATACCTCGGTTGTAACGAGCGGTTATTTCAGTCAAAGTTGCTCTTCTATCAGCTTGAATCAGTCGGCCCATTCGCCTCTGACCTCTAGCATCAACAAGGCATTTTCGCCCACAGGACTGCCGCATACTGGATGTTTTTCCCTTTTCACACCATTCTTTGTAAACCCTAGAAATGGTTGTGCGTGAAAATCCCAGTAACTGAGCAGATTGTGAAATACTCAGACCGGCCCGTCTGGCACCAACAACCATGCCACGCTCAAAATTGCTTAAATCACCTTTCTTTCCCATTCTGACATTCAGTTTGGAGTTCAGGAGATTGTCTTAACCAGGACCACACCCCTAAATGCATTGAAGCAACTGCCATGTGATTGGTTGATTAGATAATTGCATTAATGAGAAATTGAACAGGTGTTCCTAATAATCCTTTAGGTGAGTGTACATTGCAAATATTGCTGGCTTATGATAAACTGCTTACAATAAAAGGGTCCGCAAATGACTAAAATGCAAATGTGCTGAGGGGAACCAGGACCAATGTGGCAGGACCAGAAGCATGGTAAACAGACTTCTACCATTTGTTTTTGTAGTATGCATGCAGCATATGGTGCACTGAGCATATTTATCAGCATTTCCAGTCATATAAAAGGTTGCTCATCTCATTCATGCCAACCTAGAAGTTTGCAACATGCATACTGCCATATTTGCTCCTGAGAAAATCGAATCAATCTGGAGCTGAATGAACAACTACTTTTTATAAAGCCATCAGTGAAAATGGGTGTATTTGTTATGGCATGGCGATTCATGAGACATTTAAAATCACAAAATTAGATTTAAATAAAAAAATTAAGATGCAATATAACTGATTTAAACGTTCAGTGTTTTGCGGTCATGTGACAGCAAATGTAGCATACTACTATTTGAAACACTTGTTTCACACAAGGAAATAAGCATTTCATTTCAAACGCAGACATTCTGTCATTTCCCTAAATTATTGCATTATCGATTCTGCTAAAGCTGCATAGTAAGCACCTCTAATATTATTTTACTGTAACAAAAATAGCATGCAGAGCACACTCAGCATACTATTCCATTCATAGTGCAGCCTATATCACATTACAGACTGAAGAGAAACTGCCAAAACACTGTGTTTGTGGAACGCCTGTGTTTAAGTGTCTAAACCTGCTGAGATGAGACCGTCCACAGGGACTAAAAGTCCATATGATTCACAGACACAACACTTAAGTGTTCTCGAGTAGCTCCTGACGTTACTGTCAGGAATTCAGAACCATTACAGGCAGACGGGGAGGTTTCCTTTTAGCCGTACAGTAACATTACGAGGCAGGGCATAAAGAAACAAAATCAATCAGCAGGAGGGGAGACAGATAAAATGAGAAACGGTAAAGCATGTTTGAGGACTGGAAGCTTGTACACAAGAAATCAAAGGAAAACAAGTAATGATATGAAAAGGAGGGCCGCGTGGAGGGTAGGATATGAGATACATGAAAGCTCTCAGACTGGAGTTTCACTTCAGTATTGATCTGTGATTAACACTCTCCGCTGGGGCGGCTCACTCCACTCCGAGGTGGCTAATTCAATCTCACCTCTCCAGTGAAGTATCCTGGGATATTTACACACACACACACACACACTCACTGTGAGCTGGATGTACATGTTTATATTGACGTCCACAACAAACTATTTCTATATTATCCTATCTATATGATTTTGTTTGCATTTCTAAAATAAGAACACTAAAAATATGAATGTGTGTGGTGATACACAGTCTATGCCCTATTATTTTTGGGATATTAGGCATATACATTACATATTTGTGAATGTAAAAGGTCTGCAAAATTTCAAAGATCAAAGTGCGTGACATAAAGTTATTGTCTGGAAGAAGCGATTCTGAACTGTCGAAACAAGTAGTTTCAGTCTTTCTTCCAGCACAAATCTAGGCTTGTAACAAATTTGCATAATGCCCTTCTATAGTTTTCATTGGCTGCTGGCGAACAATGTTTACCTTGCCCCGCCCTCAAACAATGTAGTTGTAGCTGAGACCGAGACGCTGTTTTCTGCGCTGCAAAATCAAATCAAATGTATGGAGTGCTGAGGAACATCTAGAGCTGAGATTCAGATATGCTAATGGCTGTTTGGTTTCTGACACGCACTGTAAGCAGTCGACCAATCACAACAGATTGAGCCATCTGACCAATCAGAGCATAGCAGGCTCTCAGAAAGGCGGGCTTAGAGAGACTCCTTTATCGAACTGTTTCAGACACTGAGAATAAAGAGCTGATGCTGCAATGCATATTAGGGAAGATTAATGTTTTTTTTTTCCTTGGATGCATGTAAACCTATTGTATGAGACCTGAAAACAAAATTAGGAACCTTTAGAATAGAATAGAATAGAATAGAATAGAATAGAATAGAATAGAATAGAATAGAATAGAATAGAATAGAATAGAATAGAATAGAATAGAATAGAATAGAGGGTGTGCGTGTGACGTCACCGTCGGCCGGAGTCACTGCAGTTACACTCACTGAGTGGCAGCATTGGTTTACAGTGTGAATGCCACAAAAAACACACAAAACACATCTAAAACGGGAAAGAGCTTTGAGATTTTCATGTATTCTTCATGTATTTCCCCGGCATCGAAAACAGGCACATATAAATGTCAGCATGTCAATATCCATGGATCACTGGATCTTTGGTAAGTTGTAAGGAACACTATATCGAGTCAAATCTTTAGTTTAAACTGATAACCGTTTGGTTTCCTCGCGTTTTCCCCATTAACTCCACTCACGCAGCAGCTCTTCAGCCACTCAGTCCGGCTAAGGGGGCGTGTTCCGGCGGGAAAGAGACGTCAATGCATACCCTCTATAAGGGCACTTTAATACAGTAGACATTTTTTTAGAATTCTACAGTTTGTGTACTTGTATTTGTGTTCTACACTCATTAGAAACCAAAACCATTTAAAGTTCCATTTAGAACCTTTGATTCTCTAGAGTAACATTATGTACTGGTGCTTTAAACAACCCAGAAACCTAAACGCTGATCTGAAGAAACTATAACGGTGCAATAAAACAGAGTTTGTAATAGTAGAGAAAAGTGTTTATCCATTTTAGTTCATCCTTCTAGAAGAATACAAAAAGTGTACGCTGGGGGGAAACAGCGTAGGATTTACTTTGAAACAATTTTCACTAAGAAATGGCAAGCAACACAGTGAAGAGTTTTCCATGAACTATACTCCAGTAATCTTCGGAAAAGCATGATCTGGGAGAATGTGCGCTGGCTTGTGTCCAGTGCAGTGCAGTGTGTGTTCTACAGCTGTGTACAGTAGAGATCTAGAACAGTGAGTGTGTGCATGAGAGCACTAAAGTGCGTACTCACAATCAGTCCTGTCCGTTTCCGTGCACACAGCATGCCACACAGTCCGCAGATAAGAAACTAAGAGAGAGAACACATGATATTTCATCAACTTAAATGAACCAGTCCAAAATAACATGAATGGAAATGTGACGCAATTATACTGCGTTCAGATGACCGTAGAGTCTGAACTGGACACAAATGAACTTATAGGAGTTAGTGATGGAGAGACGTCACATGCACTCTGAAAATACCACACCCTCACATTTTTCTGTATTTATCTGTGAAGTAAACAACAACCTAAGACAACATTATGACGAATCGTTAAGTTATGACAGCAGAAAGTGTGCCATTCTGCTCTAGGTCAGATTACCTGTACTGTACCATGGTACAATATCGGTATCAGTTACATCACTGTACGTTCATACTGTATACTGTACACCATGATATTGCCTATAAATGGCATTTTCATTAAGAGTCTTAGAAAAAATACCATGGTACTATTCCTAAAACATGGTAGAATCACTGAGAATGCATGGCTGAGAGTTTTTAAAAGAGCAGCTCATTTATTTAAGCTGAATAAGACTAAAAAAGTGAGACGTACACACACTCCGCTCCATACCGGAGAAGCGTCGCCCTGCTGGGTCTTGTGCTCCGCTTTCGCCCGGCTGATGCCCACCGCGCCCAGGGCGATGCTGGACACCCCGAGCCCTATCTCCAGCGTCGACAGAACCAACAAACTCCAGATGATCTTCCGGCTGCTGCACATCTTCGCTCGGGCATCCTTCCTGGCCGGTGCGCAAAACGCTTCACTCCATGTCTTCACAGATAAACACACATTAAATCCAGAAAAGTCTGCAGAAGACATCAACTTAAGTGATTTCTCCCAAACAGATCAGTGCGCGAAGGCGCTCTCCATGGTGCGTAAACGCCACCAGTTTAACTTTACCCTCCTCCTCACTGTGTTTACCATGCTTCTGGTCCTGCCCCATGTGATTCACCTCAGTTTGGACAGAGTAAATGCTCCGCCCACAATCACCCCCGAAATTCTGTTATAATGCTGCAGTGGAGCGCTTCTAAAATCGTTTTATAGTCGGTATTTAAATATAACGCAATTCGCTGGAACAACAATTGTTACAAACGTTCTAAAGCGAATCTGGCGGGAGAAGTTGCGAAGAGCGCAACACTCTCAAACAGCGGAGCAGGTGTCCTGACGCGCGCGCGCACGCACACACGGTATGCGCAATGGTGCGTAAAAGCGCTGATTGTGGTAAATGTGCCGCGGTCAGTTTATTGCATAAAACCAGTGAGTTGGACACCTAACGGCACAAGTCAGCACATCACATTAAGACATTCAATCACATTTTATTAGAAAGGCTTTGAGCGAACCGAATCCATAGCCATAAAAGTCCTCTTGGAGAGCTTTATATAGGAGCCTAAAACAATAAGCGTGCTGTTTCTGGGCACTTTTGTAGCTTTTTGATGCTCTGTGATTACATTTGCGGAAGTTGCCACACATTACCAACGCGCATTTGATGCCTAAAAACATTTCTAGGGACATTTACAGAGGGAAAGAAAGCAAAATGGACTTTGTAAAAGCCGATGGACATTGATGTCTTAAAATGACTTTGCTAGTGTTATGGATTCATATAGAGCAGACTGCAAAGCATTATAGAGTTATCTGAGCATTACAGTGCATTACCATGATCATTTTGTTACCTCAGATCACACTCACAATGTTTATTTATTTGCGATATCCCTTACTCACTGGTTGGACAGAAAAGAAAATTGCTGTCTTGAAAGAAAATAATTTAATTTATCCAACTAAATGGCCTCTCTAAATTATTCATAAGCAGGTTTCCTATAGAGAATTAAACACAACGCTGCAAACCGTTGCTCTGTGGATGTCTGTAACAGACTGAAGCAGGATTAAATAGCATCATAAGAACTCAACCGCAGCGCAATCACACACAAACCTCAAACAGCACCTTTCTGCTGAAGGATGTTTGCGTTACCCTAACAACAGCAGCTCTAAACACACAGTGCAGACTGTTTCACTGCAGCCGTAGCTTATATTTGTATCGGTTTACTTTATATTTGCATTTGATGTTCTTCACCAGTAATTATTTCAACAAGCGATGTCAGCACAAAAAAAAAAAAATAATAATAATAATTAAACTAATTTCTTGAACTAATTATTACATTTAAAAATAAAAGAACATTTGCCAATTGTGACTGAACAGAATACACTGATCAGGCATAACATTATGACCACTGACAGGTGAAGTGAATAACACTGATGATCTCTTCATCACGGCTCCTGTTAGTGGGTGGGATATATTAGACAGCAAGTGAACATTTTGTCCTCAAAGTTGATGTGTTAGAAGCAGGAAAAATGGGCAAGCGTAAGGATTTGAGCGAGTTTGACAAGGGCCAAATTGTGATGGCTAGACGACTGGGTCAGAGCATCTCCAGAACTGCAGCTCTTGTGGGGTGTTCCCGGTCTGCAGTGGTCAGGATCTATCAAAAGTGCTCCAAGGAAGGAACAGTGGTGAACCGGCCACAGGGTCATGGGCGGCCGAGGCTCATTGATGCATGTGGGGAGCAAAGGCTGGCCCGTGTGGTCCGATCAAACAGACGAGCTACTGGAGCTCAAACTGCTCAAGAAGTTAATGCTGGTTCTGATAGAAAGGTGTCAGAATACACAGAGCATCTCAGTTTGTTGTGTATGGGGCGGCATAGCCGCTGACCAGTCAGGGTGCCCATGCTGACCCCTGTCCACCGCCGAAAGCACCAACAGTGGCACGTGAGCATCAGAACTGGACCACGGAGCAATGGAAGAAGGTGGCCTGGTCTGATGAATCACGGTTTCTTTTACATCACGTGGATGGCCGGGTGCGTGGCTTACCTGGGGAACACATGGCACCAGGATGCACTATGGGAAAAAGGCGAGCCGGCGGAGGCAGTGTGATGCTTTGGGCAATGTTCTGCTGGGAAACCTTGGGTCCTGCCATCCATGTGGATGTTACTTTGACACGCACCACCTACCTAAGCATTGTTGCAGACCATCCTTTCATGGAAACGGTATTCCCTGGAGGCTGTGGCTCTTCCAGCAGGATAATGCGTTGACACAAAGCAAAAATGGTTCAGGAATGGTTTGAGGAGCACAACAATGAGTTTGAGGTGTTGAATTGGCCTCCAAATTCCCCAGATCTCAATCCAATCGAGCATCTGTGGGATGTGCTGAACAAACAAGTCCGATCCATGGAGGCCCCACCTCGCAACTTACAGGACTTAAAGGATCTGCTGCTAACATCTTGGTGCCAGATACCACAGCACACCTTCAGGGGTCTAGAGGAGTCCATGCCTCGACGGGTCAGGGCTGATCAGGGCAGCAAAAGGGGGACCAACACAATATTAGGAAGGTGGTCACATATACACATATATTATATAAACAAACTTTTATGTTAGATATATGATTAATCGTGATTAATTGATTTGACAATGTATATAACTTTTTTCTAATTACAATGGAATCATTTGTCCATTTGCATACAAGCATTAAACATGTTTTTACATATGGAAAATTTCTGGATTCCTGTATGGTATAATTTGCCTCCATTGTCTGCTAATCTTCTTGGGAACATCAGCTGTCTGTAATCTCAGCATTGACTGATTCGATAACAAGACTCCCCCGTCTGCTGAGTCATCAAACCTGCGCTTCTTCTTCCATGTTCGCTGCTTTTCCATCTTCACCCAGTGTGGCTGTGCTTTCCTCCCTCTCTCCCTTATTTGCAGGGTTTGTGGGAATGTGAAAGTGCTGAACTGATTGTCAGTTCCAAGACCAGTGATGTAGAAATAGCAGGGTGGAAAGGGTGGAGATATTTTTAGAACCATGTGTAAAGAATAAGAAAAGCAGGGTGTATTGTTTGCTCTTCAGGTACTGCTGTAATATCACACAGTTCTGAAAGATTTGTGCTGTATATTCCTGTGAGGGCCAACAGTTTATCACTCGTTAGCCCCTTTTTAACCACAAAATGATGTAGTTACAACATCAACCAGCTAACCAGTCAGATTCACTCATATTTCTTTTTCACTTTCTGAAAAAGACAGTAAGATGCACCTAAATGAATGTGCAAAAGATGGATGTGAGATATCTGATGTCCCTTCCTTCTGAACATAAAGGCATTATTGTTTGGTGCTCAGATGTCATAAAGACAAAGAAGCTTTGCAGGTGGTCGATTGTCAAAGAACGTCTCTTGGTAACCAAACTGCGGAGGTTAAATGATGCTATGCAATGCATTGTGCAGGTGTGTGTTGATCAAATGAGGATCATTTACACACCCGTATCTGCGAAAAATGTGCTTGACAGATGTTATCATTATGTAAAAAGATGCATTGTATTTGCTTAAAAATGAATGTTTATCATTGTCTGTGGAAGTATGCGAGCCTGCATTGGCTATTTATCATTCTGCCATAAATGATGGGAAATGTAGTTTAGCAATGCAAGCCTCATAAACTGGAGTGATGTTTTCTGGAAAGTTTAATTACTATTTTTCATTCAAAATACAAAAAAGTGAACTTTACAGTCAAATAATTGTTTAATTGATATGCCACCTAACTTGGCACAGCTGGACTCAAAGTTTCTCACTGGTAAAAGCAGCACTGAGGTGGTGTTCACGTGCAATCTCATAAATATGATTATGCATGCTTGCTCTTCAAAAAGAACAGATAATTCCCTTAAAACGCTGAAGATCAGAATATTTTTTGAGAGCAAATTTCCTCTCCTGTGGCGGTTCTGTCCTGTCATTCGTCCTCTTGTGTCTCAGTTTGGCTCTTTGCGCCATATTAACTTCCATTAGCATCACTGCAGTAGGACAGAAGAGCTGCTTATACACACACTCTCACATCCTCCTTCTATTTATAACCACCGCAGTCTGTTTGTGTCTGTTCATCCGCCTCCTTTCTCTTCCTTGGTCTTTCTCTTCATGAAAATCACTGTGTTCCTGTCCACTTGCAAACTTGGCTTTGTTCCAAAATGGTGAGCCACCTTGCTGTTTACTGCCTACATACACTGCTGCAGGGATGCTTGACATCTTTAACCCAACCCGGACATTTGGACCCACAAAGTTGGAAGCATAGCATTGTCCAAGGGGCTTTACAGTTGGCACAATGCAGTCAGGCAGGTAATGCTCTCCTGGCATCCGTCCATCAGACAGAGAAGCATGGTAAATGGATTGCATTTATATAGCGCTTTCAACAGATCCATGGCCACCAAAGCGCTTTACATATTGCCTCACATTCACCCATTCAAACACCAACGGCGGCCATGGAAGGCGCCATCCAGCTCGTCGGGAGCAGCTGTAGTTAGCTGATGTCTTGCTCATGGACACCTTGACACTTGGTCAGGTGGAACCAGGAATGGAACCACCAACCTTCCGGTTTGTAGCCAACCTACATGAACCACTGAGCCACTGCCACCCCTGCCCAGAGAGGTCCCCGTCCCCTGCACCGAGCCCAGAGAGGTCTCCGTCCCCTGCACCGAGCCCAGAGAGGTCTCCGTCCCCTGCACCGAGCCCAGAGGTTCAGTTGGTCGTTGTTTGTTGTCATGCAGGTGTATGCTGTTCCCTGTTCAGTGTTCCCTGTGTTTTCTTTGTTTTTGCTCAGTGTTATTTTGTTCCTGGTTTTTGATTGTTTGTTTATTAAATTCTCCCCTGCAATTGGATCCTGCATCTCTGCCTGCCGCCTGTTATTTCCTGTCCCGTGACAGGACCATGCTAATGCACATGCACAGTCCTAAGCGCGCTTCTCAGAACACTTATGCTGGGCACACACGAAAAGATAATCGGGCCGATTTTTTGGCCGATTTCTCTCCTTTTGACAATCCTAGGTAAAGACCCGATTATTTTGATTCTAAAGATTATCTTATCAGATTTTCCTGTGGTGTGAAGGCTGATTTATACTTCTGCGTTGGACCTGCGCCGTAGCCTCTACGCCGTGGGCTACACATTGATTTTCATTTATACTTCTTCATCCTTGTCCGTGTTGACATGCAGTTACACATGCAGAGGAAGCATGTGTATCCCTGAGGGAGGGGTTCTGGCAGACAAATCACAGCGCTTGCTGTCCGTGTAGAATTGATGCGTTGTTCCATTTTTGCAGAGGTGCACATCAGGGTACGTCATAGGCTATGCGTACAACATACAATTGGGCATGAGGTGTGTTAAGAGTGATTGAACCTGACTGGAAGAACGTTGGAGCTGCCTCAATCTCAAATCGTCTGACTTGTGGGGGAAACCCAGAGGACACAAATGCTCGCGCTCTGGAGATTATCACGTGAGATGAAACAATATCCAATCAGAAAGCGTGCTTACGGACGACTTACCTCCAGCTCGCGCTGTAACATGTAAAGTTCATTTTCACAGTCACACTGTCTCCATGACTTCATCTATAGATTTTCCCCCGCAAATGTTTTGTAAAAAGCATTCTATACACTATAAGCGCAATTTCTTCTTGCCGGTTGTCCGCCAAGTCACATTTGAGATGTTTTGATGCGAGAGATTTTGCGAGATTTCCTGTGTTCACAGACGGGACTCTGTGTGTGTGGTGTGCTTTCCTGGTCACATCGCGGCACTCCACACACTAGACGAGAGGAACAAAACAGTTAAATCTATGATTTTTTATCGTCATGTTTGTGGTCTCTCACATTTTGAAACTCTTATAAAAGTTTAAAAATCTTTTTGTGTGTACCCAGCATTAGGAACCGGAGCTTCTAACGGCAGCTGCAGTGACACGATGACTTTACCAATTAGCGCTTGGCTCTTTTCTTTAGAAGGCGGGACTTATTCCACCA
Source organism: Paracanthobrama guichenoti (assembly GCA_018749465.1). NCBI lineage: Eukaryota > Metazoa > Chordata > Actinopteri > Cypriniformes > Gobionidae > Paracanthobrama > Paracanthobrama guichenoti. The sequence goes on from CM031961.1 coordinate 2,423,578, forward strand.
TATTGCGCATTGCACTTTCTCCCATTCATAGTAATACGAGTGCACGTTCTTTCTGTATTTAAAGTCTTTGCTTTTACACACCATGCGCCTCAGCACTCGATGACCCCACTCTGGGGTCTTTTCATGGTCTTCCGCTCCCTGTCTGTTGCGGTTCCTAAACACTTCCATTTTGTGGCAGCCGTGAGAGTCAGACTGGTAACCCGAAGGTTGTAGGTTCGATTCTCTGGCAGGAAATTACTGAGTTCCCCTTGAGCATGGCACCTATCCTCCAGCTAAAATGGCTGCCCACTCCGGGTGTATGTAATTTGATGCGCAGAGGTATGGAAATACATATATTGACAGGCAGGTAGGACATTGTATCATTGCGTTTGGACCGAAAATGTTATGGTTCTACACATTCCACAGACGATCTATGTACAAATACATATAGACCACTTAACTTAAAGGAGTTTGATATCAGGATGTGAATAGAGACTTTTAACCAGCATGACAAATAATGTTTCTAGAACAAATTGCCTGCCCTGTCTTTAAATGCATATGAATTACCATACTTGGCCTTCACATGTCACTTTCACTTATAACACCACTTACAGTTGACCGTGGAATATCTAGCAAGGATGAAATTTCATGAACTGAATTATTGCAAGGGTGGCATCCTATCACAGTACCACGCTTGAATTCACCGAGCTCTTCAGAAGTGTTTGTTAATGCAGACTGCATGGCTATGGGCTGGATTTTATACACCTGGTAATGGGTCGGATTGAAACACCTGAATTCAAGAATTAAGAGGGGTATCCTGAATGTATAATGTTTTTTCCTGATGCTTTTAAATTGATCCTCAATCATTTGTTTACAGATGTCACATTGGTTTTATATTGTATCACCTAGTGCAATGACATCCAATATATTTTAATGTGGTTTAAGTGTTCAAATACCACTGCCACATTATTCTGCTTTAACCCCATGATGTTTCGACTCTTTGCTTCATTATACTAGAGCTCATTTTCCCTACGATAACTATGTCAGTTTTGTCACACTGCAAATGTGCCCATGTCACGGATCGCCCGGAGCCTTGTTTAATGGTCCACAAGGGAGTGCTTGAATCCGAAGGGGTCCTGCCAACATGCTGTTTTATTGGCACATAGTGAGAACATCACCGCCTGTGAACGCGTGGGACCCTGTTATAATGATACAGCTGCTGCTAACAACCAGGCTCAGTTAAGTTTAGAGTTGTAGTTGTAATTTTAGTGAAAAATGGATCAGTGTATCAGTGTTGTTGCGTGTTCTTCTTGTAATCCATAATTGTCAGCACCTTGTTATAAAGTGATGCTACTACCGGTGGGTGACCACACAAACCCCATCATTGAGTTAAAGTACAGATACCCTTTAGAAATATTACTCCAGTAACATATTTTAAATTTCTACTTGAGTAAAATTGTGACATTATTATGTCTTTCTGTCATAAATGCATACATGCAATGAGTTCCTAGCTCACTCTTATACAGCTGATTTAGAGCATTTAGAGCCATAAATAACCCCAAATAACAATAAATATAACCTAATATTCATCAAAATGTCTCATTTTGAATCAGCATGGTCAGCCAGGTTTCAAAAATGGGATTTTACCACATCAAACACCACTTAATGTCTTTGGAGTACCTTTTTAAGTTTCATTATCTTAAGGAAACTGCTCTGAAGAGATAATAATGAAACATAAAAAGTCTTTTAATCTTCAGAATGGTCAGATCTGCTCTAACTGGCCCACGCTATAACCTATAACGCTATTTCTTCATTTGTTGTTGAAGAAAAGGAATCATGGAGGACACCAGGTTTATTCTTGCTGATTTATTGGGGAAATCTTATTCAAGCCAAGACGATATTTAGCGTCTCATTTGTTGACAACCATGTAAACATTCGTGTAGCTATTGTGGAAAAAAATTATAAATAATAGCAGTCACAGCAGCAATCGTTCTCTCCTCCACCATGTTTAAAGTTTATTCCAGGCAACCCAGAATCAAAGGTATCAGAACAACCTCAGAGTTCCCCAGTAGTAAATATGACTTGAGAGGGCGTTCATGTCCAACTCATATTTACTATCATTCCGAAAGCACAAGAAGGCAGCATAAATCAATGTATTTTAGCAGTCTTGTGCTAAAACAGAGAATGATGGGATATGTAGTTTAGTGATGCAAAGCTGTGGCTAAGGAGTGTTGTGTTCTGGCCAGTTTTAAAACTCAAAAGAGTGTGTTTTATCAGTGATTTGATAAATAGGCTACTAAATGACTTTAGTTGGGACTCTGGGCCCTATCATACACCCGGCGCTGTGTTTTTTGCTAGTTTCAGCCCGATGCAGCTATCAAGTCCAGCGCATGTTGTTTAAATAGCAAATGACCTCGTGCCATCTGTTCACCCGTGGGCGTCTGGTCTGAAAACCAGGTGTGTTCAGGCGCATTGTTGGTGTGTTGATATTCTGAGGAACTGAAAACGCCATTGACCAACACAAACCTGCTCTAAAGTCAATAGTGCAGTATTTTTGTGTTATTTAAAGGCTGTGTTAGTAATATGAGCCTATAGGCGGTGCACAACGCGTGTACACTCTTATTACACACACAGGGACACGCAGCAGCACACACACATTTTTTTAAATATTAAAATTAAAAGGATTAAAAAAGAAAAGTATAATCAGACCATAAGGCCAAACTTGACTTTAAAATTTGGAAACAAAGCACGGATAATATTAATTTGTGGAAATGCCATTCTGAATATGCTTGTATAGTGCAAACAAGCTTGGGAGAGCAGTGAAAATATAATAATGAAAATATTGAGTGCAGCTATTAATTTTTGTATTAGCTGTGTATGTTTAGTTCAGGTTTAGCTCAACAATAAGATAAAACTTCTTACATCTGCAGATTCTGACAGAAAGTCCCTGTTGGCCACTGGCATTTCTCACATTTAATGCAGCAACGGTCCTGGAAAAAAAACCCTGAGGGGACACGTAACTCTTCAACACACAGCTGTTATGAAAAAGCACCAGTAAAAGTAGTTTTTTTGTCATTCTTTGTGTGTGTGTGTGTGTGTGTGTGTGTGTGTGTGTGTGTGTGTGTGTGTGTGTGTGTGTGTATGTGTGTCTTATTACCGTCTTATTGGAGCCAAAATGCAAAAATGATTCAATTTGGTGTTAATGTAGTGCAATGAAAAAATGGACAAAAAGTGTATATGTTTTGTTTTTTTGTTTTTTCATTGTGTGTGTGTGTGTGTGTGTGTTTTCATAAATTCACCAAAACATGTTTTTTGTAGGTATCTCAACACTTTTAGTTGTAAAAACTCCACATCGTCATAATGCCCAAGGATGTTTTAAAGGAAGTACTGCACTGGTCAGGAAAACAAGGACTCGGGGGTCTTCTTGTATCCCTGAGGAGGATAAAGAGGAAAAACAGCCAGTGGCAACTCCTGCAGAACAGAACTGCTTGAGAGGGCAGTGTTTTATCTTGTCGCTGTATTGTATGCTAATTGTTTGAAAGCACCATTTTTCTTCACACTTCATGCCGGCATCAGACGCTTCTATATGCTGATGTTGTAGGTTTCTTGCAGGAAATGAATGTGCACAGGCGATATACTGCAAAAGATGTTGCACACTGTAGTGAGAGTGAAAACACATGCAGGTTGCAGATTTGCTGCTTTAACTTTCATTAGAATGATTTCTGCATCATGTGAAGACTGGAGTAATTCAGCCGTGCCATCCCAGAAATAAATGTCATTTTAACTGTATACTTAATGTATGTGTGTATATATATACATATATATATATATATATATATATATATATATATATATATATATATATATATATATATATATATATATATATATTCAGGAATGCTTTGTTAAGTTAAGGAAACGTTTAACTGTTTTTTTTTTTTTTTTTTGCACTGTAAAATGATATGATCAATAAGTCATGACAACACATGTTTAACTCACCAAAACAATTATTTTCAAGTTATACAAGATTAAGTCTAATATAATTTAAGTTGAAAGCCACGTTGATTGTACTTAAAGATTTAAGGCAGCAACTTTTTTTTACAGTGTGCACTGTAAACAATTATTGTCATGATCTAGCACAACTTTTTCTCTTGTCAGATCAACAAACATTAAGCAAACATTATGGGAATGTTATGTTCTCTCAACATTCTGAAACAAGTCACATTTAAAAAACTTACGGACGGACTGAAAATGTTTCAGGAAAATTTAAGAACACTGTTAAACACCAAACTATTTTCTATTAACGTTACTGGAAGAGCGTTTGTTCAAGGCTTTGAGAGAACCTTGCCAGAACGTTATGAGAATGTTCCCTGTTAGCTGGGCATAAGAGACTTCTTTCAAAAACATTAAAAACATCTTAAACATTCCAAACTTTTGACTGCTATAGTGAATTAAGAAAGTGAATGGGATCACTTCTGGAGAAACGTATGGCGTCTCCATCTGATGTAACACAATTGATCGGCTTCTTCCTGAACCGCGCACAAAATCCCTGAAGGTTTGACTTCAGCGAGCTAGATGGACTGAATGAGAGGATGAGGAGGATGAGGAGAGGTGTCGTGTTACAGAAGCCTCAGTGTTTGATGACTTGGAGAAAGTCACTTAACCTGAGAAGAGACGCAGCTGCACTGATGATGGCAGCAAAGACAGCAGAGATCAATGGGTCAGCTCCTCTGCTGGGCAAATCAATCAACCTCCAGCTCGAATTAAAACACCCTCCAACGGCTTTAACACCAACATGTTTCTCCTCAAAGTCCTTTGGAGGCACAAATGAGTCAATGGTTGTCATAAATGAGTAAAGTGAATGTGGAGCAGCTCAGATCAAATGTTTGAGTTCATACTTTTGACTGCATCATTGAAACTCCACATGACACACATGTGAGATTACTGGAAGTTTTTTCCTCACACTGTAAAAGATGATTTTTTTGAAGTTATAAATAAAACAAAGATTATTGGTTGATTTGGGTCCCCACGAAAGCTAGGGACCAATTGAATCGTCACCACCGTTTGCCCCTCTAGCGACAGCCCAGAATGCATTATAAAGGTATTCATAATATACATTGTAATGCATTATGTCTTTTCATATATAATTGTATCCAAAGTTAAAATGCATAATATTTGCTAATTACTTGTAAACATCTGAAATTGAATGTTGGTCACATTTGAATTATATTTTCTAAAGGTGTAACAATGAAGAATTATAATGTGGTTGCAATTATTCATGAGATCACATAAACTAAATGGTCCATTCCATTGTTCCATTAAGACTTTAATTGATAATATGAATAATATAGCAGTGTAAAAAAAAAAAAAAAAAAAAAAATCCTTGCTACCAATATGCTACCAACATTTAAGGTTCTACAGATTTAAGTTACATTTACAGTAAATAACCATATTTCATATTTATAAGTGAAATAATGTTAAATTACCAACCTATTGAAATACTAGTATCTGTTATGTACCTTTGATATGTACTGACACCCACCAATCACAGCAGTCGAGAGAGTCACATGATGAATCAAAGCTCATCACTAGCAGCTTTGAGGAGGACAATACTAATACAAACCCGATTCCAAAAAAGTTGGGACGCTGTACAAATTGTGAATAAAAAAAGGAATGCAATAATTTACAAATCTCATAAACTTATATTTTATTCACAATAGAATATAGATAACATATCAAATGTTGAAAATGAGACATTTTGAAATGTCATGCCAAATATTGGCTCATTTTGGATTTCATGAGAGCTACACATTCCAAAAAAGTTGGGACAGGGAGCAATAAGAGGCCGGAAAAGTTAAATGTACATGTAAGGAACAGCTGGAGGACCAATCTGCAACTTATTAGGTCAATTGGCAACATGATTGGGTATAAAAAGAGCCTCTCAGAGTGGCAGTGTCTCTCAGAAGTCAAGATGGGCAGAGGATCACCAATTCCCCCAATGCTGCGGCCAAACATACTGGAGCAATATCAGAAAGGAGTTTCTCAGAGAAAAACTGCAAAGAGCTTGAAGTTCTCATCATCTACAGTGCATAATATCATCCAAAGATTCAGAGAATCCGGAACAATCTCTGTGCGTAAGGGGTCAAGGCCGGAAAAACCATACTGGATGCCCGTGATCTTCGGGCCTTAGACGGCACTGCATCACATACAGGAATGCTACTGTAATGGAAATCACAACATGGGCTCAGGAATACTTCCAGAAAACATTATCGGTGAACACAATCCACCGTGCCATTCGCCGTTGCCGGCTAAAACTCTATAGGTCAAAAAAGAAGCCATATCTAAACATGATCCAGAAGCGCAGGCGTTTTCTCTGGGCCAAGGCTCATTTAAAATGGACTGTGGCAAAGTGGAAAACCGTTCTGTGGTCAGACCAATCAAAATTTGAAGTTCTTTTTGGAAAACTGGGACGCCATGTCATCCGGACTAAAGAGGACAAGGACAACCCAAGTTGTTGTCAGCACTCAGTTCAGAAGCCTGCATCTCTGATGGGATGGGGTTCATGAGTGCGTGTGGCAATGGGCAGCTTACACATCTGGAAAGGCACCATCAATGCTGAAAGGTATATCCAAGTTCTAGAACAACATCTGCTCCCATCCAGACGTCGTCTCTTTCAGGGAAGACCTTGCATTTTCCAACATGACAATGCCAGACCACATACTGCATCAATTACAACGTCATGGCTGCGTCCACATGGCCACATCATTGCATTCTGTTTTTATTCACAATTTGTACAGTCCACTTTTTTGGAATCGAGTTTGTACACAGAAGGAGCAGTGTCATTCACACAAACACTAAACACCATCATGGTAACACACGTGACATTTAAAAAATGCAATAAACATTAATTTAACAACATAAAACCCTAATGTATATAACTGATTAGAAAAAACTAAGAAGAAACAGTTATTTCAACGAAAATACATCAAATGTGAAGTGTCACGCAGGGAATTCTGGGAATGTCAATTTACGTTTTTTCACGGTAGCACATAAATTACACAATGATTTGTTCTTTTTCACTTCAAAAAACTGTCAAATTTAATGGTATTTTCCTGTAAAATTACATTAAATGCAAGGTTAGATCTATTACAATTATTCACCGTATATTGTACAGAAACCTGTTTTTAACCGTAGCATTTTTACAGTCTTTTACCGTTAAAATCCCAATCATTTTACAGGTTCAATTCAATTTAATGGAATTTTACTTTTAATTGAAATGTGTAAATCTTGGAGAATTTTTTTTTTTTTTTGAGTGTACAATGCATTATAAGGTGCATTACAGGGCATAATTAATGCATTAAAACAATTTTATAATGCATTATGTATAAAGGCTTTAAATAAAGTGTTACTGAAAATACTATTTCAGTCTTTCTACTTCAAAATTACACATTTAATTTCATACTTGCTGATTGTTTGGAATTATTTGTGGAATTTACTAGAAATTTCTGAGTGAAAGTTGTTTCAAAGTAAATCCAATACCAGCTAAGATATTAAAGATCTCATTTGTGTTTTTTCTTCACTATGACTGCATGTGCGAGACCTGGTAAAATTATTTTGTCTGACCTCAGTTTTTACGCTTTTCAAAAATCCCTTGGCAGTGAAATAGCAGTCTAAGAAAGAGACCTGACAGCCTGTCAACCGACGTCCAAACGTGTCCGATCCTCTCAGCGGGATGGAGCTCCATATTCTGACAGCCCAGTGAGTGTGATTCCATGTGAAGGAGTGAATTAGAGGAGAGCTTTACTGATTTACACAACACGGCCCAAACTCCTTCCCACGTCTTACTGTGGAATTTCAACATTGGCCAGCTTACGATGGTCAGCAAGCTGTATGGTGAATATTAAACATATTAGTTTCAGAACTCAAGCATGCAAAACATTTTCACATGTTCATATAATACTTGAGTGAGATAATGTTGAAAACGATAGTTTGAGAGAAGCATGTTCTTCCTGTCAATCACCCGAGCGAACGGAACATTCTCAGAACTTTGAACATTCTGGCATGGTTCTCTCAGTTACAAATGAACGTTCTTCCAGTAACGATAATAGAACGTTCAGTCAAAGTTATCTGGTCTTTAATAGTGTTATCAAATATTAGCACAACGCATCATTCATGAAACATTTTATTTGTTTTATTTGGACATTTTATGTACATTTTATTACATTTTAAGCCTTATGTTTTTAATCGTTAAACTTTCTATTTTTTCAGATGATTCAGAGAACATTCAAAAGTAATGCTCCCATAATACTTGCATAATGATAAAATTCCCTTAAAGGGTTAGTTCACCCAAAAATTAAGATTAGCCCATGATTTACTCACCCTCAAGTCATCCTAGGTGTGTATGACATTCTTCTTTCAGACGAACACAATCGAAGTTATATTAAAAAAAAAGTCCTTGCTAATCCAAGCCAGAATATGCCTTCCATATTTACTTTATGCAGAAAGTGTAACGGCTCTAGCAGTCCAAAACGCTTACGATACAGAAGGCAGTCTGCCAGAAGCTAGATATTTTACTTTATAACATGTTAAATATGGATATTTTTCTTGCACAAATGCATAGATTCTCTTCAGAAGGCCTTTATTAACCCACTGCAGTCGTGTGGATTACTTTTATAATGGGTGGATGCACTTTTATGGACTTCAAATTTTGAGCTGCCATTATAAATCATTTTTTGATATAACTCTGATTGTATTCGTCTGAAAGAAGAATGTCATACACACTTAGGATGACTTGAGGGTGAGTAAATCATGGGATAATAGTAAAATAGTAGATCTTTTATAGTAAAATCTTGAGCAGCAAATCCTCATATCAGAATGATTTCTGAAGGATCATGTGACACTGAAGACTGGAGGAATGAGGATAAATTCAGCTTTGATCACAGGAATAAATTACATTTTACTATATAGGGTCCTATTCTATCGATCTGAGCGCATGGTGTGAAGCGCACAGCGCAGGTGCACTTAGGATGCCCGAGTGTCCAAATACACTTTTGCCAGTTTAACGATGGGAAAAACAGTCGGCGCATCAGGCGCATGATCACAAAGGGCTGTCCCTCGTCTCTCTATGATGAGTCATGGGTGTGTGTTGGGCGTAACATTCAATAAACCAATCAGTCTCATCTCCCATTCCCTTTAAAAGCCAGTTGCGCTCGCACCATGGCAGTTTCACTATTTACATGGCGGACTTTGCGAGCGGAAAGACTGATCGCTTCTCCAGAGAGGAATCCTTTTATTTTTAATATTTAATAATGTGTGTGTGCTGTTGCGCATCCCTGTGTGTGTGATAAGCAGAGTGTATGTGCGTTGTGCACCGCCTATAGGCGCATATTACTAACACAGCCTTTAAATAACACAAAAATACTGCACTATTGACTTTAGACCAGGATTTTGTTGGTCAATGGCGCAGTCGTTTTCAGTTCCTCACAATATCAACACACCAACAATGCACCTGAACACACCTGGTTTTCAGACCAGACGCCCACGGGTGAACAGATGGCGCGAGTGAATTTGCTATTTAAACAACATGACGCTGGTCGTGAACATGAGAACTGTGTCGGGCTGAAACTAGCTAAACTGTTTTCTAAGTGAATATGGGCCCTATCAGTTTAAATCTATCAGTATTTTTGATCAAATAAACGCAGCCTTGGTGAGCATTAGAGACTTCTTTCAATAACGTTACAAGATCTTACCAACCCCAAACCTGTAAAATATAATAACTAAAAAATAACTACAATTATTTATCTTCACATAATCACATGTGACCTAACATTTTTGCAGTTCAGAATTCCCTTCTATAGTCTCTAAGTTTTGCCCTTTTGGATAAATGTATTCAGGCAGATTAACTGCACACTTTAAAATGACCTTGTTTTTCTTTCTGATATTGTCCATCTTATATAACTGTGGGAAGCATTAAACACAACCTGACATGGTCAAAACATGATCCGTGTCACGTAACGAGCAGAAGTGCTGAGCAGGAGCGTGGCATACACTGCTCACTCAAGAACGGCTCTCTGAAGGACAACACGATGCCATGCCTGTGCCGTTGGGCTGTTACAATGAGACGCTCTGTCTCCAGAAGAAGCGAGGCTGGCAGGACAGAAGTCCTGACCATGACATCCTTGACCCTGCAGTTGGACCGGTTCCTTTCAAAGCTGCTTTGGAAAGTTAATGAGGAAAACACAGCCAAAAACTGCAGCACTAACAGGGATTGTTCTGGCAAGGTTCTCTCAAAGTTATGAGCAAACGCTCTTCCAGTAACGTTGATAGAATATTCATTCAAAGTTATCTGGTCTTCAATAATATTCTCAAAACACAAAAATTGTTTTTTATAATAGAACTTTTCACATTTACGCATTTATCCAAAGTGACTTACATTGCATTTAAGGTATGCATTTTTGCTTTCCCTGGGAATCAAACCCATGACCTTGGCACTGTTAGCACCACGCTCTTATTGTTTGAGCTACAGGAAAGCTTTAGCTGGAAGTTCATCTAACGTTTTATTTTTTTAATGTTACTTGTTTTAGAATGTTCAGGGAACATTGGAACGTTCTCTTAACATTTGTATAACCAAGAAAAACGGAACACTTTGAACATTTTGAGCTTAATGGGAATATTAGAGAGAAAGAGAGGAAAAGAATCATTCACATTTTTATCACAGCTTGACTTTTTAATGAAAAGTTGTGTTAGTTAACAGACAGATGATGTGACTAGAGAAGGGAGCCTGAAGTGTGTGGCACGGATTCAAGTAGACATTCATGCTTGGAGATATTCAATGAGACAGATGCATTATGGGAACTCACTGTATGCTTTATTGGGGTCAGCTTTATTTAGCGTCTCCATTCTGACATAAAAAATAGGCATACATTATTATCCAGAACATCACAGTTTGATCAGAGCATGTTTAAAATGGCCTTCCTCTGTGAAAAAACAATGACCAGAGAGTATGAAAGCTGGTCTTAGAGGAAACTATTAATCTTTCATAAATGACTGAAGTACTAGCTTTGTCTCTGCTGTTTCTCCTAAGGAGTAATCGTTTAAAAAGACACAAAAGAATCAATAATTTACATACAGGAAAAGTATAGAGCTACAAAACATTAATGTGGACAACATTTTGTCCTGGAACTTTTTTATATGAGAAATGTTATAGCTGACATGGATCTAATAATGTTGGTATAAATGTAGTGCCAAGAAAATACATACATGCATACATACGTACACAAGCATTTATGTATTTAAATGAAAATAAATGCATAATGCAGAAAATAAATGCATAAATAAGAGCAAAAATGAGTGCAAAATAAATGCATAAACAATAAGTGCAAAAATAAACACACAAGTATAAGTGCAAAAAATGAGTGTAAAAATAAACACAAGTGCAAAAATTTGTGCAAAATAAATACATAAATGCAAAAAAGTGCAAAAATAAATGCTAAATAAATTACAATGCAAAATATAAGTGCATAAATAAATGCACAAGTGCCATCAAAAATGCATGTGCAAAAAATAGTGTAAAAATAAGTACATAAGTGCAAAAAATAGCAAAATAAAAGCATAGATGTGCAAAATTAAAATGCAAAATATAAGTGCATAAGTGCATAAATAAATGCACAAGTGCCATCAAAAATAGTGCAAAAAATGCATAAGTGCAAAAATTTGTGCAAAAATAAATGCATAAAAATAAGTGCAAAATTAAATGCACGCTTTTCTGTAGCTCAAACAATAAGAGCGTGGCGCTATCAACACCAAGGTCATGGGTTCGATTCCCAGGGAAAGCAAGAACTGACAAAATGTCAAAATGTGTACCCTGAATGCAGTGTAAGTCGCTTTGGATAAAAGCGTCTGCCAAATGCATAAACGTAAATGCATAAATAAATAAATGTGTAAATAAATTTATCAATACAGAGTATGGGAGAGCGGGCACAACCTAACGCTTTTTGACTTTCTCAGTTTCATTAATACAGTGTATACTTTTTTCTTGATTTACTCTGAAAGAATGGAAGTGAAATGTGACAACATGCCCCATAGGTGGGGTTCATTATAACATGACCATATGACAGCTTAAAATGTTACCTGATATAATCAAAAAAATATCCAAAACAAACTAAAATATTTTGTCAATAAAATACAATTATTAACTTTTTAAAATGAAATAATGGCATTTTTTTAATAATTAGAAATACACTAATTTTTGAGTTTGACAACAAACGTCGCTAAACTCAGCAGAGTTCAAAACATAATGATGAATCATTTCTGAACATTGACTCTCAGTCATTATTCAGCCTTTTCTCATGGTTTCTCAATAGAATTCATAAAAGTATAGAATATAATATCATATTTCTAATAGGGGCTCAACATGTGACAACATGCCCCGTCTGAGCAACTGGGATTTAAACCCGGCTTGTGTCTTCTGCTGTTAGATCAGCATTAAAGAACTATATCTATAACTGTTAAATAACAGATAGAAGATTACAATAATATCACATTTGTCTTATTTTAAACAAACACAAAAAACTGAGATTCAATTAACTTAAGTAAGAAATGTACTTTTGCTATGGTTCAATAGATGTTCAGTGATATCTTCCAAAGATTTTTTTAATTTGTTCTCTGTAATGTTGATATGGCAACTAAATACACTAAGTTTCTTCATCCTGGCATGTGTGGAAAGTGTTAAACCATGCGTGTTACAACTAACCCCGCGTTAGGTTGTGCCCCGCGTCCCCTGTATCTAGCTCAGAATGAACAAGAACAAAACTCTATATATCTTATAAATCCAGTTAAGCCACATGCAGTGTTTGGCTTCTAGATCTAGACGTTGCAGAGGTTTAGGAGGAGATTGAATCAATAGCATCTGTTCTGATGGTTTCCTTATAGATTACTGCAAAATGCTGCTGGCCTTTTGGAGAAAATGATGTCCTAATTTGCTCAGTGGGAGTCGGGAGAGATGGAGGTTGTGACTTCAGCTGTCGGCTGTGGTGCGGTCGGGCGTTTGTAAGGCCCTTAGTGGATGTTTGATTCACTGCGGCCCTTTACAAAACACTGACTGTTACCCAGATCCAAGATAAGATTTAGACTTGATTAGGTCTCTGGTGCCTATAAAAAGATTTTAGGTCATGGATGAGAGATGACAGTACGTGTTCTCGCAAACACTTCGGATTAAACAATGAGACGTGACAAAGGATTCCACTGGAGTGTGGGAAATTTTCAATCAATTTGTGTTACAATGGTACATAAAATAAAATATACATAAAATATGTAACATATATTACAGATAGTTAAACTATTACAACAAAAAAGGCTATAAAACTGAATTGAAAGAAATTCAGCTTGAAAGCACAAAGAGACAATTCCTCGCTTCCCGTTTTGTGTTTAAGGATTCTAGTTTTGAAGTGCATTTTCTGTTCCTATTGTTCTGCTGTTTCACTTCCTGTATTTAGCTCCTGTTTGCCTTGTTTCCATGGCTGCCTTATTAGTCTCCATAGTGATTGATTACACTCCCCTGTTCCTGTATATTTATGACCCAGTGTTTCGTTCATGATCTGGCTTTGTCTCTCTATGGCTGTATGTTGGTGTTCTCTGTTCTCAGTTCGTTGAGTTGATTGTATTTTGATATTGTTTTAAATAAACTTCATTTGGATCCATCTCTCCCTCGTCTCTAAGTTCCCCACGTTACAGTAGTTGCCATTTCTAATCATTTTAGTTGCTTAGAAAACCTCTTCTTGCAAGCCTGACTCAGGCATCAGTAGAACAAGTTACATGCCACCCATTTAAAAAGGGTTTCAATAACCAAACCCAAAGTATAAGCAACAGTGATGCTTGCTTTTTTTCAACTGTAGCATTTTTGAGAACAATTAAAAACCGCTGATGAATAAAAGTGATGCACAAAAACACATCTCAGATATTCTCTCTCAGCCGTTACGGGACTGCTGACATTCCAACTCTAAATGTTACGGCCGCTGCTGCCAGATTTATGCTGGCATCACACTTTTCACACAATTTGGATCCACATGCAAATCACAGACTAAGCAAAGCGCAGTCTCCCACTGTGACGCGCTCATACTGTGTCCGTGAAGGTGGAGTGGCACAGCTCAGTGGGATCTCTCCGTTTGCAGGGCCGGATAATGAACTCTAATTGCGAGGCTCAAACTGGTCCGTTCGGCTCGTGCTCCTGCTGGGTGGCTCTACGGGGCAGCTTTAGCCCCACTGTGACTCACTAATAGTCCTAAAGCTGCCTGCAACACTTCAAATGATCTGTTTATAGCTGTAATTAATTAGGAGACAGGTAGTTAAATATGTGGATTGAAGGTGATCCTCCTGAGATTAATGACTAATGACTCTAGCATTTCCTTATGCCCTCAGGTCAGAATGAAATACTAACACACTGCCTATTACTACCTACCATTTTCTCTTAACAGTATTGATATACATGGCTGTCACATGCATGTTATAGTCAGCAGGTGTCGTGCAGTTAATTCCCAAAATTAAGGAAGGACATCTCAATTCGTTAATTGCACCGCGACGAGGTGAGGAATGAGGAGTGAGGAATCTTCCTGAGGAATCATGAGCGAGGATACACAGGGGTATGCCTCCCTCGCATCCTAAGGAACATGAGGAAAGGAAACGAGGATGCACATGCATATTATATGTTCACGCATGCTTATTACACGCTCACACATGCTTATTACATGTTCACAAATGCTTATTACATGTTCACAAATGCTTATTACATGTTTATGAATGCTTATTACATGGTCACAAATGCTTATTACATGTTTATGAATGCTTATTACATGTTCACACATGCTTATTACATGTTCACAAATTCTTATTACATGTTTACGAATGCTTATTACATGTTTACGGATGCTTATTACATGTTCACACATACTTATTACATGTTCACAAATGCTTATTACATGTTCACGCATGCTTGTTACATGTCCATGCATGTGTATTATAACATACGTATTACATGTTCACGCATGCATATTACATGTTCATGCATGCTTATTACATGTTAACAAATGCTTATTACATGTTCACGCATGCTTGTTACATGTTCACAAATGCTTATTACATGTTCACAAATGCTTATTACATGTTAAAAAAATGCTTATTACATGTTCACAAATCCTTATTACATGTTCACGTATGCTTGTTACGTGTCCATGCATGTGTATTATAGCATACGTATTACATGTTCACGCATGCTTATTACATGTTCACGCATGCTTATCACATGTTCATGCATGCTTATTACATGTTCACGAATGCGCATTACAAGTTCACGAATGCTTATTACATGTTTACGCATGCTTATTACATGTTCACACATGCTTATTACATGTTCACGCATGTTATTACATGTTCACGCATGCTTGTTACATGTCCATGCATGTGTATTATAACATACGTATTACATGTTCACGCATGCATATTACATGTTCATGCATGCTTATTACATGTTAACAAATGCTTATTACATGTTCACAAATGCTTATTACATGTTAACAAATGCTTATTACATGTTAACAAATGCTTATTACATGTTCACAAATGCTTATTACATGTTAAAAAAATGCTTATTACATGTTCACAAATGCTTATTACATGTTCACGTATGCTTGTTACGTGTCCATGCATGTGTATTATAGCATACGTATTACATGTTC
>CM031961.1:2444284-2476784 GCA_018749465.1 Paracanthobrama guichenoti
TACTACATGCATGATGTTTCAATGTGGCAGGATACAACGGTGACCGGGGCTAGTTGTCACAAGGGCCTTATCTCAATAACTAACAGAAGAGCATTGAATGTGTTCGCGGTTTAGCCACATGATGGCGCTCATAACACTCTCAATCGATGGTGCGTTTTTTTCCAGAAATAATATTTTTTTCCTATATAGGTTAATGCAGTTCGTTATAAAAATATTTAGTGTTCCTGGAATAAATAAATCAATAAACAAAATAGCATGCATCAACCATATTGAGAACCGTGTGATGTGGGGAAAATTTGCTGGAATTTCTATAAGTTATTTTATGCACAGACATCTGAATCAGAATCTGCCAGACCTATGACTCTGACATGTCATTAAAGTTTCTGAAATGTCGTGACTGTCCCGTCACCTCACTGCCGATCGACGCTGATGTGGAGTTGCGGTTCCTCTTTCCTCAGACGCGCGTCATTCGGACAGGCGTCCAGTGGTCACTCCGCGCTCTTCACGCACCACGCATTCACAGGTGTCCGGGAAATCAGGGAACATTACAGGTACAGGTCGGGGATTCATCTCCTACGCTGAGTTTCCTTTTCTTTTTCAGAGGAAAGTCCCTCAAACTCCTCCCTGCGCCACAGAAAATCCCTCAATAAAACACATGGAGATGAGAGTTCGCGCATGCGCACTGACGCAACACTGAGCTCAAAGACGCTCTTGAGGAGTGGGGAAACGGGAAAAGCAGCATAATAATTATGCATCAAGCAGCACAACAAGGAAGACCATAAAACACCCTGTTTGGTAAATTATGACATAAAACGACAAAATTATGACATGGCCTACTTAGTCATAATTATGACATACAAACATACAAAGTCATAATTATAAGATAAAAGTCGGAATTATTACATTCTAAATCAATAATGTCATATAATTCGTAATTATAAGACAAAAAAATAGGACTTATCACATAAAAAGTCAAATTATGACACTAAATCACAATTATGACAAAAATAAAAAATATGCAAAAAGTCGAAATTATTATATTCTGTTAATTATGTCATACTAAATCATAATTATGAGATTGAAAAGTTGAATTTTGCATAAAAGTCACAATTATGACATAAAAAGTCAATATTATGACGTTGAAATTACGAAGTCAATTATGTCACACTAAATCATAATTATGAGATTATTATTATTATTTTTTAAATTATGGCTTAAAAGTCAAAATTATTACGTATTATGTCATAATTATGACAAAAAGTCCAAATGATTACATACTAATGTCACACTAAATCATAATTATGAGATTAAAAGTTGGAAATTATAACATACTAAATCATCATTTTGACTTTTTTTCAATTATAGCAAATTATGGAATTATAAGATTAATTATGACATACTGAATCATATAAAGAGTAAACATTATGAGATAAAAATATGACTGTTTTTATATATTTTTATACTTTTTATGTCATAATTTGGACTATTTAAGTCATAATTTCCCCTTTATCACATACATGTGACTTGGTATGTCATAATTAAGACTATATATGACGTTTCATCTCATAAATATGAAAAAAAGCATGATTTTAACTGGGCTTCCATAGCATATTGTTTTAGCTATAATTGGAAGCCTCGCGCATTCAAGTTATAAATGTGTCTCTTAAGGATAAATGGTATCAGTATGGTTCATGTTCAGGAAATGATAGTATTCCCAAGGTATTTTTCTAGATAGATTAGGGCCTGTGCCTTATATATCCATACAGCAGCAGGTTATGTTGCTCATTCAAATCCTTTTGGCCTCTGGAAGAATATAATGCTTTTACCTTGGGTGTGTTCCTCAATGAAATCAATATTTATATCTGCCTTGTGACCACAGGCTCTGTAATCCTACCCCAGCAGAATGTCTTCCGCCTCACTGTGGTGACTGTAAATTCCCAGTTTTGACTCAAAGCCTTTGGTTTCCTCCTATGAAAAAGGTACACATTATTGTATTCCCAGCTCGGCCCACCCACCTCAATTCTGTTTTCAGAGGTCAGTTGGGGAACATTTAGAAATTTCAACACTGACATGTAGATCTGATAATAGAGTGTAATATATGATATGCAAATGTGCAAAAATTGTACCTTTAGGGGTACAGCTTGTCACCGAGGCAGTACCCTTAAAGGGGCATTTTTGTACCTTAGTTACCAGTAAAATTTGACACTAGTACCCTAAGGCTACATATTATTCTGCAAGGTACTAAAATGCACCTTTTAGGGATAGATAAAGTATAAAAATATCCTTTTAAAAGTACTGCCCTTTTGTCAAGCTGGCCTAAAGGTACAATTTTTGCACATTTTTCTGACAGTGTACTGTATATGATTCAGAATAGTCTTCACTTATTCATTTGCTTTTAAACAAAAGCTCACACACAATTAACTCATGGCATTAACTCAGCAACTATTTACAGGTGAAGTGCGTAATTTCTGCACCATAAGTGGCAACAACTGGAATTTACCTGAAAATGCCATTCAGTAAGATTTTTTTAAATGGTTTTGAGAAACCACAGTAAAAACAGTAATATTATGAAATATTATTACAATTTAAAATAGCTGTTTGCTATTTGAATGTTGTCAGGCAACAGAAGAGAACAGAGATGAGTGAAATCAGACAACACTTTATTTATTTGGCTGGCAGGTGTATATAGCTACCGCCAGGATGGCACCAGAACCCGGAACCCAGGGCCAAGCCGGTAGCTCAGGAGGCCATGACGGCGCCGGTAGCTCAGGAGGCCATGACGGCGCCGGTAGCTCAGGAGGCCATGGCGGCGCCGGTAGCTCAGGAGGCCATGGCGGCACTGGTAGCTCA
Organism: Paracanthobrama guichenoti; assembly: GCA_018749465.1. NCBI lineage: Eukaryota > Metazoa > Chordata > Actinopteri > Cypriniformes > Gobionidae > Paracanthobrama > Paracanthobrama guichenoti. The sequence goes on from CM031961.1 coordinate 2,447,135, forward strand.
GGGAAAAGCAGGAGTGACTAGGCCGTGTCAAGGAAAGTGGGAGTCTGGGCTAGAATCCTGTCAAGCCATCACTGGACTCTGGTCAGGGGCTGGAGCCATCACTGGACTCTGGTCGGGGGCTGGAGCCATCACTGGACTCTGGTCGGGGGCTGGAGCCATCACTGGACTCTGGTCGGGGCTGGAGCCATCACTGACTCTGGTCGGGGCTGGAGCCATCACTGGACTCTGGTCGGGGCTGGAGCCATCACTGGACTCTGGTCGGGGGCTGGAGCCATCACTGGACTCTGGTCGGGGGCTGGAGCCATCACTGGACTCTGGTCTGGGGCTGGAGCCATCACTGGACTCTGGTCGGGGGCTGGAGCCATCACTGGACTCTGGTCAGGGGCTGGAGCCATCACTGGACTCTGGTCAGGGGCTTGAGCCATCACTGGACTCTGGATGGGGGCTGGAGCCATCACTGGACTCTGGTCAGGGGCTGGAGCCGTCACTGGACTCTGGTCAGGGGCTGGAGCCATCACTGGACACTAGACGGGGGCTGGAGCCATCACTGGACTCTGGACGGGGGCTTGAGCCATCACTGGACTCTGGTTGGGGGCTTGAGCTGTCACTGGACTCTGGTCAGCGGAAAGCCGTACGCAGTTTGACTCAAAAGAGTAACCCCTGACACAACGTATAGGAGCATCGCAAGCTTTGACGGCTCTGTGCTGGGCAACAAACTCAAGCCTCTCTTCTCTTATTTTGAAATTTCTCTTTAAAAATTCTCGTTTTAGACTCTAATTCATGACCGGTGTTTTGTTTTGCTTCTGCATTCGTCAATACGCATGCGTCAAGGGTTCAAGGGTCAAGGGTTACTCTTTCCCTGTAAATCGATGCGTACGGCAATATGCTGGAAGTTAGTTATTTGAGTCTATAAAATATGGATATTTTTCTAACACCGGAGCCGTGTGGAGCAGTTATATGATGGATAGATGCACTTTTATGGACTTCATAAACAACACAACAATTCACTGCCATTATAATGCTTGGATTAACCAGGACATTTTTAATATAACTCAGATTTTATTTGTCTGATAGAAGAATGTCATATACACCTATGATGACTTGAGGGTGAGTAAATCATGGGCTAATTAAAATTTTTGGGTTTACTTTAAGGTCTATCTAAGCAAGTGTTTTAAACTCTCTGCTGCCTGTCCTGCTGTTTGCCAGTAAGTCATTCTAGGAAACCATCAAGGAAATAAACGTAAAATGTCACTAATTTATCATTATGGATCAGCATTATTTGCCTCAGACATTTGTTTAATTAGTTCAGGGGAATTTCTCTAAATGAAAGCCTACGCGTCTGACTCAGTTCAGCTTCTCGTTCACTTGTTGTTCTTCCGTCGTGTGGTCAGTCTGAAGCTCTGAGGACTCACAACCTGTTCTGTGCCGTTACATCTCTCTGTGGTTCACAAGATTATACACCATACAAGGTCACATCAGCACAAAGCCTTCAACCTCAGAAGATGAACGCAAACCTAAAGCTTTACCCACTAATTTTACATCACAATGTGGCAACCGTGTTCCACAATTATGATGAAATGACAGCGATTCCACGTAGCGTAGAGTGGTTGACCGCTCACAGCCCACGCTGGTGACGTGACGGTATGCACTTGTAAAGACCATAAACATAAACGCGAGTGGGAGCGGAAGGAGATTGTTTGTGCAATTGGCACAGACGTCTGTTGGCCTGTTGGTGAAGTCTAGCATGTGGTTAACTCTGACAGCTGGGCTAGTAATCACAAAACAGTTGTGCAATGGATACAGTGGGGATTTTGTGTGACATTAGCATGACAAAGAAAAACAACCTAAAGATGCAATATACATATATATGAGTGAGCACTGAGATGGGAATTACAATGAAGCAAAAAGCTATATTAAAATTTCCAGATGCATTAATGAGAATACGTACTCAAAATTAATTTTCTCTATGCAAAATATAATTTTATTGGGTTCTGGGGTGAGATGTGAGATTCCCTCATGTGCTGCTCTGTGTCTGTATGCATTGTTGTTTGGCCCACGTGACGACACATTAATCAATCAGTAATGAAGAATCAGTGTGTGGGTGTTTCCATTCTCAGGTCTATAAATATGTCGGGGTTTAGTTGGTTTCACAGTGTGATAAACACAGAAGAGTCTAGAGGGGGATTTCAGTGCATGTTCCCCTTTCAAAAGGTTTGTGGAAAGGTTTGTGAATAGAATTTAACATTTAAAGCCACTCAAAATGTCAAAAAGACTCTCGTTTGAGTAAAGGATTTCAGAATGAATGGCTAATTCTTTGTGATGTGCACATTTATCACTCAGTCTACTAAAATAAACGTAATGTCATTAAACAGATGTGTTTTTAACATATAAAATACACATATTATTCATCGCAACATTTAGCCATTTTAAATATGACAATTAATATTAACTAAATTAACTGCACTGCCCTATTGTACTGTAATTTTTAAGTACAGTCAATCTGGATGTTTAACTCATTTCAACTTAAATTACATTAAACTGACTTTAAAAAACGAGTTGAATCTTGTATAAATCCTCTTTTGATGAGTTAAAGCAATATTTTGTCATAACTTAGTGATCATATAATTTTGTGTAGCAACGTTCTAGTGCACTAAAGCTGTGTCCCAGTTAAGCGGCTGCATCCTTCGAAGTCCGCCAAGGTCGAACCGAGCGTTGTCAAATGCTGCAGTCTAGCATATAGGATTGTTCTTGTGACAGCTGTCGATGATGAGCGGCAGTAACGTGTGTACTGGACCTTTTTAGAAAGTTCAACTCGCAATGAATCTTGGGAAAGGTTAGGCTGCAAAATATCCACTTGTTGTATTCTTCATGGCCCAGAAAACGAAGGACACATTTAGGCCTCATTCGAAAGCAGCCTTTGTCTCGCTGTTGCGACACATTCAGCCTCTGAGTTGGGACACAGCTTAAAAACCACTCAGAACATTGTGGCTTTTTTTTACATTTTTTTGCAGAAAAAGCTCATAAACTGTGCAAAATTACAAAGAAGCCTGTTTCGCCTGCTGGGGCTTTTTAAGCAAGTGTTTATGCGGTTAAGCTGCAGCAGTTTCCTTTTGACCTGCTCTGTGCAGAGAGAACCCTGACTGATGACTGCAGGAGCCAGAGTTAGGAACCAGCGGATTAGAGCCATCACTGCCGTGACCTCAGATGGTTCCGCCATGTGAGGTATGGCAGCCCGAGTCAGGTGACCTTTGACCTTTGAACATTTTTACTTCGTTCCAAAACTTAGCGAGCTGCTTTGCTGTCTGAGTATTGATAACACACACACACACACACACACACACACACATATCAGGTAAAATAGTCTATTCTTAATTCGATTCAACTATTTCTAGCGATAGTTTACTATACTAAATGAAGACGTACATTTGTATTTGACAGCTTTAGAATTCTAAATCTAAATTCTAAATGTTTTTGCATTCTAAAAACCTCAAGCATTCTTAAATGCTTTAGACTTTGTTCAAATCAAAGTATCTTTTATGATGCCTTCAGAGAATCTGTGACGATGCCTTATTACACGGCTCTGTGGAATACTTGATTCTGATGGGTCGACTCAAGTCAATATTTCGTGTTAATGATTTACTTAGCTGTGTAATAAGCGGGATAATGTATATCCAGCCGGTTGTTATCGCAGAACAAACCCCTTCAAACTGATTACAGGCTGGATGTACATGAAGGGGTTTGTTCTACGATACTTGTTATGCGTTACCCTTACTTAAAATGTTGTCTAGGTGGGCAGCTCGCTAGGTTTTGAAACGGAGTGTGTGCAAGTTGATTTATTGAAATCATCAAGCCAAAGAGCGTTTTACAGCATGCGAAGCAAGTGAAATATTGAAGTTGTCACTGGCCTTTTAAGGGTTTAACCAAAACATGTCACGGCAGAGAAAATAACCATGATGCTGTCCAGAGGCCCGTTTGTTTGGGAGTTTGACAAAAAGCCCCGTTGGGTCAGCGGGCAGCCGGAGCGGAGAGACCCATGGTCAAAGCAGGGGAATGTGATATATTGTGGCAGGAAGATTAAACCAGACCAGCATGGCCTCAAGCCCAACCGACCAGCAAGAAAAACAAAGGCCAGAGAAGAGCATGCCATGGGGGAGGATGAGAAACACACCGAAATCTTCAAATCACATCCAGTGCACTGCCCGCCACTCCTCATTATTAGTACTGTCCACATTTAAGTCATCAAAACTAATACTGGAATTACAAAACTTAAGTACAGGCATTGAAAGGAGTCGTTCACCCAAAAAAAGAATATTCAGCCATTATTTATTTGCCTGCATGTTGTTTTAAACCCAAATGCATTTTTTTCCCAGTGGAAGAGCAGAGGACACAAACAAAAATGAGCCATCAAAGACTTAAAATATTTTTATATACACTAACATTCAAAAGGTTATTTTTTTAAATTAACGCTTTTATTCAGAAAGGATGCATTAAATTGATCAAAAGTGTAATAAATGCTGTTCTTTTTAACTTTCTATTAATCAGAAAATCCTTAAAAAAGGTATGGATTGATAATTTAAACATTGATAATAATCATAAGTGTCTTGAGCTCAAATCCTCATATCAGAATGATTTTTGAAGGATCATGTGACACTGAAGACTGGAGGAATGATGATAAATTCAGCTTTGATCACGGAAATAAATTACATTTTACTATATATTCACGTAGAAAACAGTTGTTTTAAACTGTAATAATATTTCACATTTTTGATCAGCCTTGGTGAGACTTTTATGTATATAATATATATTTAATGGTGCTGTTGAAGTGCCTTTTCTCCTTTTGTATTTTGAGCTTGACCACCGGTGGTTCCCGGACTTTTGAGAAAAAAAGAAATAAAAAAGACAGCATATTTTGGAAGAACATGTGGGCGAGTAGATATAGTGATGGGATTCTGAAAAACATACATTACCATTGTCGTATATCACCCAAGTGTTTAGGGAAAGTTTAGCACAAATTTAAAGTTTGTGAAGTGTCAACTTTTCCTAGTATAAGTCACAGAAACAACTCCAACTCTTTTCTTAGCATCAGTCTCATGACCTACATTACAGCATAATCACAGTGATTCAGTGGCTTTCATTTTCTTTCTGTCTCTGTGACAGTCGCTCCGTCCCTCTAGTGGGACGTGTCCTACATGTTGGACCCGGTCCTGTAATCTCCTTCCACTGAGCTGCTATCTGGAGAATAGGAGACCCCATTGTCCTTCTCCTCCACCCATGGTGAAACGCTCATTTTGGCCTGAAGAGATGGGCTGTTGTTTGTTGTCCTGATTTTTCACAGTCACGGTTGTGCTCAATAAATGTCTCAAAATGAAGTCTGATCTGTTTTCCAAACAATACACAGAATATATTTTATCCACAGTCTTAATGACACATCTAATTTGAAATGTATTTGTTGTTCCTAATACAGTGTGATGTGCTGGAGAGACATCAGAAAAAAAGCCTTTTTCTTAAAGGAATAGTACACTCTTGAAAAATTCAGCCATCGTTTACCTGTATGTCATTCCAAAACCATGTGACTTGAAAAAAACATTAGAAAATCTTACTGAACCCAAATTTTTGAACGTTATGAATAATGGAAAATCAAAATACATTTGACATCAAACACGTGTTTTGTGACCAACCATCATTGATGATGATTGGCTCTTTTTGTCATTTTTTACGCAATTTCCTCTGAAACAGGGAGACAGGGTGGGGCATATCAAACAGCCCCTCCCCCTTTTTAAAATAGCCAATAGCGTTTATTTTATATCACAGCTCAGCCAGAGCCATTGAGCTCCGTGAAGCCGCAGTTTCCTTCTAATCTCTAACCGTTTCTCCTCCTGATCTTCTCCATATCGCTTTAAAATATCATTCTGTGCAGAATTCAAATGGGTCCGAAATGTTTTCTGAACCGACTCGATCGCATGATCCGTTCTGTGCTGTCGTGTCTCTGGGCCGTCTCGATCACATGATCCGTTCTGTGCTGTCGTGTCTCTGGACCGACTCGACCGCATGATCCGCTCTGTGCTGTCGTGTCTCTGGACCGACTCGATCACATGATCCGCTCTGTGCTGTCGTGTCTCTGGACCGACTCGATCACATGATCCGCTCTGTGCTGTCGTGTCTCTGGGCCGACTCGATCGCATGATCCGCTCTGTGCTGTCGTGTCTCTGGACCGACTCGATCGCATGATCCGCTCTGTGCTGTCGTGTCTCTGGACCGACTCGATCGCATGATCCGCTCTGTGCTGTCGTGTCTCTGGACCGACTCGATCACATGATCCGCTCTGTGCTGTCGTGTCTCTGGACCGGAGCTGTGGCGGTTCACTGACACTATAACGTGAAACCAGACTTCATTTGCCTAATGGAAAGCATATTTACACTGTCTGATCATTCCCTATCCCCTATATAGTGCACTGGCTGAATCGTTCCCTATCCCCTATATAATGCACTGTCTGATCGTTCCCTATCCCCTATATAATGCACTGTATGATCATTCCCTAGCCCCTATATAGTGCACTGTATGATCGTTTCCTATCCCCTATATAGTGCACTGGTTGAATCATTCCCTATCCCCTATATAATGCACTGTCTGATCGTTCTCTATCCCCTATATAATGCACTGTATGATCGTTCCCTAGCCCCTATATAGTGCACTGTATGATCGTTTCCTATCCCCTATATAGTGCACTGGCTGAATCATTCCCTATCCCCTATATAGTGCACTGGTTGAATCATTCCCTATCCCCTATATAGTGCACTGGCTGAATCATTCCCTATCCCCTATATAGTGCACTGTATGATCGTTTCCTATCCCTTATATAGTGCACTGGCTGAATCGTTCCCTATCCCCTATATAGTGCACTGTATGATCGTTTCTATCCCCTATATAGTGCACTGGCTGAATCGTTTCCTATCCCCTATATAGTGCACTGGCTGAATCGTTCCCTATCCCCTATATAGTGCACTGTATGATCGTTCCTATCCCCTATATAGTGCACTGGCTGAATCATTCCCTATCCCCTATATAGTGCACTGGCTGAATCATTCCCTATCCCCTATATAGTGCACTGTATGATCGTTTCCTATCCCCTATATAGTGCACTGGCTGAATCGTTCCCTATCCCCTATATAGTGCACTGTATGATCGTTTCTATCCCCTATATAGTGCACTGGCTGAATCATTCCCTATCCCCTATATAGTGCACTGTATGATCGTTCCCTATCCCCTATATAGTGCACTGTATGATCGTTTCCTATCCCCTATATAGTGCACTGTATGATGGTTTCCTATCCCCTATATAGTGCACTGTCTGATCGTTCCCTATCCCCTATATAGTGCACTGTATGATGGTTTCCTATCCCCTATATAGTGCACTGTCTGATCGTTCCCTATCCCCTATATAGTGCACTGTATGATGGTTTCCTATCCCCTATATAGTGCACTGTATGATCGTTCCCTATCCCCTATATAGTGCACTGTGCCATTCACCATTCACAAGCGTCTATTTATAATGTAGGGGGCGGGGCTTCAGATTCTAGAGATCATTTGATTGGACAGAAAATCTGAAGTGCAGCTGAAGTGCAGAGTGATGTCTTCAAAATCATTATTGATTGGCAGACTGTATGTTTTGAATGCTTATATATTCTAAATGTAAATTTTTGTCATTGTTCTAGCTTATAGATAAGGCTAAGTAAGGCTAACATACTCATACTAAAAGCCAAAAAAACTTCCATTTTGATTTCATGGGGACTTTAATTTCTGGGTGAACTAATAGATTTTCCTTTGTGCCATGTGCTTAAGATTGCTTAAATTCCCCACTGAAGGAAAGGCATTAAATACAAGCCCCAGTTTTACTGCCCATGCCAGGTTTTTCTCAACAACCTCTCATTCTTATACAGAAGAAAAGTCCAAGGTGGAGTGGAGGGAACATTAAAATTCCTGCTTCTCCTCTGGTACAGTAGCCTGATCTCAGATCAGTGTGGCTCGTTACCATAGCGCTGCCTGACTCAGCTCGGGCTCACATAGGTGGGCGTCTCTACTTTCAAAATCTCGGCAATGAACAACAATGAATGCAGTTTCTTACGTCGCCGAACACCTTTAAGGAATGACGCGCAGACGATGACCTTTGCTCGACGATACAAGAAGAGCGCAGATGCCAGACACGGAGCGAGCGTCACCTGCGCGGCTGATGCGTGTCCGACGCGTAAAAGCGCACAATGAATGACAACAAATTGCGCGCTCTGCGGTTCCGCCGCGCTTAATCTGAATCTGGACATGTGGAGGGCTCTGGATTAGGAGGTCGTCGGGTGATGCGAATCCCCCTCCTTTGTTCGCTCAGATGAGGGTCTGACGTGTTCCCAGGGGATTTTCAGTCGCGGTTCAAATCCTGAGACGCTGGCGAGTCGGTCACACACACACATACGCACACACACACTCACTCACTCTCACTCAATGTTGCTATGACTTCCTGCATGCGTCCGTACTGTGATCTGATTGCTCTTCGCATGCTGCTGCTCATCTCGGTGCTGCTCCCGCTCGTGAGGTCCGATTCGGGTGAGTGTCGATCGTTACTCTTTCATAAGACGTTCCCTGTGTTTCATTGTGTTGACCCTGTCATGGTCCAACCAGCTGCATCTTAAGATGATGAACTCATGGAAATGAATGGGAATGTCAGTGTTTACATATGGGGCAAGTTGTCACGCGGTTTTCAGCTCACTGGGTTTCAAAACTGTGTGTGTTGGTTTCAACTGTCTTAAATTAAGACATGTATTGAAGACATTTTGGGTAGGTTTTTTTGTTTTGTTTTGCTTTGTTTTGTTTTTTGCAACAAGGGATGAAACACACACTAGTACATTTAGGCATGAGTCAAGTGTAGGGAACCAGAACAGTCATTTTTCATTAAATCTCAGGTTTATTAATCAGTTTCTCTGGTATTATTGTTACTACCTTTGATTTATGCTGTTTCACAATTGTTTACTGTTGGACTTCATAATCTATAATACATTTTAAATACAGATATGTTGTGGAAAATGGCTTTATTTTTTGCTTTATTGTTCATATTTCAAACACATGTATTTCACTCAGAAACCAGCTAACAGTGAACGTCCGCCAACATTCTCTCAACGTTACGAGCAAACGTTCTTCCAGTAACGTTAATAGAATGTTCATTCAGTGTTATCTGCTCTTTAATAATTGTTCTAAGAATGTTAGCACATCGTTCATGGAATGTTTTTGTAACACTTTATTTTAAGGGGACGTAGTTACACGTTACTATACTTACTATAGTAATAACAGTAAATTATACATAGTTACAAGTAACTGACCCTAAGCCTAACCGTAACTTTATAGTTAGTAGTACATGTATTTAATTAATATTACTCAGCACTTATTTATGTAATGCGTCACCTTGAAATGATGTGTAACCAATGTTTTTTTTTTTTTTTCCTGAAATGTTTCAGTTGGACATCCATCTAACATGTTTTAAATGTTACCACTTGTTTCAGAACGTTCAGACAACATTCAAAAGTAACGTTCCCATAATGTTTGCACAATGGAATGTTCCTGTAACGTTCACACAACCAAGAAAAAACATTTTTGAAACGCTCAGAGAACGTCAACGTTCAGAACTTTTTGAGAATGCTAGCAAAATGTTCTTAGAGCGTATTTTTGTAACCTCGTGGCCCATACTGTATGGTGGCAGATCAGGCCTCACTAGGTTATATAGCATGGTTGTGCACATAATATCCTCCCATTCATGTGTTATGCTGTGATTTGTTCGTTAAAGTCCTGTTTTTGAGACTGTTTCTCTCTAAACAGTCTGCTGTTGTGTTTCTGACAGGGTGTGTGTTTGACACAAAGCCCCTCTGAAGATCTGAACGCTTGCTCATTCATGTGTAAATGTCCCTGTCTCTGTGTTCAGCAGATAACCAATGCCGGTCTGCCCTCGCCTCCACATGTGAAGACTGTCTGAGACGCGGCCCTGAATGCGCATGGTGCTCTCAGGAGGTAGTGTGTGTGTGTGTGTGTGTGTGTGTGTGTGTGTGTGTGTGTGTGTGTGTGTGTGTGTGTGTGTGTGTGTGTGTGTGAGAGAGAGAGCTGCTATTGTTGTATCTCGGCACACTGCTTGAGATTTAAGTGTGTGAAGTGCTCATGTTTAGTCTGTTAGCTATAAAACACTAGAGGCCTAATACCCAGAATGCTTTGGGAGCTTAGGTGATCGTGAGAACCCATAAAATAAAAATGCAGAAACTTCTGATATGGCAAGGCTCACCTAACCCATTGGAAAGACAAATTATGCATGAAATCTCAGTTGAGATTCAACCGAGACTCGCCTTTACTTCTCAGAGACCAAGTTGATCCTTTAATGAAACTTTATAAAGTCTCTTCATCTGTGAATGAACAAATTATGAGCTATTACCACTGTTAGTTTAACACAGAGTTGTTTGTGTAAATTAAGGCTATTAAAAATGGCATCTTCAGTCATTGAAATAAAGCTAAAAGAAAATATAGATATTAGGCAAAAAGCATAAAATTAAAAAAATAGAAAGGTTGTCTTGGCAAGTAAATATGTTTAATTTGTTTAAGTACTAAAATAAATAAATGAAAGCTATACATAAAGCACATAAAATTACAACAAATAAAATATACATAAATAAAGTACTAAAAGCTTAAATAAATATAAATTAAAGCTAAATAGATCTGACAAAAACTAATAAAAATTAGAAAAGCATGTAAAATTAAATGAAAACTGAAAGGCTTGTTTAAAATATTAATATAGGAATAATACTAAAAGAACTTGTTTTTTTGTTTTTATATATATATATATATTAATGGTTCTATTGATAAATTTGAGTTTGTTTTCCTCAGATTATTAATTTTTACATTAATTTTAGTGTTTTCAAATCGATTAATCACATCTAACATATTGTGTATTTATGTGTGAGTGTGTATGTATATACTGTGTGTATATATATATTATATAATATACAAACTTTGAAGTTACATACGATTAATCGCGATTAATTGATTTGAACTAGTTTATTTATTAATTTATTATTATTTTAATTTTTAATTTATTTTATTATTACTATTTTTTCAAAAATTTACATATAATTTCATTTATTATCATCTATTTTATTCATTAATTTTGCTTATGCACACACACACACATACACACACATATATAAAGTACGGTTGTGGTTGGGTCAGGCTTTAGTTAGTCAGTTTATAGAGTTTTAACTTTCTCCATCGGTGACATGTTTATTTTCTCAGGACAAGCGCTTCATTTAAATGCTTTCTTTGTAAAGAAAGTCATGCATATTGTGTTTAAGAAAATAAGTTCATTAAGCGGCCGTGGTGCTCGGCACTGGTCAGACTAATCCCTGACCGACGTCTCAAAAACAGTCGTGGAGCCGAAGAGCTTTTGCACGCTCTGTGTAGTTTAAATAATGCCACCCGACACAACAGTGGCCCTGTATCTAGAAGCAGCAGACGTTTGTAATGACCCTTGACCTTTCTGATGGTTTGTTTACTCTGTCAGAGGTTTCTGGACGGTGCGCATGTAAGTCAGCGATGCGGATCTGTGTCCGACCTGCGAGTCAGGGGCTGTGAAGAGGAGTATATCGAGAACCCAAATGTGAAAGTGGAAGTGAATGCCACTATCAGCAGTTCACAAGTGGCACCGAGGGAGATTTCCATCCACCTACGACCAGGTAACAGCTGACCAGAGACCTGATGTGCCAGAATAAACCATAAACTGACCCAGAAATGCCCTAGCAATCACCACTAGAGCTGCACAATACTGAAAAAAACTGACATTGTGATACTATATATTGCAATATGAAAAAATACAGGGAGTTTCACCACATGACTTTAATAACTTTATTTGGAAGGAATGAATCATTCTAGAATGACTGCAGTGATTTTGTTGGGGAGAGCATCTGCATAGAAAATCTTTTTTAAATTAAATAAAAAAGAGATAAATTAAATTAAAAAACGTTACTTTCTCTGAGGACTTTAAAGGAATAATTTACTCACCCTCAAGCCATAGGTGTATATGACATTCTTCTTTCAGCCGAACACAGTCAGAGTTATATTATATAATATCCTGGCTCTTCCCAGCTGTATAATGGGAGTGAATGGTACCTGAGATTTTGAAGTCCACAAAAGTGCATCCATCCATCCATCCATCCATCCATCCATCCATCATAAAAGTGCTCTATACGACTCCAGTGGGTTAATAAATGCCTTCTGAAGAGAAGTGATGGGTTTTTGTAAGAAAAATATCCATATTTATAGCTTTATAAACTATAATCAATGGCTTCCGGCAATGGCCATACGTCATACGCCATACGTCATACATCCTACGCCATACATCATACGTCATACATCCTACGCCATACGTCCTACATCATACGCCATACGTCCTACGCCATACGTCCTACGCCATACGCCATACATCCTACGCCATACGTCATACATCCTACGCCATACATCATACGTCATACATCCTACGCCATACGTCCTACATCATACGCCATACGTCCTACGCCATACGTCCTACGCCATACGTCATACATCCTACGCCATACGTCCTACGCTATACATCCTACGTCCACGCCATACGTCCTACATCATACGTCATACCTTTCCGCTGGAACTTGACTTTCTTGTGAATGTACGGCCGTTGCCGGAAGCCAGTGAATGTAGTTTATAAAGTTTTAAATCCCATCACTTTGCTTCAGAAGGCATTTATTAACCCACTGGAGTTGTATGGATTACTTTTATGATGGATGGATGTACTTTTTGGAGTTTTAAAAACTCAGGCTCTATTCAATGCCATTACAAAGCTGGGAAGAGCCAAGATTTTTTTTAATATAATTCTGATTGTGTTTGACTGAGAGTCATATACACCTATGGCTTGAGGGTGAGTAAATGATGGGATAATTTTCCTTTTTGAGTGGACTAAATCTTTAAGTGTGAAATCCTTTCAGGGCTGAACAATGTTTATTTAAATATAATGTAATATTTAAAAATGTGGGCATTCATACATTGGTTTAAATCTTCAAAAGAGTGAAATTAAATCATAATGTGAACAGAATAATAAAAAAATCTCTTTCCACTTGATGGTTTTCATAGGCCATGTTCACCACACTGACGACTTCTATAAATTATGACTATAAAACAACAATAAAAAAAAAATGTATTAGTTTAAATATATTAAAATAAAAAATATGTTGTAATGCTGTTGTACTGTACTGTGAAAAAAAAAAAAAAAAAATATATATATATATATATATATATATATATATATATATATATATATATATATATATATATATATATATATATATATATATATATATATATATATATATATATATAATCTATATAATAAAAGAAATGTTCATTTACTTAAAAATTACAAATACTAACATTGAAGTCTTGAAGTCTTCATTTTCAAATGGTATACCATTAAGCTTTTATTTTGACGGGTTGCCAGGAAATAAATAAATGCGCCGCCGGTTTCAGAGTGAAGGAACTGTATGTTCATTTACACGCGTGCAGCTCACAGTAAATAAACCAATCCATTCGGAGACTCTGTATCATGAACTACACGTGTGTAAACCCATATATATTTTTACTTCATTAACTCGCAGCTTGTGTGTTTTAATTCAATATATCATGCAGACCTACCAAGAACACCCGAGCAAACCTAAAACACCTTAGAAACTATATAACAACGGGCTAAAACGAATGCAGAAGCAACTCCATGGCCAGCCAACCACCCAGAGCTTCCTCATTAAATGTAAAATAATGATGATGTCATTTCCTGACTTAGGCGGCGAGGCGAGCTTTGTGATTGAGGTGCAGCAGTTGGAACGGTACCCTGTGGATCTGTACTATCTAGTGGACGTCTCGGCATCCATGCAGGACAACCTGGACAGGTTGAAGACTGTGGGTCTGGCTCTGTCTCACCAGATGAAGGAACACTCGAGCGACTTCAGAGTCGGCTTCGGCTCTTTTGTGGATAAACCGGTGTCTCCGTACATCGACGTGCACCCCTCCAAACTTGTGAACCCTTGCAGGTGAACATACTAGATCTCAGGCTCCAGCAAAACAACCCATAGGAAAGAACAGTCACAAATGAGAACTCTAGTCTCATAATAATGAGCTCTTTAAAAAATAATAAGTCAGCAGTGAGATCGAGTCAGAGATTAACTCAAATATTTCTCAACAAATGATCCGAGCAGCTATACACACTGAACAGCTCAATACTCTTACTGTAGGTCAGTGTTTTACTCACGTGTGTCTATTTTTTTATTTTTGAAAGGGATTTTAGGAGAAACATGTGAGTTGATAGTTGAGTCCTTGAGTTGTTTTGTAAATATTATTATTACTGTCTATCGCTCGCTGTGCACTTAATGCTTTAGGATTGAGATTGGCACAGAATTGCAGTGTTTTTATATATATATATATATATATATATATATATATATATATATATATATCTTATATAAGATTCTTTTGTCCAGATTGTATATCTTGTGGAGTCTGTCTGTTGCCTTTTATGTAGGACATCTTTTTTTCCTGGACCTTTTCTTGACCTTGATAATGACTGCAAACAGAAAGATCCAAAATATCCCAACAATATTATTTGCTTTTTTAGTAAACTGAGCAATATACGCATCCTTAGGACAATTGAGTTTCAGCTGAGTATTTACTTTGGAGTGTTTAGCTATTTTTTGAGTATTTACTTTAGAAAATAAATTAAATAAATAAATAAAAACCGAAATTTATGAGAAACGTTTGAGCTCAATTGATCTCAGTGATATTTTAGCATTTATTTATATAATATATTTTTATTTATATAATGCTTTTATTTTATATTTATGTTGATGTATCATTTTGTTTTTGTTTTAAAAAAATATTTGTATATAGCTTTTAATTTATTTATAGGATTTATATTTTAGTTTTAGAAAGTTTAGAACTTATTGTTTACATTTATTTATTTATTTATTTATTTATTTATTATTATTATTATTATTATTATTATTATTATTTATTTTTAGTGTTTTAATAGTGTTGTGCTTTTATAATTTTTATTAGGTTTTGTTTTATTAAATATTTCCTTTTAGCTTTATTTATATTTATTTCAGTTTTTCATTTATTTATTTATGTATTTATTTATATTTTGATATTTTGTGATTTTATGTGCTTTTATTTTTCTATATAGATCTTGACTTTATTTGTAGAATGTATTTTAGTTTTAGAACATTATTAAAACACAAAAATAAGCAAGTAAATAAATAGTGTTTTAATTGTTTTGTTTTATATTTATTTTTATTTATTTATTTTAGTACATATTTTATTTCAGATAGTTCCCAAGGCAACATTTCTAAATCTAATTTATGTTTTTTTAAGTTTAAGTTTTTCCATCTAATATTTATAATATTTTACAGTTTATTTGACAGTTATCAATAACCACACATATTCATCTTTTCTGAAACTCTAGAGGAGATCCTCAGTTTCAACTCAGCTGAGATATTAACGCGAGATCTGATCTGTGATTTGTCTTTCCTATGGGAAGCTCCAGAGGTCTCTTAGCTGATCCCAGGAGTCTAAATCCATCCTGGGTATCCCGGACTGCATTCCTTAGTGATCTCATTCTGACTAGTGTGGGAATATAGTGAAGATGACATGTAATCTCTCCCTCCCTCTCTGGTCCTAGTGATTATGAGGTCCAGTGCAGGCCCGCTCACGGATTCATCCACGTCCTCCC
The DNA here is from genome assembly GCA_018749465.1 of Paracanthobrama guichenoti. Taxonomy (NCBI): domain Eukaryota; kingdom Metazoa; phylum Chordata; class Actinopteri; order Cypriniformes; family Gobionidae; genus Paracanthobrama; species Paracanthobrama guichenoti. Next base: position 2,462,955 of record CM031961.1, read on the forward strand.
CGTCACGGAGAATATGACAGAGTTCACACGGGTCATTCAGGAGCAGAGGATCTCTGGGAACATGGACACACCCGAGGGCGGCTTTGATGCCATGCTGCAGGCCACCGTTTGCCAGGTAAACCCACCTGTTTTCCAAAGCCTTGCTATGTGGTTACTAAAAGATGGTAGTTAATGTGTGGCTGTAGTTGTGTTAGGGTTAGATGGTTGCGAGCCATTGCCAGTTGCATCGGGTCTATAAGGGTTTGCAGCATTTTGCCAAATTGGGTGTTTTCTGTTGTTGCTAGGGTGTTCTGGATGGTTGCTAAGTGGTTCCTTACTTGCTCAAGTCAGAAACGCACCCTCAAATCTATTGTGACCAAGTGTGCCACATAAATCCTGAAAAGTGAAGCCAAAGCATTTTGATCGCCCCCTGCTGGCTGGCTGCAGGATAGGTCCCTCTCCATGTAATCAAATGGGACGTGAGCCAAACAAAACAAATCCAATTATATTTATTTCCAAAGATAGTTTCTGTCATTTTAGGTTGTTCTCTTCATGCATACGTATGTTCAAGTATTAATTTTCCCAGTAAGTTTGGTTTTAGTTTTCTGATGCAATAAAAACATCATGATTGACAGCTGTGTGAGTCTGCGGGGGCGGGAGTGTGGGCGGGACTTTGATACCGCGGCTCCGCCTCAAGATCGCTTCTGCACTCAGGATCAGTCTTAGGCTCCGAACGACGTAATCGGCAACGACCGTTACTGGGATATTTTGACCTCATTTTTATACGGTGGAGGAGTCTGTCTTTTTTTACAGTCCATGATTGTGGCTATTTTTTTATAATGTGATATGCAACATTATTTATTTATTTTATTAATGGTTCATTTATTTAGTTATCATTTGTATTTAAAGTATTTAATTAAAAGAAAATATATAATGTTTTTGCAAAAGATTCCTCAAGTCTAAAGATAGAAAAATATAGTTTATTTATATATTTATATGTTTGTTTATTTGTATTTATTTTTAATAACACGTTTGTAATTCTTTTAATGGTGGTTGCTTACTTGAGATCACCCTTTATTTTTTACTGTTTTTTTATTTATTTTTATTTGACTATTTATTTATTTATTTATTTTGCTATTTGATTATTTATTTGACTATTTGTTTATTTTATTATTTATTTGTTTTTACCATTTTTTTACTGTGATGTGTATTTATTTATTTTGCTATTTATTTTTTTATTTTTTTACTATTTGCTCATTTTTATGTTTGTTTACTATTTATTTATTAATTAATTTTTTGTTTAATTATTTATTTGACTATTTTATTTGACTATTTATTTTGACTATTTACTGTTTATTTATTATTATTATTATTATTTGCATGTTTTATTATCCTCCAAGTAAAGTTATAAATCAGCAAAGTAACATCACTCTACGTGTGATTTGAGGAATTATTACTGTAGTGCAGGGCGATTTACATACTAAAGTTTGACACTTGGTGTTATTAGTTTGTTCGAGTCATTGCTTGCCTGATGGCCTGAGCAGAGACAGCACTAATGATCTGACCAGACCATATATGACCATTAAAAACTCTGTGTGTTAGCATGACTGTTCCTGTGTCATCAGAACATATTTTCTCTTGCGGTTGCTCCAGAGATTGCATGTCTCAGGTCATTACGCCGGCTTTGCCTGGGAACGGGAACAATGCCTGAAGAGTCTATAGAATTAAGCTGGACCCACAGCGGGAGACACCAGCGCATTCATAAAGCACGCCGAAGAGCTGAATCAGCCACATCTCTATCTCATCGGCCTGTTTGCAGAGGATGATGTCATCACTAAGTCATGGGAGGCGAGTTCCTCTTCATGTGGCTGTTTGTAGTGAAGCGTAAGAGGAGAGCTGCCCCGTAGGACGACCGGCTTTGCATCAACAAAGCCTCTTTATGGGATCCAACTGCTGGGATCCTATCTGTGAATTACAGTGTGATCTGATGAACGCTCTGGAAAATGACCTTGAATGGGTTTCAGTCTTCATGATGTCCCTCTGTAGCGCCCATGCCTCCCTGAAGTCAGAAACTGAAACCACCAAGCATGAAAGAGATGTTTTCTTTGGCACGGAGCGCTCTAACCTTGAAACCGATGGGTCTCAGGTGGAATATTCGTTTCTACTTTAACTTTCCTTTCCTTTCCTTGTGTTGTTTTGCATGAGACTGTGTTACACACGGCTTCTCGCTGATCAGTAACTAGCGGTTGTAACTTTAAAAAGGAGTTCCTGTTGGCATCTCAGCGTGTTTTTTTTACTCAAACATTACTCACCCTGGCAGCTAAACACTCAAACAGTTACTGGTGCAGTTTGTCTGTTAATAACAGGCTCAAATCAAACGAGTTCACCCTCAAGTCTATTATGAGTCATATTATGATATTATAGTTTTAGTTTTTTTATTCTTATTTTTAAGTATAATTTTTTGTTTGTTTGTTTGTTTTATTAGTATTCTATTTTATTATTTATTTGTTTTATTTTATTTGTTTAGTATTTATTTATTTTAATTTATTTTTTATTTGTTTTAGTAGCTATTCTTTTTATTTATTTATTGTTATTTATTTGTTTTATTTTTATTCATTAATAAATGTTTCTATTAATAGTATTTATAGCATGTTTATGTTTTATTATTTATTTGTTTTAATTTATTTTATTTTTAGTATTTATTTTTATTTTATTTATTTGATTTAGTTTTATTTTTGTATACATTTTTATTAGTGTAATATTTTATTAATTTTACTATGTATTTATTTTTATTCATTTGATTTTTAGTATGTTTTGTTTGTTTGTTTTATTTTGTAGTATTTATTCATTTTTTTATTTTTAGTATTTTTTGTTATTTGTTTTGTTATTCTTATTGTATTCTATACAATACATTTTTCTATTAATTGTATTTATTTATGGAATTTTTATCATCTATTTATTTATTTTTAATATTTGTATTTATTTAAATGTTTAATATATTTGTTTATTTATTTTTAATTGATTTATTTTCAGTATTTTTATTTTATTTATATTATTTATTTTATTTTTACTATTTATTTTTATTTGTTTGTAGTATTCATTTTTTTATTTATGTGTTGTTATTTGTTTTATTTTTAGTATTTATTTATTTATTTATTTATTTTGATTGATTAATTAATTATTATTTGTTTGTTTGTTTTCATGTTTTATCATCTCCCAAACAAATTTATAAATCAAGAAAGTAACTCTTTTCCTGAAGACATGATTTAAGGCAGGGGTCCTCGAGGGCCACCGTCCTGCAGAGTTTAGCTCCAATCCCAAATCAAGCACACCTAAACCAGCTAATCCGTGTGTTGGAGCAGGGTTGGGACTGAAGTCTGCAGGACAGTGGCCCTCCAGGAGCAGGGCTGGCTACCCCTGATTTAAGGAATGATTAATTCAAACATTACTCATCCTGGCAGCTAAACGCTCAACTGGTTTGTCTTGATTTAGTAACACAGGACAGATGGATGCTATATATGACGCAATCCTCCGACTGCTGAGTGTACTTTAAACTAAACACACACTCATGCAGATTTATAAACCTTGATTCATCTCTGCAGAAGGACATCGGGTGGCGACCAGAAGCGAAGCATCTGCTGTTGGTTATGACAGACCAGCCTTCTCATCTGGCTTTGGACAGTAAACTGGCTGGTATCGTGGTTCCTCATGACGGCCGCTGCCACCTAGAGGATAACATCTACTCTCAAACCACCAGTATGGTAAGAAAAACAACAGCACTTAACACACACAAAACACCAGATGCAAAGTTGGTGCTTATCCGGTTCAGTTCCGGCCTGTGACCAGTTACATCTGTCTATTTTCTCAAAAAATAACTTATCTATTCATAAAAGAGGTAAATATTGTAAAAACAAACACATCAAAACATTCAAAAGTACTGTCTGTGGCAATGCCACGGTACAGTGAGGCTATCATATGGTAATACCACATATGTTTGTATGTACATGTATGTATATTTACTGAAAATAATAAGATGATATTCATCATATGAGAATGATTAGTGAAGGATCATGTGACACTAAAGACTGGAGTAATGATGATAAATTCAGCTTTGATCACAGGAATAAATCACACTTTAGTATATATTCACATAGAAGACAGCTATTTGAAATTGTAATACTATTTCACAGTATTACTGTTTTTACTGTATTTTTGATCAAATAATTGCAGCCTTGGTGAGCAGAAGAGACTTTTCAAACCTTTTAAGCATTGCATTACCACAATACCATGTCCACAAAACATTATAATATTTTTGTTGATATATACCATGATTGTCATATTCATATACCGAGGTATGTTATTTTAAAGAAAAATATTTGTGTACATTATTTTGGCCTTTACATTTATGTTTGTCGTGATGATTTACCAATGGAAAACTTCACACCAGAGGTATTTTCTAAAATTGCACACATGTATAGCTCCACACTGCTTCTATCAGCACCAGAATCTGTGATTTCTCAACAAGCAATAGCAGATCTGTGTTGCTGTTGTTGTTTTTAGGAGCACCCAACAATCGGTCAACTGGCTGAGAAACTCCTGGAGAACAACGTTTTCTCCATCTTTGCGGTGGACCAGGTGCAATATCAGTGGTATGAGGTAATTTCTCTCCCACACCATGAATTTGGGTGTTTCCTTTTACAGAAATCAATTCATTTTGAAATAGCGATTTCAAGAATGCGGTCACTGATTTATAGGAACACACACAGTGACTATAGTTCATTCAGTGATTATAGGGCTGGTTCAACAAATCGGTAACACTTTTCAAAAGGATTTTGTTTGTTAACATTAGTTAAAGGGGTCATCATGACATGATGCATTGACATGCACTATTTTAATATGTTCCTTGAGGTTCACTTATAATGTACAGAAAAAATTATCTGCAGAAAAACAATTGTTTTCACTCTTCAGGGATTATAATGGCTTTTTAGCGTTTGATGTGATGTTCACATCCAGTGTAGGCAAATGTCAGCCATTAAGCGACTGAATACCTGTGGGTGGAGCCTATGGTGCGATGATGCAAAACTATTGGTCAGTGTCTTGCTCTGGAAGCAGTCATATGCAAATACACTATTTTGCCAAAAGTATTGAGTTCTACAAGTGTGTGAAAGAATGGGTCGCTCTCAGGAGCTCGTGAAATTTCCTCACTAGTAAATATTTCACGCTCAACTGTTAGTGGGATTATAACAAAGAGGAAGCAATTGGGAAAAACAGCAACTCAGCCATGAAGTGGTAGGCCACGTAAAATCACAGAGCGGGGTCAGCGCATGCTGAGGGTCACAGTGCGCAGAAGTCGCCAACTTTCTGCAGAGTCAATAGCTACAGACCTCCAAACTTCTGTGGCCTTCAGATGAGCTCAAGAACAGTGCATAGAGAGCTTCATGGAATGGGTTTTCATGGCCGAGCAGCTCATCCAAGCCTTACGTCACCAAGTGCAATGCAAAGCGTGGGGTGCAGTGGTGTAAAGCACACCACCACTGGACTTTAGAGCAGTGGAGACGTGTTCTCTGGAGTGACCGATCACACTTCTCTGTCTGGCAATCCCATTCTGGGTTTGGTGGTTGCCAGGAGAACAGTACTTGCCTGACTACATTGTGCCAAGTGTAAAGTTTGGTGGAGGGGAGATTATGGGGTGGGGTTGTTTTTCTAGGGGTTGGGCTTGGCCCCTTAGTTCCAGTGAAAGCAACTCTTAATGCTTCAACATACCAAGACATTTTGGACAATTTCATGCTCCCAACTTTGTGGGAACAGTTTGGGGATGGCCCCTTCCTGTTCCAACATGACTGCACACCAGTGCACAAAGCGTCGGTCCATAAAGACATGGATGAGCGAGTTTGGTGTGGAGGAACTTGACTGGCCTGAGTCCTGACCTCATCCCGATAGAACACCTTTGGGATGAATTAGAGCGGAGACTGCGAGCCAGGCCTTCTCGTCCAACATCAGTGCCTGACCTCACAAATGCGCTTCTAGAAGAATGGTCAAAAATTCCCATAAACACACTCCTAAACCTTGTGGAAAGCCTTTCCAGGAGAGTTGAAGCTGTTAAAGCTGCAAAGTGTGTGGAAACTCCACATTACACCAAAACCTTTGGCAATATAGTGTATATTTGTGATGTCACATATCCCGTAATATCAAAAGAAGCAGGATGTTTTAATGGTACAAAGACCTCTCAAGACAAATTTGATTTCTCATGTAATGACCCCCTGAACTACGTTAGTTAACATAAACCAACAATGAACAATACTTCTATAGCATTTGTTAATCTAATTCAATATAAATTTCTAGTTTTACTAATAAATTTTTAATACAATCAACTTGTCTCTGCCGACCTATAAAAAATAATAATAATATAACGTGATATTTCATGACTCATGATATTTCATATTTTATTGCCACTAGATGTCCTTATAGCTCTGAAGCAAATGAGCTGTTCCGCTGGGTCCTAAAGACAGTTTCTCTTCAGAATGCAATCAGACACCCATGTAGACATTATAAAATAATTTTTTGGTAAAGTTCAGTTTTAATTTTGAGTATTTTTTTTAGGTTTTAGGTCTATGAGTACTGAAGCATTCCTTGCATTCCATTCATTCCTATGGGGGTCAAATTGAACCGTGAGGGACTGATTATTTATTTTTTTTATTTTTTTTTTTGGGGTTTCAACCACATAAACTCCTTGAACTCCTTTTGTGTATCCGTGGTTCAAGTGCAACAAAAGTCCTAAGGTCTTGGACCACTCTGATGAACACTCTTTTTTTCAGAGGGACGGATGAGGTTAACTAATGTTAACAAATGAGACCTTACTGTGTTACCAACAAGAGAGAGGCTTGAGTTAAAGAGACACTGAGGATTAAATGCAACTTATACTCTATTTACAGAATCAGTGGCATGCTGTCAGGTACCACCGAAAATAGTTTCAATTGAAAAAACACACTGTAAATAGAAACCTTTGACGATCAGAAAGCGCTCAAATGAACACGAACGAGAGTGTTTTAAAGTAGCGTCTATCAGCGAGTACCGAAAATGCACGCTACTCTGTATTTTTGACAACCCTACCAAGCAATAAGTCTGCATTGTTTTTCTGTAGAGCATAAGTTTTATTTTAAAAATGCCTAATCTTTTCCTCTGAACAGGATCTACTGGACCTGATTCCTGGAAGTTATGTGGGCCAACTGTTTCCCAAAGCATCTAATCTTAAAGATTTAGTAGTTGATGCCTACAAGGTAAACAACATTACTTTCTCTTTCACTTGATAAACACTTTATTGTCTCCATCCACTCAAGGACAATTAGATGATAAGTGCAAAAGTTCCCAAACATTTCGAAATGCTCACAGTGGGGCTTTCAGTTTACCAGTACAGTTTATGAGTTTCAGTTCAGCAGAAAAAACACCGGCCGTGATGCCAGAATCTGTTCCGGCATGCATTTAAGGAGAGGAATAATCTCGACGTGGGCACAACAATGCATTGTCCTCCCCAAAATCCACTGATCCCAGTGAACAGAAGCCTGCTTTATAAACAGCCTGATTACCGGGCCAAAAATTCTTCAAGCTCCAATCAGCGAGCAGCACAAAGCTGATATTTTTAGCTTGTCCTTTTTCCCGTGAACCTGCTTATACAAGGCCAATCATACATTCTTAAAAAGGTTCTTTATTGGCATCGATGGTTCCATTTAAGAACCTTTAACATTCATGGAATCTTTCCATTCCACAAAAGATTCTTTATAGTGGAGAATGTTCTTTAGAACTGGTTCTTTTAGGACTAATCACTGAAAGGTTCTTTATAGTGGAAAAGGTTTCTTTAGACTTTTAAAAATGTTAAAATGTTCTTTACACTAAGAAAAACTGTTTTTTTTGGACTGATCAGTCAAAGGTTCTTTGGGGAACCAACATGGCTTGACATTAACACCCACCATATGTGTGTGTATTTCAGCAGTGGCGTGTAAAGCCATCACTCCCACTAGCCACTTTGGCGGACTAAGTGCAATGTAGTGTCAAATATATAGATTTTTCATTATATTTATCAAAACTGAAATATCTGAAACGCTTCCAATACTAATTTTCCGCAAAATAGACAGCATCTCTTTCTCTCTCTCATATCGTAGAGTCTGTGATTCTGAAGTACAGTATCCACACCAGTGCGGTGAATGAATGACAGCCACACACACTCCTGAAAACATTAGATTAATCCTCGCTGAGGAGCCATGCTGATGCACAACCCACATAAAGCTGATAAATCCACAAATAACTGCAATTGCAGGTTTCAAACAGAGATGGCGACAGAGGCAAAACTTACGGACTGCAGCTTTAAAGGGGTGGTTGATTGCCCCGTTTTACAAGATGTAAAATAAGTCTCTGATTGTGTATGTGAAGTTTTAGCTCAAAATGCCCCACAGATAATTTTTTATAGCATGTTAAAATTGTCACTTTTTGAGGATGAGCAAAAACACACAATTTGTCCCTTTAAATGCAAATGAGTTGCTGCTCACGGGGCGGAGCTTCAAGAGCCTGTGTTAGCAGCTCTGTTCATCCTTTTATGTTCAAACCGGAGTCGGACAATGATGGAGAGACTCAAGAAGTGACAACATGTAGAATGAGACAGGACGTTTCTGAATGGATATTTGATGAATCTTCAAGTCATTGATTAGAATATTCTGTCATGATAGTCTATAAATTCTCAATATGGCCTCGATCCCTTTGTTGCGTGTTCCCAGGGGCGGGGTTTATGTAAATTTTAGGGTTAGTGATGTCACTAACCCGGGAGGAAGCTTGTTTAAAAGAAAATATCTCCCTCTGCTTTGAACTTTGAGCATCATAACTTTGCAGATGATGTTTATGATCAAACAGCAACATTACACACTAACTAAAGTTACAAAAGTCAAATCATAATCAATCATCCCTTTAATCACCCCTAATAACCCCCAAAAAATGCAAGCCCTGGGAACCAATAATGGTTCTCCTATCTGTGAAACCCCCGCTTTGAGACCTTTGTTTTTAAGAGTGTTGGTTGAGACAATGGGGTCTTTCTGAGCTACTCTCCTACATGTGCTCTCTCTTGCTCTTGCAGAAGCTGCTGTCAGATGTGGAAGTGCAGATCGGGGTGGAGGACGGCCAAGCTCACCGGTTCTGGGTGAACGTGACAACCTTTTGCCCCGACGGATCCTCTGTTTCTGGAAACACTAAATGTTCCAGCGTTCAGCCTAAACAAACAGTACGAAAGCCTTTAATGTAGATACATCTGTTTTCAGCACAGGGAACAGAGATGCTGCGTTTGATTATCAGAAATGCTCAAATTCAAAGAATAGTTCAGCCAAAAATATTATTTACTCACCACCCTCGTGTTGCACAAAACCATATGATTTTTTTTTTTCTAATTTAAAAAGATACACACGTTTTTGTTTTTTTAAAGAAATATGCTTTTATTCAGTGAGGATGCATTCAAATAGACATTTTGTAATCTGACTTAAGATTCTATTTCAAATAAATGCTGTTCTTTTGAACTTTCTATTCATCAAAGAATCCTGAAAAATGAAATGCATCACAGTTTCCACAAAGATATGAAGCAGCACAACTGTTTTAAACATGTTTCAAATCCTCATATGAGAGTGATTAGTGAAGGATCATGTGACTGAAGACTGGAGTAATGATGATAAATTCAGCTTTGATCACAGGAATAAATCACACTTTACTGTATATTCACATAGAGAACAGATAGTGTAGTAATATTTCACAATATTACTGTTTATATTCATGGTGTTCTTTTGAGTAGCACACTCATTGGCTTAAGTTTCAGAATGAGAGATTTTATAAACTAAGCTCGTTATCTGCTGTGTGTGTCAGTAGTTTTGTCTCTTCTCAAGGTCTACTTCAAGGTCACTGTTGGGATGAGCTCCTGCCCGGCGGCGGGTGAAGATCAGGAGGTTCTGATGTTCGTGAGGCCTGTCGGATTCAACGAGTCTGTTACCATTCGCATCCGTCAGGTCTGTGGGTGTGGCTGCACTGAGAGGGGTCGTTGTCATGACGACCCGAATCCTTCGCCGTGTCCTGCAGAGACTGGGGGCAACTCGACGGACGGTTGTAGAGAGGACCGAACCAAACCTGTCTGCAGCGGAAGAGGAACTTGTAAATGTGGGAGGTGTGTGTGCGATTCTAGCAGATTCGGAAACATCTACGGAAAGTTCTGTGAGATGGACGACTTCTCCTGTCCATACGAGAGAGGCTTGGCGTGTGGAGGTGAGCCGGAGATGTATATCAAATATATAGATGGATATCAAATTTGGAATTTACTCTCTTAACAAGGGGTGAACAGAATCTTATATATTATTCTGTATTATGTTATATTATATTGACTTGCGTGCACACACACACACACACACACACACACATAAATGTAGGGATTCATTTAGTTTATATATTAATTATTAATTTGGTAATTCCTTCTTTTGGATAAAATATTGGATAAAAATATTTTGGAATGAAAAATGTTATATTATATAAAGTTTGGAATGAAATATATCTATCTGTCTATCTATATCAATACCTTAAAAATGAAAGGTACTCTTTAATTTAATATTTAATTTTATTTATTATACAAAATGTATATTGTTTTAAATAACTAATGTGTATATATATATATATATATATATAAATCATTTGGTTAAACATTTTGATTACATTTGGGGGCTGGACGCGGGAGTATAAATTGTATAAAAAGATAAAAATAACATTTAACTATAAACATTTGTTATATAATATAACAAAAATTACATATATATGTGTGTATTAATTTTATTTATTATTAATTTGTTATTAATTTTTGGGGTAAAATTTTAAAATTTGTAAATCTAATTAAAATGTTTTACAATTTTATATAAAATATTGTAAAATATAATTTTGAGATGTAAAAATACACTCACCTAAAGGATTATTAGGAACACCATACTAATACTGTGTTTGACCCTCTTTCACCTTCAGAACTGCCTTAATTCTACGTGGCATTGATTCAACAAGGTGCTGAAAGCATTCTTTAGAAATGTTGGCCCATATTGATAGGATAGCATCTTGCAGTTGATGGAGATTTGTGGGATGCACATCCAGGGCACGTAAGCTCCTGTTCCACCACATCCCAAAGATGCTCTATTGGGTTGAGATCTGGTGACTGTGGGGGCCATTTTAGTACAGTGAACTCATTGTCATGTTCAAGAAACCAGTTTGAAAGGATTCAAGCTTTGTGGCATGGTGCATTATCCTGCTGGAAGTAGCCATCAGAGAATGGGTACATGGTGGTCATAAAGGGATGGACATGGTCAGAAACAATGCTCAGGTAGGCCGTGGCATTTAAACAATGCCCAATTGGCACTAAGGGGCCTAAAGTGTGCCAAGAAAACATCCCCACACCATTACACCACCACCACCAGCCTGCACAGTGGTAACAAGGCATGATGGATCCATGTTCTCATTCTGTTTACACCAAATTCTGACTCTACCATCTGAATGTCTCAACAGAAATCGAGACTCATCAGACCAGGCAACATTTTTCCAGTCTTCAACTGTCCAATTTTGGTGAGCTTGTGCAAATTGTAGCCTCTTTTTCCTATTTGTAGTGGAGATGAGTGGTACCCGGTGGGGTCTTCTGCTGTTGTAGCCCATCCGCCTCAAGGTTGTGTGTGTTGTGGCTTCACAAATGCTTTGCTGCATACCTCGGTTGTAACGAGTGGTTATTTCAGTCAAAGTTGCTCTTCTATCAGCTTGAATCAGTCGGCCCATTCTCCTCTGACCTCTAGCATCAACAAGGCATTTTCGCCCACAGGACTGCCGCATACTGGATGTTTTTCCCTTTTCACACCATTCTTTGTAAATCCTAGAAATGGTTGTTGCGTGAAAATCCCAGTAACTGAGCAGATTGTGAAATACTCAGACCGGCCCGTCTGGCACCAACAACCATGCCACGCTCAAAATTGCTTAAATCACCTTTCTTTCCCATTCTGACATTCAGTTTGGAGTTCAGGAGATTGTCTTGACCAGGACCACACCCCTAAATGCATTGAAGCAACTGCCATGTGATTGGTTGATTAGATAATTGCATTAATGAGAAATTGAACAGGTGTTCCTAATAATCCTTTAGATGAGTGTGTATTAAATAATTGGTAATGCCTAATTTTTATATAATGTTGTGAAATAAAAAAATTACAAATGAAAGGTACTCATCTAATTTCATTCATTATATCGTTTTAAATAACAAAGAAAAAACTCTTGAATGGACACATTTCTACTGGTATGTCATGCAAATGTGTGTTTTAATTTTTACTCTTCTCTATTCAGGGAACGGGCAGTGTGTTTCAGGTGACTGTGTCTGTCTTCCTGGCTGGACGGGTGAGATCTGCGGCTGTCCCGTCTCCACAGAGACCTGCGTGTCAAACGATGGGTTGATTTGCAGCGGCCGGGGAAAGTGTGTGTGTGGCAAGTGTGTATGTGACGACTCGTGGCGATCTGGAACGTTCTGTGAGAAGTGCCCCATGTGCCACAGCTCCTGTCAGTCTCACTGGTAACCACTGCTTCTCTTTTGTTGAAGAACGCTGTCACTGATTGGTTAGAACACCTGTCAATCACATAATTAAACACTCGCTAAAGAGCTATGGTAGTATTTACGCTTTCTAAAGGGGCGGTCCGGTCTAGTCTTTGCATTCTATTTACTTTCATTCATGCGCATATAAACGCAGGAATGTAAGCAAATGTGTATTAGTTTTGTCTTCCGCTGAATGCAAAAGTTGAACTTAGACCTGTGAATTTTAAAGCAAAAAGATGTTTGACCAATAAGGGATGTAAACGTCACAGATTGAACTCTTAGACAGTTTTCAGATGCAACGTTTGTATTGTTTGTATTGAGCTGAGTAGGTACTACAATTGAACAGTTTTTCAAATACTATGTACTCTTTTGTCCTACTGTTTTTCACAGTCTATATAGTAGGGAAGTATTCGATTTTGGACGCAGCAAAACTCTCTCTCTCTCTCTCTCTCTCTGTCAGGAGCTGTGTGAACTGTCACCTGTCTAATGGACTTGGATCAGACGGTTTCCAGCTTTGTAATCGCAGCTGCACTCCATCGGTGGACTATGTGGACGACATCACAGGTAGATACGGACAAGTGAAACATTACAAATCACTCCGTAGTTGTAGCTCAGCCCCAGAGAGAAACACTGAAGAGTTTTGACGTGAACTTTAAGATGCTCGTGTTATAAATGGCCTGTTGTGTGTCTGAATGAACGGTGTTGTTATTCAGAGCTGGTCCGAGGGAAATACTGCCTGTATCCCAGCAGTGATAAGTGTCAGTACCGCTTTCTCATGGATTTGGCATCAGATCGACCTCAGCTGCACATTAGTCGACATCCTGGTGAGGAAATGAATTCTTCTCTTCATCTTCTCTTCCTCCTCCTCCTCCTCCGCGGAACTTCTGTTCGACAGTCCTAATAAATAAGAAATTATATTTTGCTTACAGAATATGAAATCTATTTTAGGACCATTTGTGACATGTTTTCAGCACATTTCCCCCACAAATTCTCATTACTGTAACGTGTCCAGATGTTTTAGTTTTCAGGGGGTTTTGTACTTCTCATTTCTGATTCTCATTAGGTTCTTATACACATATACACACACACACACACACACACACACACACACACACACACACACAGACACACACACACACACACACACACACACACACACACACACACACACACACACACACACACACACACACACACACACACACACACACACACACACACACACACACACACAC
>CM031961.1:2481784-2494284 GCA_018749465.1 Paracanthobrama guichenoti
CAGGAGAAACGCTTTGAGCAAAAGTCTCATTCTGATCTCATTGCTATCTTGGGAAAATCCCTTAAATGTTAAACAGATGCATTTCCTTTCATGTATTTAAAATCTAATTACTTTAAAAAATAAATGCCATGATTAAATTGTGTCAGGCGGATAAAGAGATTCAGGGAAAGGGTTTGTTTAGGACAAAAGAATCCAATAATTCATTCATAACCTAAACATCAGCCAGATGTGCAGTTACAACATCAACAACAGCTGGAAAAGAAGCTCCCTCAGGCCTCGCGCTGATCACCACACCAGCTTTACACTGCCTGAGCATGCAACCAATATATAGATCCCGACTTCCGCTTCTCTGTGCGATCACTGTTGAGAAATCCAGTAAGTTTGGCTCGGATCCAGTCCGGCCCAAACACAAAGGAGATAAAGTAGCATATTGACTTTTTAGCAGGTTTCCATGGAGATCTGGAAGCAGCGCTGAATGCGGGTCCACACACACGCACAATGGCTCATGCTGTTTCCAAGAAACAGTGAGGGGGCGTGGGGTGTGTCCCAAACGCCATTCGAGTGAGTGACTTTATAAGAGAGAATGTGCACTGTCAGGAGACTAAAACAACCCGCTGGAGCGAAAAAACACAATTCAGATCTCTTTAATATCTCTATTGTTTTGCTAAGTAATGAAATTAACCCTCATATTTAGGCCTGTCAAAGTGGCTGAAAAACTAAATTAGAATTTCATACTTAAAAATGACTAATATTCGAATTATATTTGAATTTAAAAGGCATCATTTCAGTTGGGGGGCTTTTGGCTGGTCTCCTGAGGCCACAAGAGGGCGCGATGAGCATGACAGTACAAAAAAAGTGCATTCAACTAACGTTTATAAATCAAATATAATTTTGTAAACTGCATAAACAATTATAAACAAAACAGCATCATGTATGTATGCAAAACCCACAAACCTACTAACTTTAAGTTGCCAGCCACCGCCAGCGTTTTTGATCATTTTCACAAAACTGTCATGGCCCGTTATATGATTACCTGATCATGCAACAGGGGACGCGGGGCACAACCTAACGCGGGGTTAGTTGTAACACGCATGGTTTAACACTTTCCACACATGCCAGGATGAAGAAACTTAGTGTATTTAGTTGCCATATCAACATTACAGAGAACAAATTAAAAAAATCTTTGGAAGATATCACTGAACATCTATTGAACCATAGCAAAAGTACATTTCTTACTTAAGTTAATTGAATCTCAGTTTTTTGTGTTTGTTTAAAATAAGACAAATGTGATATTATTGTAATCTTCTATCTGTTATTTAACAGTTATAGATATAGTTCTTTAATGCTGATCTAACAGCAGAAGACACGAGCCGGGTTTAAATCCCAGTTGCTCAGACGGGGCATGTTGTCACATGTTGAGCCCCTATTAGAAATATGATATTATATTCTATACTTTTATGAATTCTATTGAGAAACCATGAGAAAAGGCTGAATAATGACTGAGAGTCAATGTTCAGAAATGATTCATCATTATGTTTTGAACTCTGCTGAGTTTAGCGACGTTTGTTGTCAAACTCAAAAATTAGTGTATTTCTAATTATTAAAAAAATGCCATTATTTCATTTTAAAAAGTTAATAATTGTATTTTATTGACAAAATATTTTAGTTTGATATTTTTTTGATTATATCAGGTAACATTTTAAGCTGTCATATGGTCATGTTATAATGCACCCCACCTATGGGGCATGTTGTCACACTTCCATTCTTTCAGAGTAAATCAAGAAAAAAGTATACACTGTTTTAATGAAACAAAACCACATATTTGTACTAGACGTGTGAAATTAATGTGGGAAAAAATAAATACTCCCCAAGTGGATTTACACAAACTGAGAAAGTCAAAAAGCGTTAGGGTGTGCCCCGCTCTCCCCTATATATCAAAAGAAAGAGTTTTTCTCTAGCTTCATCCATCATTTTTTTAATTAACAATTGAATGTGGGTAAGTTTCATTTTTAAAAAAAGCAACATTTTGAGCAAAAAGCTGCGAAAAATCACGTTATTTTAGATATGCTATCACATCACTCATTTCCTCTTCTTCTTCTCCTGTGTTTTAATCAGGAGAGTCAGTACTCTTTCAGAAGATGTGTAACAGCGCCTCCTACTGTATAACAGTGAAAACATGGAAAGCTGTACATTTCCATCAATGGCGGGTTGTGCGAGACTCAAGTGCGACGGTCAAAGATGTCCATCTAGAGCATGTTTACCTAAAAACAATGGAAAAGCAGCAGAAAATGCGTTCACGGTTTTGATCTTCTGATCTTCTCTCTATTTCTGCAGTGTTTTGAATGAATCATCAGTGGGTTCAATTGGAAAGGCAAAGAAAAACATTACAACACAACTCCTACATTATCGCCACACCTCGCGTGCCACTGATGCCTGACGCACACCTAAAATTTCATTTTAAATTCAACAAATATTCAAAAGCCGAATTTTTATTTGATAGCCCTACAATTATTTCAGACTTTTTTATTACTTTTTAAGAGATATAACCATTTAAATAAAATTTTAACTAAATTTAATTAACTATTTTAAACAAATCTTTTTGTGTTTAGGTCAGTTTTGACTTGGAAGTGAAGTGTGGCTTTCAACATATGATATAATTATGCTGATTTTATCTATTAGTTAGATTTGTCTCACACGAATTTTGAATTTTGTCAGTAAATTTTAATATGCAACACACAGACACTTTTAATGCCCGTTCACACTAAGGGCGGTAGCTATAAGGAGAATTATAAGTATAAAGTTAAATAAACATAATATAATATTCTCTATTAAATCAAAAGAATCATTCTAATTCTATGAGAATAAGTAAGGCATCACCACAACTAACGATAACGACAGAAGAACGATATCATCGGAATCATTTGAGAACGACTTTTAGCTAATGAACGATTAAATCATTGGCCAATCAGAATCCATCTTGCTATAAAGAGCTTGAGCATTTAAAGTGGCAGACGACAAAATTGCAGCATACTTAGAATAAACACAGCGTTATCTTCCGCTGTTGTGGACGCTAATATAGTTGTCAGTATAGTTATTGTATTGGCATTTAGTCTTATGCTTCTCAGATGTGTCTTCTAAGAAAAAGAGACATCAAGACATCTCAACAAAGTCTCGAACAGTTCTCAGATTTGCCAAAATGTCAGATTTGCCTCTTTTATTTTTATGGTTTAAAGTGACTAAAAGTTTGAAAAACTCTACAGCCCTACTGTATGTCAAGTGACGACTCTTACAAGAAACATCTAAAACCATTTTGATGCTTCTAATTATCCAGAAAACTCTTTGAGGAGCAATATCATTTCCTGCATGATCTGTGATCAGCAAAAGCTGTAGGCATGTGAAGACTGTAGGCATGTCTGTTGTTTATAGTTCCGTCTCTCTCATCTAACAGTGTGTGTTTGGAGTCGGCGGTACTTTAAGACCTTCCTCAGCGCCTTCCTACTGACCGTCACGCTGGGAGTCGGCATGCTGGCCGCGGTCCGACAGCTTCTGAGAGCCAGAGACCGCTGGTGGCAGTCAAACCCTGAACAACCCTTTGATGACAGCCATAAGGTAGTGTGTATGTGTGTGAGTGAGAGAGAGAGAAAGTGTGTGTGTGTGAGAGAGAGAGAGAAAGTGTGTGTGTGTGTGTGAGAGAGAGAGAGAAAGTGTGTGTGTGTGTGTGTGTGTGTGTGTGTGTGTGTGTGTGTGTGTGTGTGTGTGTGTGTGTGTGTGTGTGTGTGTGTGTGTGTGTTCAGTAAGAGATAACTACAGTTGAATACAAATTTAAAGAAATGGTTAACCCAAAATAAAAATCTAATAATTGTATATTTAAATATTAATCTATTATTATTTATCAACCTCAAGACTGCATTTATTTGATAAAAAATACAGTAAAAACAGTAATATTGTGAAATATTATTTTATGTGAATATATAGTAAAGTGTGATTTATTCCTGTGATCAAAGCTGAATTTATCATCATTACTCCAGTCTTCAGTGTCACATGATCCTTCACTAATCATTCTCAGATGAGGATTTGAGCTCAAGAAACATTTATGATTATTATCAGTGCTGAAAACAGTTGTGTTGCATCAGATTTTTATAAAAACCCTGATACATTTAATTTTTCAGGATTCTTTGCTGAATAGAAAGTTCAAAAGAGCAGCATTTATTTGAAATAGAATCTTTTGTAACATTATAAATGTCTTTAGTGTAACTTTTGATCAATTTAACGCATCCTTGATGAATAAAAGTATTAATCGATGTCTTAATGCAGGATTCATCTTTCATCCCCACGACCAATGAGAAGACGATAACATACAGGCGGGACCGTCTGCCGAACCACCCGATGGAGATGCACTCGCACATGCCCAAGATGCCCCTGAGCGACGTCTGGCCGTGACGAGGGTCAAAGGTCGCTCCAGAAATGAAGCACTACCTGAAGGAAAACGCAATCTTTCTCTTTAAGCACTTACTTCACAAGAGCAATATCCCGTGTGGGTTTTCTGAGGGTGTTTTGTTTTCCACGTTAAGGTGTTTCCTTTTCCTTCCGTTTCTAATTTATTATATTGAATGGCATTAACTTTCTCTCGTCCTGAAGCCACACAGGATGAAGATGTAAAGAAAAAGAGATGGTACGTAAAGACTTCACCTCAATAGACTCGGCCAGTTACCTGTGGAGTTCTCCGGTCTGTTTAAGATCGTCTCTTTGTTTTTTGTTTGTTTGTTTGTGTGTGTGTGTGTGTGTGTGTGTGTGTGTGTGTGTGTGTGTGTGTGTGTGTGTGTGTGTGTGTGTGTGTGTGTGTGTGTGTATGTGTGTGTATGTGTGTGTATGTATGTGTATGTGTATGTGTATGTGTATGTGTATGTGTATGTGTATGTGTGTGTGTGTGTGTGTGTGTGTGTGTGTGTGTGTGTGATATTTTTACTTGTTTCACTCTAATTGTCAGTACACTACAGGCTGTGTTCAGAATTAGCATACTATCGTACTGCTTCTACTGTTTCTGCAGAATGCATGCAGAAAATACACAGAAGACTTGATGCATTTGAGATTACAAAGAGTACACTCTCCCACAATGCAATGGGCTTGACATTTCCAGTATGATGGACGTTCATATTTCTTGATGCATTATTTGGACTTAACAATTATTGGACTTAAGCTAAATTAAATGCAACATATATTTATGAAATTGCATGCAAACTGCATGCAAAGATGTGACGTCATGTGACCCCAATGTAGCATACTGTTTAAATGTTTTTTGCATACAGCATGTAGTTTTCACAGTATGCTTTAAGCAGTATGCCAGTATTCAATTCTAAACATAGTAACTGCATCTGAAATCTCATACTATATAGTAGGACGAAAAACAAGAGTATGGGCCTGTCCAAATACCCACACTTGTGGTCTTGACCACTTGAGAGCATGTGCATGTGGCAGGAAATGAGTGCGCAAGAGTATCCCATGTCTGAAAAATGCCAAAGCACAGTACACCTGAGGCACAGTATCTCTAATATACCGCTTCAGAGCGTATATCCCATCATTCATCACGTTCAGATACTTGCGTGCCTCGATTTTGCCTCATGTCTAGTAGAACTAATGAGTTCAATTAATTAGATGTTACATATTGCACATTTTATTGGTGCAGAGACTCCAGAGATTATGGACCCTATCATACACCCGGCGTAATGCGACACCAGGCGTGACGCAAGTGTTTTCTGCTAGTTTCCGCAGTTCTTATTCTTACGTCCAGCGTCATGTTGTTTAAATGGCAAATGCACTCGTGCCATCTGTTCACCCGTGGGTGTGCTGGTCTGAACACCAGGTGTGTTCAGGCGCATTGTTGGCGCGCTGCTATTCTGAGGAACTGAAAACGACTGCGCCATTGACCAACACAAACCTGCTCTAAAGTCAATAGTGCAGTATTTTTGTGTTATTTAAAGGGCGTGTTAGTAATATGCGCCTATAGGCGGTGCACAACGGACGCTGATTACACTCTGATTATTACACACACAGGGATGCACAGCAGCACACACACATGTGTTAAAAATAAAAGAAGCGTTCAGCCTTTCCGCTCACAAATATCGAATCCGCCATGGTGCGAGCGCAACTGGCTTTTAAAGGGAATGGAAGATGAGACTCTGATTGGTTTATTGCATGTTACGCCCAAAACGCACCATTGACTCATTAAGAGACGAGGGACAGCCCTTTTGGACCATGCGCCGACCGTTTTGTCCATTGTTAAACTAGCAAAAGTGGATTTGGACACACCCTAAGTGCACCTGTGCTGTGCACTTCAGACCATGCGCTCAGATCATTAAAATATGCATGCAGTTTGTAAAACGTTTGAAAATGAGGCACCAAAATCACAGTGTCCCATTGAGTAAACAAAAATCTTAAAACACTTGCGGTCTTCACACCCACTTGAACATTTTGGCCAAACTCTGGAAATAAGCTGTGTTAAGTGCTGTCAAAATTCACATTAATGCATGCAGTTATTTATTTATTTATTTTTTCAATTTAACGCAGGATATTTTTTTTCTGCCATCCTTGAGCTAGCATTACATTATATGATCACACTCTTATATATTCAAATGCTTTTAAAGCATTCAAGCACGACAAGACAAAAGAGAACACACTGTGTGTGTGTGTGTGTGTGTGTGTGTGTGTGTGTGTGTGTGTGTGTGTGTGTGTGTGTGTGTGTGTGTGTGTGTGTGTGTGTGTGTGTGTGTGTGTGTGTGTGTGTGTGACAGCGCACCAGTATCGACTTCGGTTTCGTGCTTGAACAAACAATAACACACAGAATTATGCCAAAATGCCTGTTTTGTCGAGTATTCTTATAAGATCAGCCTTAAATGAGTTTTAAATATTTAATTTTATTTAAAAATATTTATATATATTTAAAATATTAAAAACTGATGTGCTTAATCGTGATTAATTACAGAAAAAATGTGCGATTTAATTAGGTTTTTTTAAACGATTGACAGCACTAGTAAGTATACAAGTGGTCAAGTGCAAAAACCACAAGTGTGGGTATTATAAGATTCTGAAGTGTGCACACAATGGACACTTTACTATCCCATGAGGCCACTGACGCTGGTAGGTCACGTGATAATGACAACATGGCGAATGTAGTACATCCGGATTATATTCATGCTACACACATTCATGCTGTCATGAAGTAATTACTTATTAAAAATAAGCACCTGTTCAAGAGAGAATGTGATGACGCAGCCAGTGGTTAGGACAGCCCCGTCCTGTTGACTGGGGTTAGTCTGCCACCTAGTGTTCAGCACACGATTAACCACTAACAACTTTGTGAGTAGCAGTGGGATTTTTTTTTTTTTTTTTTTTTTTGTAGATTGTGAACATGGCTTTCGGGTGTATTGTACGTGTTAATATTTAAGCAGAGATCTCCGAACAGTAAATTATTTTAATGCACTATTCCCAGCTCAAATTATGCTGCAGAATTCCCTGGTACGACTGGAGTTTAAGGACGTGTCTTCCGACACTGGTTTACTGTATTGAGTTAATTATTTACCTGCTGGTCGGTATTTATATCTGTTGTCGTGTACTACTGAGGTTCCGTTTTGTCCTGATTAAACGCTCGACCAACGGACCCATAATGCAGCGCGGTCACCATAGCGTTCCTGTGGCTCTAATAAATTCAGTTTTAACACAAAGTTTACATTGGGAAAACATTTAGCATATATTTATTTGTAGTTGTTAGTCCTTTTGTGTAAGAAATAAATGTTTGTTTGATTTCTTTTTAATTTTTTATAGTGTAAACATATCCTGGTACAACAATACAATGTGTTAGCATGTGAAACTGCACATTTTTGATTGTGATTGTGTTTGTACTTGGGTAAATCAAACACAGTCCTCACACCAGCCCTTCTGGTTATGCTTTGTAGACGGTTTCATAAAAATAGAATTTCAATAAACATCAGTTAAACAGTTAAATTGTGTCATGCTTAAAGTGTATTATTGTGGGTTTATAATATTTTGATTAAGTATACATTATTAAGATTATAAAGACATGATAATTACATGGTAAATAAAATTATTTTAACGCTGCAGTCTGTAAATTATGCCTCTTTGTCGCGATCTCTGTTTGAAACCTGCAATTGCAGTTATTTGTGGATTTATCATCTTTATGTGGGTTGTGCATCGGCACGGCTCCTCAGCGAGGATTAATCTAATGTTTTCAGGAGTGTGTGTGGCTGTCATTCATTCACCGCACCGGTGTGGATACTGTACTTCAGAATTACAGACTCTGCGTCTTGAAGTGTGACCAGATTTTTCCCTGCAAAATGTCATCTGAACAAGCAACGTGTCTGCCACTTTTGGGAACAAAGCAATAAATCGCGCTACCAACGGTGATTAAATCTAACGATTGATTTATATAATATCAAACCGTGCAAATTATTATCGTTATACTTTTTTTTCCCCTCCAAATTGTTAACAACATCAGCACTGCGTGACTACATGTATTTAGTGTGTTACCTGTAGATTTCAATCTCTGTCCAGCTTTGACTACGGGTGAATCTCTGGTTGTCACTGATGCTTGTCATTTGGATCTTTCTGGATTACAATCCGCCATCAGAATGATCAGTTTAATTATTCCAGCTGCTGTGAGAAAACGCTGTAAATGATCCGCCACCTGCAGCATCCTCGCATCCGATGGCCTACTAGCCGGACTTTATGAATACAAGATGTGATGTAATGACGGAAATCCTCCATATACCACTCTAATTATCACACATTGTTACATGCTTACTGTTGTGAATGGGGCTAAGGAGATAGTTTTGAGCACTGGCTGGTAATGATTTTTAACCAACAACAACAACAAACAAAAAAAAGCTACGGACTGCAGCTTTAAATGTATTTAATTTATTTGGCATGTCTTTGTAACCTTTTAAAATCATGTCGCGGTGTTCCTGTTGTACTGGAATAAAATCAATGAATAATGTCTCTTAATATTGTTCCTATCCTAACAGTTCTGGTCAAAAGGTGAGCTGGAGGATTCGTGTTTGAGCTGCAGTTCCTTCAGTGACCACTGAGTGGCGTCATGCGCTCATCAGAAACGCGTTTTAGAACTAGAACGCTGATGTTTGGCATTTCATGAATGATATTATTATGTTATGACTGTATGCTGAGATAGTTCTTCCAAACACACAGTTTGTGCCATCCTCTTTTTAAGTCATTTAAGATCATGATCATTAAAAAACATAATAATACATAGGGCGTCATTAGAAATTAAAAGGCTAATTATGTATATAGCCTAGGCCTATATATATTTAAGTTTGTGACTTTATTATCTTAAAAACACAACGCACCCCAGTCACATTATGAGCGTCTAATCAAAACCAACGAAGACGTGACTGTGATAGGCTACATGCTCTAAATTATTTTTGCATTAGCTATTATATTTGCAGATTTGTATACAGTATGTGACGTCATCTTTAGCTCATACATTCTTAATAGGGTTAAGACGCTTTGAACACACATAACGACGGGTTTTTGTGATAAAACATTAGTGTTAGTATTAGTGTCACCTCAGAAACAGTCCATATAGGCAAGTCAAATGTGACTTTATTACCTTAAAGTAAACGGTCAGGAAATACAAACACATGCTCAATTAAATAATCATACAACAAAAGTTGATTCGATCCTGAAATTATAAATATAGATTCAAAGTGCGACTCTGATAGACTTCAAAGCACAAATCAAACTCGATGATAAATAGAGTTTCAAGACAAATCCTATGTACAATTTCACTTTGCATTGAGAAGAGTTCGTCGATATCCACTGCACGAAGAAAATAAGACTAATGTACAGAAATCTCCCAATTATGCGTGCATTTTAAAATCTCAAGGAGCACAAAATAAAACCGTTCAGCTGGCAAATACAGAATGATAAGACAATAAGAAATTGTAGCTAATAAAGTGCCTCGATAGACATGGAGAATCTGTAGTTCAGCAGTGTGTTTCATCTTCATTACGAGGTTATTTTTCATCACTGTATCCATAAAGGACTGGTTTAAATATCCAAGAACACCTGAGAGAGACCTTCTGCTGATTTACAGTCGAATGTGATAAAACACAGTTAAAAGCGCGATAAACCCCACTGGCCTCGAGTGCGTCCACACGCGAACACTGCTCAAAATAAAGCATCTCTGCAGACTTTAGGTTCGCCAACGCGCGTAATAAGAACCACTTTCTGCTTGCTTGAGTTTACTCTTAAATATAAAGGTTCTTGGCATCGATGGTTCCATAAAGAACCTTTAAATGACCCACGGATTCTTTACAGTGGACGTTTTAAAATCGGCTCTTTTAAGAAGAACATTTTGGAAGCTTTATTTTAAAGAGGGATATGGTTCTTTGGACATCATTTCTTCGGGTCAGTGTTTTGGGGTTCTTTAATCGTCAATATACGAATGAATTTGAGAATGTTTTAAGACATGTTTTGGTTCTAATTGGAACCTTTATCTTTACGAATGCATGTGTTCAGTTCAGTTCAGAGGCCGTTCTGCACGGGTTCTGTGGTGTGGATCATTTCCGGAGACTGGCAGGCTGGGCTGCCCGGTGCACTCTGTTCGCTGTCGGTATCGCTGCCCTTTTTAACCCCGTTTGACCCGGGCTCGCCGGCGCTGTGAGTTTTCACGTGTTTACTGAGATGGTCGCTGCGCATGAAGCGCTTGTTGCACACCGGACAGGCGAATCTCTTTTCCCCGGTGTGTGTGCGTAAATGCCGCTGGAGCTCGTCGGACCTGGTGAAGCGCTTCCCACAGAACAGCCAGTTACAGACGAATGGCCTCTCGCCTGTGTGCCAGCGCAAATGCGCTTTGAGGTGAGAAGTCTTTCCGTATACTTTCCCGCAGCCCGGGATGTGGCAACTGTGGAGGCCCTTTCTGCGCAGACTGGCCCCCGCGGGCCCCAGCCTCTCCGCCTCCTGGCAGTTCGGACAGTCGCAGGTCGCTCTGCCCGAGTAGCGCCTGGAGGATGAGCGCGGAGACCCGGCAAGCGGTACCACCGGGGACCCGGCTAAAACTGCGCTAGTGGCGCCGGGACTGGTATCTGGGTAGGTGGCGGATAAAACCGGTTTGAATCCGTCCATCAGGTGCTGCCCACCAGTAAGAAGATGCGGAGATGGAGTGGCACTGAATGCGGAGTGAGTTATGGAGGAGTAGTCTGAGTTGTACCCGCTCAGGGGCGAATGCAAAGAGGACTGGAGCGCGGCGCCGTTCGCGCTTTGAACATCAATCCAGCCGCTGCCCACATCCCACCAGGAGGACCCGCCACCGGTGCCCACGTCCCCGGCGGAGATGCCGGCATGCGCGGATTTGAACCAAGTCTCATACGGGTGCGCGACGCTCATCCTCGGGTAAATCCCCTGCAGAGTGTCCACTTTCGAGATGAACACTGACTGCGCGCTCGGGTCCGGAGAACTGTTCGCGACTGAAGTCTGAAACACGGGATAGTCGTTTCCAAACGGACTGTTGGAGGTGTTAGAGCCCGTTAAGGAGAACGAGCTGTTGGCGCCGAACGCCTCGTTCCGTTGCGCGCCGAACGGGGAGAGAGAACAGCTGCTGGGCGCCGCGCGCTTCCACGGGTGAAAACCTCCTTTCCCGAACGAGCCGCTGTCCGAAGAGGGACTCGAGCTCCCGATTTTGTTACAGGTTGCTGCTAACATGGCCAATGGAGTGGATCCAACCCTCGGTTCCTCCTGTGACCATAAAAACACATGGTTTACAAGACAAATCAAGGACTCTGACACATTGCAAAATATGCTCATTTTACAGCATAATTTTGTAATATGTCTAAAAACAGTTGCAACGCATGCACCCATGTCACACATATTGCTGCAATAAACTTTTCAGAGTACGATAATAATAATAATAATAATGCAATCAAAATATAACAGTTTTTAGCTTTAAATGCATGCGACAATTTAAGCATTGTTCTTCAAAGCAAAGAATGCAATAGTTGAGCACAATATTCTTGCATTAAACTTTTCAGAATCTGCTATTATTATTATTTTTTTTTATCAGATTAAAGGAGAACCTTTTTAAATTCGGTTTAAGTTCATTGACGACACCAAAACACACATCTGAAGAGCATTATTCTCCAGAAATTATTTTTTTCCCCCTTTGGTTATTTTGTGAACAACAGTCAAGTCTTCGAAGTAGTTTTAAGAAACGCTTTAAGAACGAATGCAACTTTCATTACGCAAGATTACGCACAGACACACAAGCTAATGTAACCGTACATCGAATACACTTTAAATAACCTTAGATTGCTCTGGCTTCGGCTGAAAACCCCAGCCACTCTAAATAACATTTCCCAGAAGGACACGCGAGATGTAGCCGCACTCACCCCAAGAAGTGAAGTTGCCATCACCTGTGAAAGGTCTTCACATTTATAAGTCCCTCGGCTGTTTTGCAGACTTTTACCGCCCACCGC
>CM031961.1:2499284-2534284 GCA_018749465.1 Paracanthobrama guichenoti
AAACAATACACTGAAATGATATGATCAATAAGTTATGACAACTTTACATTGCTTTAACTCATCAAAATAAGCAATTTTCAACTTTTTCAACTCATTTTTAGTTTAATGTAATTTAAGTTGATTGTACTTAAAAATTTAAGGCAGCAACTTTTATATAGTGAATTAAGGCATGCTTTTAAAGTGTATGCTTTACTTAGAACATCTGAATAAATTATACAGTAGATATTGTGTACAACATACCTCTACATAATATAAATAATGTGACACCCACCCAAACAGAGATCTCAATGTTGGCACACAATACACAATAACGGTAACATTCGATGGATCATTATTGAGTATGAATGTGTCATTTTGAGTAGAAAATGAACTCCAGATAAAGCAAAAGCAATGATAAAACAGTGTAGATACAGCTGGAAAACAGTGACACATGCAACCTTATTACTTATTCATGCCCCAGTGCATGATGGGAACACCAGTATCAGAAAGTTGATTAGGTTTAATTTCTTTAATTTCTACAAGCTTAAATTGAGTACTGATATAGAATTTACTACCGCCTGAACTTAGAAATTACATTAGTTTTTTTTTCTGTAGTATTTACTTCGGCACAGAATCATTTTTATCAGTGTATAATAATAACCCTGGTACAGTCTGATGTGCCGCTATCATTAGATCAGATGAAAACTGTTGCCTGCTGTCTGTCTCGCTCTGATCATCCACTAGATGCTTCGTTAGAGCCCAGACCTGCAGATTTCCCAGAGGAATCCGTCTCTCTCTCTCTCTCTCTCTCTCTCTCTCTCTCTCTCTCTCTCTCTCTCTCTCTCTCTCTCTCTCTCTCTCTCTCTCTCTCTCTCTCTCTCTCTCTCTCTCTCTCTCTCTCTCTCTCTCTCTCTCTCTCTCTCTCTCTGTCTCTCTCTCTCTCTCTCTCTCTCTCTCTCTCTCTCTCTCTCTCTCTATCTATCTATCTCGCTCTATTAGGTTGATTTGTCGTACGCTAAACACACTCTGCATTGTTTTTAATCAACCTCTTGTCCATGAGCAGACGTGATAATTTATGCCAAATCGACATAAAAGACGGAGACGGATTTTGCGAGCATTCCGGAGTCTTTGAGGTCACAAAGGTCAGGCATCATCATCGTGTGTCTTCTGGGTAATGTAATTAGTGTGGAGAAGAGGTCTAGACTTAATCGTCTGAGTTCATTTATGTACATATGTACACTTACATGATGAGATTGCATGATTACAGGAGGAAACTGGTTGCTCAAATGTTGCTCATTCATAGTTCAGGGGATGGTATTGTCTGATATGCAGTATGGATATGTACACACCGATCAGGCATAACATGATGACCACAGTGAATAACACTGATTATCTCTTCATCACGGCACCTGTTAGTGGGTGGGATATATTAGGCAGCAAGTGAACATTTTGTCCTCAAAATTGACAAGGGCCAAATTGTGATGGCTAGGGTCAGAGCATCTCCAAAACTGCAGCTCTTGTGGGGTGTTCCCGGTCTGCAGTGGTCAGGATCTATCAAAAGTGCTCCAAGGAAGGAACAGTGGTGAACCGGCCACAGGGTCATGGGCGGCCAAGGCTCATTGATGCATGTGGGGAGCGAAGGCTGGCCCGTGTGGTCCGATCAAACAGACGAGCTAATGTATTATTTCCCATGCATGTGCATATAAATGAACATTTAGTCCCCAAATATTCTGCATTTTTACAGCAAAGGTTTCGGTAAGGTAAGCAGCGCCCAAGTCTCTGAATAGTAGTCTGCTGTAGAGCCCATTAAATCCTGAGTGAATCTAAGAGAGAAAAAGACAGATCCCCAGGGAATCATAGAGATGACAGGTTGAATTATGGGTCAGCAGCGACAATCACATCCCCCATCATAACATGATCATCTAAATCAGAAGCCCTGATACCACTTTGAGTCAACCACTGCCTGCGTCCTTCCACAACGCTAAAGTGTGTGTGCTCACAAGGCTTGTGGAAGTTTATTATTATAGGTATGTGTGTGATTTTGTACATGAGGCTGTAGTGTATCATACTGTATGTGTGTGTGTGTGTGTGTGTGTGTCACTCTGGTTTAATCAAAGCTCTCTTACCAGCCTCTTATTGACAATCATTCTGTGGATGTTGTAAGCAGTTGCTGTCCAAGGTTAAATGAAATTGCAGTACGTCAGATTTTCTTTGTGAAGTGAGCAAAAGTGAAAGATGGATAGATGGGTAAAGAGAGAGAGGGGGAATGGCAATAGATAGAGAAAGTGAATTTTCCTCTAGCCGGTGATGGATGTGAACCCTGATCAACACAAGAGCGCTATTTAGTCGTTCATCAAAGGAATAATTTAGCCGGTCATCACATCTGCAGTATGGCAAACACTGAGTGCACATGTATGTTTGTTTGTGTGTGTGTGTGTGTGTGTGTGTGTGTGTGTGTGTGTGTGTGTGTGTGTGTGTGTGTGTGTGTGTGTGTGTGTGTGTGTGTGTAGTAAGGAACAATCAATAAAAGTTCAGATCTAATGGATAATTAGTAGCCAGTATTATATAGCAGGATTATGCATATCATAATTAAATTGGCTGCTTTGGCAAACAGTCTGCAATAATTCTGAAGCATCAGTAAATAAGTGAGTTAGGGGTTTAATGAATGAAGGATATATTAAATTAGGTTTTAACTATAAATTAGGGATATTAAGCAACCAATTGCAGGTTTAATCCCATGTATTAACTCTGCACATTTGTATACGAAAGAATAAATTAACATGAGTTGCTCCAAAACACTGAACTAACCGTAAGTTTAAAAGTGTGAATCAAAGTTGTGTTTTGTAATTAACATTATACAATGGACCCTTTTCACATTTCCGGTTTCTCAGAAGCAGAAGTCATCACTTCTATAGTGGTGAATGAGAGATTAATTATATTTTTGTGTTCCCATTTGCTCAAATAGCAAAAGAAAAACTCCGTAAAAGTGTTTTCACAACTTTCAAAAAGATGGAAAAATAGAGAGAGAGGTTGATAACGGCAGTCAGAAGATAGAAACATATAAATTTTACCACAGCCGCTGTATTAGAAATTAGTATTTTATTTATTTATTTATGTATTGGTAATTTGATGCAAAGGTAATATATTACAAAGTATAGTGTTATAAATGTAGCCTACATACATTAAAAAAAATATGAATATATACACTCACCTAAAGGATTATTAGGAACACCTGTTCAATTTCTCATGAATGCAATTATCTAATCAACCAATCACATGGCAGTTGTTTCAATGCATTTAGGGGTGTGGTCATGGTCAAGACAATCTCCTGAACTCCAAACTGAATGTCAGAATGGGAAAGAAAGGTGATTTAAGCAATTTTGAGCGTGGCATGGTTGTTGGTGCCAGACGGGCCGGTCTGAGTATTTCACAATCTGCTCAGTTACTTGGATTTTCATGCACAACCATTTCTAGGGTTTACAAAGAATGGTGTGAAAAGGGAAAAACATCCAGTATGCGGCAGTCCTGTGGGTGCCTTGTTGATGCTAGAGGTCAGAGGAGAATGGGTCGACTGATTCAAGCTGATAGAAGAGCAACTCTGACTGAAATAACCACTCGTTACAACCGAGGTATGCAGCAAAGCATTTGTGAAGCCACAACACGCACAACCTTGAGGCGGATGGGCTACAACAGCAGAAGACCCCACCGGGTACCACTCATCTCCACTACAAATACGAAAAAGAGGCTACAACTTGCACAAGCTCACCAAAATTGGACAGTTGAAGACTGGAAAAATGTTGCCTGGTCTGAAGAGTCTCGATTTCTGTTGAGACATTCAGATGGTAGAGTCAGAATTTGTAGAATTTCGTAAACAGAATGAGAACATGGATCCATCATGCCTAGTTACCATTGTGCAGGCTGGTGGTGGTGGTGTAATGGTGTGGGGGATGTTTTCTTGGCACACTTTAGGCCCCTTAGTGCCAATTGGGCATCGTTTAAATGCCACGGTCTACCTGAGTATTGTTTCTGACCATGTCCATCCCTTTATGACCACCATGTACCCATTCTCTAGGATAATGCACCATGTCACAAAGCTCGAATCATTTCAAATTGGTTTCTTGAACATGACAATGAGTTCACTGTACTAAAATGGCCCCCAGTCACCAGATCTCAACCCAATAGAGCATCTTTGGGATGTGGTGTAACGGGAGCTTCCTGCCCTGGATGTGCATCCCACAAATCTCCATCAACTGCAAGATGCTATCCTATCAATATGGGCCAACATTTCTAAAGAATGCTTTCAGCACCTTGTTGAATCAATGCCACGTAGAATTAAGGCAGTTCTGAAGGCGAAAGCAGGTCAAACACAGTATTAGTATGGTGTTCCTAATAATATATATTTAGGTAGTGTATATATATATATATATATATATATATAGATGTTAATGACCGTTAAAACGCCTCATCACAGTCTGTGAAAAAAAACCCCCGTCAATTTCGTTGTTTTCAAGCTTTGATCTGTGTTGAGTTTTTGCACGCGATTCCACAAACACCTTCACGACATTTAAAACCAAATAGACGTTTTTGTTATATAATTGAGACACGTAAATAAAGTAATACATAATGAAAGTAGGCTACTACTATCAGGCTTCGTCGCTGTAGCGTTTGCTAGCGGGAAAGCGCTCGAGAGGTCTGTTGTTGCTATGGAAACATCCTTAAGCGAACGCGATTTCTTCTCGCTCTGACATCTAAACTTTTGTCAAGTGAAACGTTTGAATATGCTGCTGAAATCTTCTGTATGTAATATATAGATCATTTACCGTTGTTCTGCGGATATTACAGGATATATAGGATAATTGCGTTCCCCTCACAGTTCCCCTCACAGTTTTCGCCTGGGGTTCCGTACGTTGGTCACGCGAATTTGCCGCGTTGACCAACAGAAAGTCGTTTGAAAGTGAACTGTGTGATTTATACATCGCTAAAACATTGACAATAGATAAAGGACCTTTTCCCAGTGGAATTTCACTGAGGTGAACGCCTAAATACCCTAGCTATAATGCAGACTCATCAGATAAGCTCTAAGAACAAACACCGGAGATACACAACTAAGATAAAACTGACAAGATAGGAATCTGTTTTTGTCTTACAGACTTCCTGATGGAGCTGATATCAGTACTATAAAAGTCATCAAACAGATACTAGTTTGTGGAATCAATTTGCTGGAGTTTAGTATCATTCATTGCTTAATGAACAGCCAGTTCACAATACTGTAGGAAGTTGACAAAATGCAGAAGTTAATGAGAACACTTACAAATCAAGTCAGGATGTCAGAATCCATCACACATTTAATCAACTGATCTTAGAACAGTTTTTTATATGTAGAATAAAGCTATAGCGCATCAAAATACCACAATGCTCTCAGTGCCAAACAGATCTCAGCTGTTATTTACATCTCAATAAACTCATTGACACCTCAAAAACACTTTCGGATTCATGGCGGCAGCCCTTTTGTTTTCTCACACTCTTAATTAAAGCTTATTGAGAGGATGAGTTGTATTGAGTCTTATTGATTTGATACAAGGCTCCTTCAGGGTTTCCGAGTTGAGCTGAGAGACTGTTGCAGTTTACGTTATTTATTCTCATTGGGATGGATGAATTTATAGATTGATTGATGGAAGGATGGATGGATTAATAGGCTGATTTTCCCATCAAATTCATCACCTCGTTTCACAGTAACATCAATGGTGGGATGTTCATGCACAGTGTAGCTAGACACGTCTCGGGTCCTGCTGTTACGTTCCTTAACCAATAAATTCCACCTGAGGTCAGCAGATGAGGTCGCAGAGGAAGACTTAAACACGTCTAAATTAGCCGAAGCCTTTTATGCCTCTTTATTTGTCCTCAGGGATGTGTGGTCTGGTTAGGACCGTGTTTAGGACAGTAGTGGACAGTAAGTGGACGATGGTCCCTGTGGGATCTTTTCACCCATTAAAACTGCCTCTCCTCTCCTCTTTTGCCCCAGTGACCTCTAGGTAATAAAACAATATTATCTGTCAGCAGAGTGAAGGAGGGGGGCAATTAGCGGCTTTTGTCCCAACGGCGTGTTTAGAGACGAACCCAGAGAGGTTAAAGTCTCTGATTAAAGATCCAAATGAAGAAGACACTGTCCTGTCCCCCCTCCCACCGCTGCCTGGTGGTCGCATGCAGGTTTTAACGTCTGTCCGCTGGCGATTGTTTATCCCACCCGGCTGTGTTTATCAAAAGGGGTTAAATGACATAAGTGGGTTAATCCGTGAAAGCCCTGTGCTTTTTCACATATGTTCTTTGTCGGCGTAGCCTGTGAAGGCCTCAGTATTAGCCTCATTCATCGCACAACGGTGAAAGGAAATGCTTATGAATAGAAGCGATTCTCACACTAAAGAAGAGAATGCGCCATCTGAAACCCTGATATTAGCTGCTTTTGTGGTTAATCCTCTCTAAGTGTGTGTGAGAGAAAACGACAGCTTCTCAGGTGAATGTTCTGGCACAGGTTGACCGCTTTGTTTCTCTCATTTCACTTATGAATTTATTTCATTCTGTAGTTGATGCATGTGGAAATTCGATTTTTCTACTCTTAACTCTATAACAATGATTATATTGTTAATTATACCACACCAAAGCACAATATTGTTCTGTTCATTCTAATCGTGCTGCAGTTTTGTCGTCTTCCGCTTTAAAGGTGCTATATGTAAGTTTTTCACTTTACTAAAGCATAAAAATATCATAATATGTTTGCAGATATTTAAGGAAAACGTGCTAAATTACTTACCTACTTGTTTCTCAGAAAAACAATGCTAAAGCCAGTTTTTCTACTTTGTAATGTACATTGCTTTTGTTTTGGTTTGTGCGAATCCGCACGTTGCCAGTTTACCCAATAGTATTTCAACACCACAGGCTGCCAGTTGGCGGTTAAAAACAGCATATTGCTGCCATGGAAGCCAGCAAACAAACTGGGTCAGAGATCGCAGATTCTACCCGACCTAAAAAGCCTTGGCATTCATCTAAAAATCTCTATGAACAAGAGCATATTAAAACACAGATAAATCAACTCATCAACATACAGTGTGGCTTTCGTTGTCAGTTGTGTTCGCTCCTGTTGCGGGTCCTCAAGCTGGCAACCCATGTGAGCGTTGAGTCTGAGGCCACATCCACACGAAGCCCGAGCTTTCCCTATCCAATCTTTTTTTTTCAAGAAATATCTGTGAAACCACTGAAACCGACTCAAAATGTTGTAGTATACATGCCAGACCAGTAGGTGGTGCCGTAATTCTGCCACAGAGGTACACTAAAAACATAGAAGACTTGAAGCATGCGT
Organism: Paracanthobrama guichenoti; assembly: GCA_018749465.1. Classification (NCBI taxonomy): domain Eukaryota; kingdom Metazoa; phylum Chordata; class Actinopteri; order Cypriniformes; family Gobionidae; genus Paracanthobrama; species Paracanthobrama guichenoti. The sequence goes on from CM031961.1 coordinate 2,506,618, forward strand.
GAGACGTGGGGTGATGACATTATCGTTTCACAAAATGTACGGATTGGCTGTACACATGAAAACGCAAGGGTGTTCTATTCAGATTTATCCACTCTGGGACCCGGTTTAAAAAAATAGCAGTTTCAGGCTCCCAAAACACCGGATCAATCTGGACGAAACGCTGATACGATACAACATTTTTACGTATGCAGCTAAACGCATCTCCGTGTACGGGGCCTTGAGGAGAGGGCGGGGGAAACAACAAACTCCAATATTCTGAATTTGGACTGCAGTATCTATTATGACCACTAGCTGTCAATCCTACATACCGCACCTTTAAATGCCCAAGTTTCTTTAACTCTTTCCCCGCCAGACACAGAATTTTCCATGTTTCCGTGTTTTCACTGGCACTATTACGCATCTTCTAAATGAGTACAGAATATCCTGATCAAAACACACGCGAGGAAGTCGCAGTAAAACAAGCGATCGTATGTAAACAGATGCATATGTAAAATAATGTGATCATCAACATTAAACATCATATAAATCAAAACTATCTAATGTTACTAAATGAAATCCAAGCATTAGGGGTGTTGACGATCTACTCCATCTGTGTTTGATCATCGTTCTGAAACTGATCTGGATGTAGTCTTTCACAAAATCTTTTTGTTTTTATGAAACTTACCCATATTCAAGTGTTGATAAAAAAGGAATGCATGAAGCTAGAATAAAATGTTTTTGTTGTTGTTGTTTAAAAGAAGAGGGTCAACTCTTTCTTTTGATATATTGCATGCTCAGATATTCATAAAACAAAATATTCTATGGGCTATTCAATATTTGTGAAAATGGTCAAAAATGCTGGCAGTGGCTGGCAACTTAAAAAAAAAAAAAAAAAAAAGTGTAGTCTAGCAACTCTCGGTAGACCTGTGAGCTTGAAAATCCAAACTCTAGTCAGGCCAATCACATCGTGTATAGAGTCGGTGGGCGGGCTTAACATAATGACGGCAGAGTTGCCGAGGTTCCGCGTGCTACTAGAAAACAAAGAAGCTGGCGAACAGCGGTCTTTCGAAACGGCTTTGGCCGTGACTCTATGAGACTTGGAGTTAAGCTTTTCTTTGAGAAAAGAACAAAGATCGGCACTGAAGTCATTCTTAAGAAAGGAAGATGTGTTCAGAGTTTTGCCGACCGGAATACGGCGAAAGTTTAATCTATCTGCTAGATCCGCTTCACCTTCTTCGTTGCTCTGGTTGGTTGTAGCGCTATCCTATTGCGTGCAGAGGGAATTTGAAAGACAGCCGTTTATCCCGCCTCTCGGATTGAGCCCTGCCAATGGTGAGTTCCCAGACCCAACATCTTGATGTGGGTCTGGCTTGTCAGGCTAGGATGGATTCTGATTGGCTGTCAGTGTTTTTATTGTTCATCAGCTGGAAAAGTCGTTCCATGTGGACTCTGCAACTCTTTTATATTTATAAAAAATTTTAGAACTATATCTTTATTGTTATAATCATCATCCTGGGTGTGAACGAGCCTTAATTTCCTATTTTGCCCATTTGCAATAAGGCATTTCAGCTTTTGAACCATGGTATTTATTGGCATTTTAAACCATAAAAGTACTATGTTTGGAACAGAATATGTGCTGCACACAGTATATTCTGTATACTGCCTGTCTAATATTTAAAACAGTGTGTGAATCAGTATGTACTGTATGCAATATGCAACAATAAATACTTCAAACAGTATTGTTCTACATTGATTTGACAGAATTGAAATGAGAATGCCCTTTAAATTACTATACAGTTCCTGAATTTGAATTGAGGTAAATATAACAGGATGCAGAATTTGAAAGTATGAAGTAGAATTGAAATTAATGTAAATGTTATAAAAAATAATCTAACAAATTTAATTTTTAAATTTAAAATCTGTCTATCTATCTATCTATCTATCTATCTATCTATCTATCTATCTATCTATCTATCTATCTATCTATCTATCTATCTATCTATCTATCTATCTATCTATCTATCTATCTATCTATCTATCTATCTATCTATCTCATGAACATGAGCTGAATGGTAAATTATTGCTTTTGCTAGATTTGTTTTTGACACATTGACTTCAGATAATTGATACATTTTTATAGTTAGCTGGAAGTAATATCCCAGGTTATGTGTGTGTGTGTGTGTGTGTGTGTGTGTGTGTGTGTGTGTGTGTGTGTGTGTGTGTGTGTGTGTGTGTGTGTGTGTGTGTGTGTGTGTGTGTGTGTGTGTGTGTGTCATCTGTTGTTTGTCTGTCTGCCAGGAAGATGGAGAGATAGAAAAACAGAGATGAGAGATAGGGTGAAAAGTCTCCATTGTTACCTTGGATTGAGGAGGATTAGATAGTGTGTGAATGTAAATCTTGTCATTCAGAAGTTGTTCTAGCAGTGATTGTGTGTGTGTGTGTGTGTGTGTGTGTGTGTGTGTGTGTGTGTGTGTGTGTGTGTGTGTGTGTGTGTGTGTGTGTGTGTGTGTGTGTGTGTGTGATGGAGATCTGGACTCTCTCCTGCTTACCAATGTCTTTCATAAATAAAGAAGTGGACAGCAGCACTTTTGTTAACATGTGCCACATTGGCGCCCTTGACTTCCACTTCAGAAAATTGTTGCCCCATCAGACTGCAGCCAGAGAAAGCTGACAGGTAATGGTTAACGTGATAACTGCTCCGATTTCATCAACTGACTGCTCTATCTCTGTCTCGCCATCTCATTGTGGGTGTGCTGTTTGGGGGGAAACTCTCAGAAAGATTACTCGCAGCGCAAGAAATCAGATTCTCTGATGGAGGAGCAAAAGAGAGATATTTAGACATCACCCATCACAGAACCAAAGATGAAACGATGCCGTCCAATCTGGCAAAGCAATCGCACTCGCCACGGCGTCCTCATATTTTTAGTAGTGTAGTCAAATAGATTGCATCAAACCCACTGTACTTAGCCATGATTTATGGTACTGTTCAAAATCTGTGTGCATGTCAAGTTTACTAGCACAAGTGCCTGTCCTCGTGTGAGTGACAGCTGCTCTATCGCCATGGCAGCAGAATCTCGTGGTGCTGATGCAGGGGCTGTGCAGTTGTCATGGCACCTGGAGGAACACTCAACTTTTCAAGCAGGAATGCTAAAATTGAAAGGTGTCTAAACTGTTATTATGTGCTATTTGGTGGTTGAACGTGTGCATCAAAGCGTGAAGAGAGAAAAAAACACAGGGGGAAAAAGCAGAGAGGATGTGACGGATCATCCTTAAGCCTTTCAGCCATGCTAAAACTATTGCACCATATATAATAATAATATTAAAATGGCTGTTGATGAGTTATGAATATTGTTTTTATTGTTGTCATCCTTCTGAATGAGCAAATGGATGGTCACTTGAATTTTATTGTTTACAAGTAAAAATAGCTATGAAAAAAATATATCATGGTTTTCACTGAATACTGATAATCATAAATATTTCTTGAGCTTATCATCATATCAGAATGATTTGTGAAGGATCATGTGACACTGAAGACTGGAGTAATGATGCTGAAAATACAGTTTTGATCACAGGAATAATTAACATTTTACTATATATTCACATAGAAAACAGTCATTTTAAAGCGTAATAATATTTCAGATTTTTGACTATATTTTTGATCAAATAAATGCAGCCTTGGTGAGCAGAAGAACATCTTTCAACACTTTTTAATCCCTTAATCCTATAAATTGTACGTTGCATACTATGTTGAAGGTTGAATACATTATAGACGGTTGAAGAAATCTGTGATGATTTTAAGCAGACGTGTAGTGATGTACGGCAAAAGAGACACTTAGAATTCCTCTCCGGGAGAAAAGCACTTTGGCAGATTCATGACAGATTCCACACAGTGATTATTGCATTAGAAACACTCTGATAGAATCACATAAAACATGTCATTTTAAGAACATGCTGAAAAATGTCAAGAGGGTAAAAGAGACTCTGAATGACCGTGTGTGTGTGTGTGTTTTCAGGAAAAACAGCTGTGGGAACCTTATAACGCGTTAAGTATTTCAGCGCTTTCAGATGGTGAAATTGGGCGTATAATCTCTCTGGCACACTTTTTTATTTCACCGGCGTGTGGATTGGACTGATCACAGAACATCTGGTCCGGCTTGATTAACACTCGCTCGCTTCCATACGGCTGATCAGATACGACCTACCAAAGGTTTGTTGGACACAGTCATAATTTCGTTTTCATGATCATTTTCACCATACCACTGACCTTTGTTTTTGCTCTGTGCCTATTTATATGTAAATGACCTCTGTAATATATAATCTTTTTAGTCTCAGATTAAAGCCACTTTTAACTCTGGGACAAGCAATATTTCATTCTTAATTTTGAAAAGGGGTTAGTGCAGCTTTTAACCTCACAAGTGCTCCATAGGTTTAGCTTTCAATATACAAGGGTAAAATAGGAATAGTGACAAAAAAAAACAAAAAAACAAGATATCCCACAATTAATCAACTAATTGAGTGTGAAAAGCCCATTACTTATTATTATGAATATGCTCTTTAACTCTGTCATAGCTCTCAAATCTCATATGCATATTTAAAGTGCTGCACCTGACATGCTGAATTTGAATATGCGCATATGCAGATGAGTATGTGGAAAGAAATTCAGTGACAAACTTATAGTTCAGAAACTTCAGAAAACTTGTGTGCGAGGTTACATGAAGAGAATTTACATTTTGGGGTGAACTATTCGTGTAATATCTCATTTTTTTTGTGTGCATTTTTAAATAAATCTCATATCTTATATGCAAATTTAAAGTGCTGCACCTGACATGCCACATTTGATATTTGCATATGCAGATGAGTATTGAGACCTACAGCAAGGGGAAAGAAATTCAGTGACAAACTTAAAGTTAAATTTGTATGACAATAGTAAATAGTGCGTGAAGTTGAATGAAGAGAATTTTCATTTACATTTAATTTAATATAATATGCACTTCTGAATGCATTGGCCTACTGAAGGGTTAAAGCAGAACACAGGGGAAAGTTGAGTATAGAAGAGGGACAGGGAAACTTCTGATCATGGTCATTTTGCTTTTTTGAGTGACGTCAAAAGTGCAAACTCTGGAAAATGTCAGAGCAATTGCCATACATTCAGTGCCAAAGGTATTCTGGGTAATTTCAGCGGTTGTTCCATGTCCATATCCATACATACATCCATTTGCACAGATCTAGAGGCCTTTCTCTCTCACTGTCTGTGTTTCTTCTCCATCGGCTGTTGACTTTTTCCCTATGACATTTGAGGGCCATGTGTGTCTAGCACAGTCTGATATTTTCAACTCTGTGTCATTTGGTCTCCACGTGGGTTTAAAAGCACACAAATTGCATCAAAAATTGCACACAAATTGCATCCGATTGCCAACATGTTGAAAAGGTAAATTGCAAATCTATTTAGAGTGCTGACCAGCTCCCCGGTGTGGTAGAAGTTCTGGTCTAATTGGTCACCGGCTCTATGTTGTGTACAGGTAATGAGAGCAAGAGAGCACTTACTGGCCTGGACACTTATGCCTTTGTTCAGTAGATTTAATCTTTTCATATCTGGATGTTATTTCTTTATTGAGGGAAAGTTGCTTTTCATGCAGTGCAACCATTTACTGTAAGTCTGATTGGAGGTCATTACAGTTATATGCACATATCTGAAACATCTGAATGACATTGATTGTCTTTTAAAATAAATATTCTTGGTTGTAGATCAATCTGTCTCCGTCCGTTCATTCATCCATGTATCTACACATCTATCTATCCATCCATCCATCCATCCATCCATCCATCCATCCATCCATCCATCCATCCATCCATCCACCCATCCATGCATCCATCCATCCATGCATCCATTCATTCATGCATCCATCCATCCATGCATCCATCCATCCATGCATCCATCCATCCATCCATCCATCCATCCATCCATCCATCCATCCATCCATCCATCCATCCATCATGCATCCATCCATCCATTTATCCATGTATCCATCCATCCATCCTTGTATCCATCCATCCATTTATCCATGTTTCCATCCATCCATGCATCCATTCATTCATGCATCCATCCATCCATGCATCCATCCATCCATCCATCCATCCATCCATCATCCATCCATCCATCCATCCATCCATCCATCATGCATCCATCCATCCATTTATCCATGTATCCATCCATCCATCCTTGTATCCATCCATCCATTTATCCATGTTTCCATCCATCCATCCATCCATTTATCCATGTATCCATCCATCCATGTATCCATCCATGTATCCATCCATCCATTTATCCATGTTTCCATCCATCCATCTCTTCTGCTCACCAAGGCTGCATTTATATTAACAAAAATGACAGTAAAACTATAATATTCTGAAATATTATTACTAATTAAAATATCTATTTTCTATGTGAATATATAGTAAAATGTAATTTATTCCTGTGATCAAAACTGTATTTTCAGCATCATTACTCTAGTCTTCAGTGTCACATGATCCTTCACTAATCATTCTCATATGATTATAAGCTCAAGAAATATTTATGGGACCCATTTTATATTAGGTGGCCTTAACTACTATGTAGTAACATTTTAATTAATCATTTGATACAATGCACTTATTGTGTACATACATGTTTTTACATTGTACTTACATTTTAAAAAATACCTGCATGTAATTACATCTGTAATTAATTTCTGTAATTACATTTATAATTACACTGTTGACCCTTCCCTTATACCTAACTGTACCCTTAAACTGACCCACACCACCACACCTGTCCCTAACCCTACCCTTAAACTCACCCACACCACCACACCTGTCCATAACTTTACCCTTAAACTGACCCACACCACCACACCTGTCCCTAACCCTACCCTTAAACTCACCCACACCACCACACCTGTCCATAACTTTACCCTTAAACTTACCCACACCACCACACCTGTCCCTAACCCTACCCTTAAACTTACCCACACCACCACACCTGTCCCTAACTTTACCCTTAAACTTACCCATACTACCACACCTGTCCCTAACCCTACCCTTAAACTTACCCACACCACCACACCTGTCCCTAACTTTACCCTTAAACTTACCCACACCTGTCCCTAACCCTACCCTTAAACTTACCCACACCACCACACCTGTCCCTAACCCTACCCTTAAACTTACCCACACCACCACACCTGTCCATAACTTTTACCCCTTAAACTTACCCACACCACCACACCTGTCCCTAACCCTACCCTTAAACTTACCCACACCACCACACCTGCCCCTAACTTTACCCTTAAACTGACCCACACCACCACACCTGTCCCTAACCCTACCCTTAAACTCACCCACACCACCACACCTGTCCATAACTTTACCCTTAAACTTACCCACACCACCACACCTGTCCCTAACCCTACCCTTAAACTTACCCACACCACCACACCTGTCCCTAACTTTACCCTTAAACTTACCCATACCACCACACCTGTCCCTAACTTTGCCCTTAAACTTACCCACACCACCACACCTGTCCCTAACTTTACCCTTAAACTTACCCACACCTGTCCCTAACCCTACCTGTAAACTTACCCACACCACCACACCTGTCCTTAACTTTACCCTTAAACTTACCCTTAAACTGACCCACACCACCACACCTGTCCCTAACTTTACCCTTAAACTTACCCACACCACCACACCTGTCTCTAACTTTACCCTTAAACTTACCCACACCACCACACCTGTCTCTAACTTTATCCTTAAACTTACCCACACCACCACACCTGTCCCTAACTCTCCTCCTCACCCACACCACCAAACTGTCCCCTCACACCACCACACCTGTCCCTAACTCTCCTTTAAACTCACCCACACCACCACACCTGTCCCTAACTCTCCCCTTAAACTCACCCACACCACCACACCTGTCCCTAACTTTCCCACCAACACCTGTCCCTACCCACACCACCACACCTGTCCCTAACTCTCCCTTAAACTTACCCACACCACCACACCTGTCCCTAACTCTCCCCTTTAACTCACCCACACACCACCACACCTGTCCCTAACTTTCCCCTTTAAACTTACCCACACCACCACACCTGTCCTTAACTTTCTCCTTAAACTCACCCACACCACCACACCTGTCCCTAACCTCCTTAAACTCACCCACACCACCACACCTGTCCCTAACTGTCCTAAACTTAAACTTACCCACACCACCACACCTGTCCTTAACTTTAACCTCCTTAAACTTACCCACACCACCACACCTGTCCCTAACTCTGCCCTTAAACTCACCCACACCACCAACCTGTCCCTAACTCTCCCTTAAACACCCACACCACCACACCTGTCCTTAACTTTACCCTTAAACTTACCCACACCTGTCCCTAACCCTACCTTTAAACTTACCCACACCACCACACCTGTCTCTAACTTTACCCTTAAACTCACCCACACCACCACACCTGTCTCTAACTCTCCCTTAAACTCCCACCCACACCACCACACCTGTCCCTAACTTTCCACCCCTAAACTTACCCACACCACCACACCTGTCTCTAACTTTACCCTTAAACTCACCCACACCACCACACCTGTCTCTAACTTTACCCTTAAACTGACCCACACCGCCACACCTGCCCCTAACTTTACCCTTAAACTGTCTCTAACTGACTCCACACCCACCACACCTGCCTTAAACTAACTTTACCCTGCCCCTAAACTTACCCACACCACCACACCTGGCCCTAACTTTACCCTTAAACTCACCCACACCACCACACCTGTCCCTAACTTTCCCTTAAACTTACCCACACCACCACACCTGTCTCTAACTTTACCCTTAAACTCACCCACACCACCACACCTGTCCCTAACTCTCCCCTTAAACTCACCCACACCACCACACCTGTCCCTAACTCTCCCCTTAAACTCACCCACACCACCACACCTGTCCCTAACTCTCCCCTTAAACTCACCCACACCACCACACCTGTCCCTAACTTTCCCCTTAAACTTACCCACACCACCACACCTGTCCCTAACTCTCCCTTTAAACTTACCCACACCACCACACCTGTCCCTAACTCTCCCCTTAAACTCACCCACACCACCACACCTGTCCCTAACTTTCCCCTTAAACTTACCCACACCACCACACCTGTCCTTAACTTTACCCTTAAACTTACCCACACCTGTCCCTAACCCTACCTTTAAACTTACCCACACCACCACACCTGTCCTTAACTTTACCCTTAAACTTACCCATACCACCACACCTGTCTCTAACTCTCCCTTTAAACTTACCCACACCACCACACCTGTCCTTAACTTTACCCTTAAACTTACCCACACCTGTCCCTAACCCTACCTTTAAACTTACCCACACCACCACACCTGTCTCTAACTTTACCCTTAAACTCACCCACACCACCACACCTGTCCCTAACTTTACCCTTAAACTCACCCACACCACCACACCTGTCCCTAACTTTCCCCTTAAACTTACCCACACCACCACACCTGTCTCTAACTTTACCCTTAAACTCACCCACACCACCACACCTGTCTCTAACTTTACCCTTAAACTGACCCACACCGCCACACCTGCCCCTAACTTTACCCTTAAACTTACCCACACCACCACACCTGGCCCTAACTTTACCCTTAAACTCACCCACACCACCACACCTGTCCCTAACTTTCCCCTTAAATTTACCCACACCACCACACCTGTCTCTAACTTTACCCTTAAACTCACCCACACCACCACACCTGTCCCTAACTCTCCCCTTAAACTTACCCACACCACCACACCTGTCCCTAACCCTACCCTTAAACTCACCCACACCACCACACCTGTCCCTAACCCTACCCTTAAACTGACCCACACCACCACACCTGTCCCTAACTTTACCCTTAAACTTACCCACACCACCACACCCGTCCCTAACTTTACCCTTAAACTCACCCACACCACCACACCCGTCCCTAACTTTACCCTTAAACTCACCCACACCACCACACCTGTCTCTAACCTTACCCTTATCACACCTCAATATCAGCAAAAGTGTTTTGAAATACAATATGAACACAATAAGTACATTGTACTGATTTTTTGAGGCCACCTAATAAAACGTGGGGCCCATTTATGATTATAATCAATGTGGTGCTGCTTCATTTTATTTTGTGGAATCTGTGATACCTTTTTTAGGATTCTTTGATGAATCAAAATAACAGCATTTATTTGAAATAGGATAACATTTTTTTTTTTTTTTTTAAACAATGTTTAAGTATTTACTGCCAATTTTGATCAATTTAATACATCCTGAATCTTTCCACACACAAAAATCTTTTGAATGAAAGTTTTGAATTTCACTTCTTACTTTTCCACCCTTACATCTGCAATTCTGCATCCTGTTTGCTACCTCAGTTTACCTTAATACATCTCAATTTAATTCTGAATGGCACACAGTCCTGTAGACTACACCACATTTTACTTTTATACTGTTATATTGTTTTCCACATGTACAGCATCTATCCATATTTGACTGTGACAAAGCAGGTCGGTTTCTGATCCCTCAAAAGACGTCAATGATGTGTAATTCAATTTTATGGCAGCAGTTTGGGAAGGGTTTTTTCTGCTCCTGTGCACAAAGAGACGCCCATATGATTTCAAAGTTGTGTGTGATTTCAAATGTGTAGTCTACCATTAGCTTTACTTGTTATTCCTCATCTCGTGGAGATGAATTGACTTTCTTCTCATGACCACTCAGGTCCCATCTGATGTGTTTCGTGTTTAAACACACTGTTCTGTCTGTGAGTCTGTGTGTTGTTGGAGCTGAATTGATGGTTTAAAGCAGCTAGAGCTAGAGTAATCTAGCCTCAGAACAGGTCGTTTTTATCTGTCTGTCAACATGTGATTTCATCACAGCACAGCTCAGACATGAATGTGTGTGTGTGTGTGTGTGTGTGTGTGTGTGTGTGTGTGTGTGTGTGTGTGTGTGTGTGTGTGTGTGTGTGTGTGTGTGTGTGTGTGTGTGTGTGTGTTCTCCGTGAATCCCAGTTAATTCATTTATCTTTGCCATGCTTGAGTTTTCTGCCAGAATCTGAAGTTGTTCTACATCATTAGTGAGACACGCATGTCCCTCGAGAAGTCTCACACTCGCCCACCTTCTGTTCATCCCCAGACTGATGACATTACATATACAGGTCAAGAGGTCACAACACGAAATCAGTGATATTGCGTTTCAGATCATTTCTCACCTTTATAAGCATGTGCCACTGTCAGTTATGAATGAAATATTCAGTGAATCAGCATAAATTCGTATTGCAATTGACCAAAAACTGCCCACTTAGATGCAGAATGCAATAGAAATGTTGTTTCTGTCAGGTTGTTGTCTTTATTTCTAAGCATAAGGCCTTGTAATTCCAGTTTGTGGTCAGAAGTTTGGTTTCTGAAGGGATAAAGAGACCCCTGGCCAGACCAATTCAAAGGCCACTTGAACTACTGAATCAAATCAAAGATGAGAGACATTCGCGATCCACTCGCAGATCTCTCCGTCTCACTGGGAGGGCGTGCCGGCAGGTGGCTGTCATGTCTCTAATTGGCCTCTGTGGTGTGAAATTGTGTTCATTATGTGCAGAAGGACTGCACAAGAACCCCTGGGAGCACCGAGAGAAAGAGAGCGAGAGCGCATTCATGAGAGAGCGTGTTTGAGGAACTGATTCAAAGGAAGTGTACGTTAGATTGCCAGTCACACAACTGAAGGAGAACGAAAACGTGAAACGTGCATATGTGAAACTTTTTAGCTCACCATTGAGATGCATTAAACATGCATCTTTTTGATCAGTAAAATCATTACTGTAATATTGTGAAATATTATTACAATTGAAAAGTAAAGTGTAATTTATTCCTGTGATCAAAGCTGTATTTTCAGCGTCATTACTCCAGTCTTCAGTGTCACATGATCCTTCACAAATCATTCTCATATGAGGATTTGCATATTACAGTGTTATGCCCTTTTTCGGGATTTGATGATTAGAAAGTTTAATAGAACAGCATTTATTTGAAATAGAAATCTTTTGTAAGTTTTATGATACACTTTATTTGGTGGTCCAATTTAGTCATTCTACTAACTATAAGTAACTTTGCAACTACATGTCAACTTATTCTACTAACGCCTAACTCTAACATAACACTATAATAAGTGTAATCGTTTTATGATATTTTTGAACAATGTCATGCATCCTTGCTGAATAAAAGTTGCTTTGGATAGAAGCATCTGCTAAATGAATAAATGTAATGAGTGTTCACAATTAATTTTAACATCTTTGATTATCTTTAATTATATTGCTTTATATTTTCAGACTGACTGGACATACCAGAATGATTGAGGGAAGCAGCTGGAAAATAAGAGGGCTTGGTGTTCGTGAAAAGGAAAGTCATTTCAGAGGCAAGCAAAATTGTATTCGATTCACATTTATTTGTATAGTGCTTTTCACAATAGATCATTTCATTTAAGGGATTCAACTATTACAAAAGGTGAAAACATTCACTGATGCTCAAGACAGCAACACAATGCATTAAGCTCATATTTTGTTGATTTATTACTGCCCTTCAGAAGACATCCTGAAGACAAAATAAGTACAATTGACACTGTTCATCCAATAAAAATAAAAACAAATCTGTCATTAATTACTCACCCTCATGTCGTTTCAAACCCGAAAGACTTCTGTTCATCTTCTGAACACAAATGAAGATCTTTTTGATGAAATCTAAGAGCTTTCTTTCCCTCAACTGACAGCTACGCAACCACCACTTTGATGCTTCAAAAAGAGATCGTAAAACTAATCCATATGAATTAACATTTAATCATTTAGCAGACGCTTTTATCCAAAGCGACTTACACATGAGGAGAGCAATAGAAGCAATCAGACAAACAAGGGGCAACAGCATGCAAGTGCTGTAACAAGTCTCAGATAGTCTAGCGCAGTACTTTTTATTTTAAATAAACAGACAGAAAAACAAACAGGATAGTTAAGTTAGTTAAGTGCTAGTCTTAATTGGTCAGGTGCTGCTGGAAAAGATGTGTCTTTAGTTGGGTTGTCAATCGATAAAAACATTTAATCGTGATTAATCACATGATTGTCATGAGTTAATTAATCGCACATTTTTATCAGTTCTAAATGTACCTTAAATGAATACTTTTCAAGTTTTTGATACTCTAATCAACATGGGTATGTACAAATATGCATGATTTATTATTAGTGAAACCATACTCAAAAGAGCATGAAGACTAGACATATATCAAAGGTCATAGATGATTTTTAAAGAACTTGTTCATGTCTCTTAAGCCTAAACTTAAAAATTCAGAATAAGCAGTAGTAAGAATAGAAATAGGCATTTTTACACTGGCAGTTTAGTTCAGAATGGGGCACGGTTTGCATGAAACATTGGTAATGTGAAAGCTGTCATGTGGACCTGGGAGCACACCAGGGTACCAAACCCGAGACTACCCGAGAGGAGGTGCTCTGAGTTCGGTTGCTCTCGAACTGTGCTGCGATTCGCGTCAACAGTGTGAGAAACACGGACTCGGGAGCGCTCTTGTTCAGAAACCTATGCATTAATTTTAGCTGGTCGTAATGTATTTAGTTCATCAAAACACGTCTAAGTGGTGGTGGTGTTAATGATTTACCTCAGATACGAGCGAGAGCGAGCTTGCAGTGTATTCGCACATTGCGCATCTCCTCAGAGTCCCTTTGCAAACATGCAACATTCGGAACGGTCCAGGAAAAGGTCTGTGAGAGTGATTTCATGCCTCTTTGGGATGGCACCACGAGGCGTAGTTCACTTGCAGAATATATATATATATATATAGTACTTTTTTATTCTATTTCTATTATAATTTCTTCCTTGTGTTTTTAACTGTGAATTTGCACTGTCCATGGAGCGGACCTGTTTACATTTCACTGCCGGTTGTATATTCTGTATATAACTGTGTATGTGACAAATAAAACTCTTGAATCTTGAGGTTCATTCTCGTGTTGCGAAACAAGTTTGAGCTTCAGCAAGAACCAATGAGGTCTGTTCTCCTACGTCAAGTAGGTTCGGTTGAGCTTCTGTTTAAATGTGAATAAAAGCCTAAATTCAATCTGTTCATCATATAAAGCTAACATATCTCTTCAGAAATATTGGACTAAAGCACTTAATTAATGCTGCGTTCACTCTGTATTGTAATTACAGCAGTCTTGAAATGACAACACGTGATGTTCTATTCGGAGCTGTTCACATCCTTTTAGTTTTATGTTGACTTGAATGCAGCTGATAGCAATGTTAGCTGTGCTTCCAACTGACTAACGCTGCATTCCATTCAATGTCAGAACAATTCAGAATTACAACCATCAAGGTGTTCCATTGTTCAGAAGATGATGTATATGTTAATGCTACTGTTAAGTTTGCAGGTGTTTGATAGTCAATTAAAAAGTCGTCTAGCAATGAAATTGCAGCAGATAAATAACACTATGCTATGCATTTGTTCTGCAGGTGTACGATAGGCAGGTGTGACACTTTATTCACTGATGCCTGTCAGGTAGTTTTTATGTGGTATTCTGGTGTACTTAGATTTCTTTCTTTTTTTATCTAATGCAATGACGTTCATAAGGGTTTAAATGCTTTTTCTTGGCCTCTGAATAATGTTTATTAATGCGTTGGCATAGTGAAGGTCCTATAGCCTGTTGAGAGAGAAACAGAGAGTGCATGGAGAGGGAGGCGTGACGGTTAAATGTTCCACATCACTGCAGTTTCCATGGTTCGTGGGCCAGGCTGTTGGGGCACTTGTGGCCAATAACTCGGGAAACTTGTTATTGAACGAGTTTTGCTCTCTGGGCTGTAAGATCCTTCAGTTTGAATGGTTTTTGCCTTTCTCCATTGGTGGACTCCAGAAGTCACCTCCTCTCTCTAGTTCACTTTTATTCGTCTTTTTCATCAGTCTGTGGTGATATCAGAGGCTCTCTGTGATGCGTGCCAGGGTTGGAGAGGTTTCTGACACCCCGGGCAGTGCTGGACAGGAAGTGATGCGACGGATTAAGTATGCACTTGTGGAAAAGAGAGAGAAGGAAATGGACACAAAGAAATCTGGGAGGGACTGTGAAGGATTAGGACGTTGTTTTGATGCTTCGCCATTTATGTAGAGACTGGATGGATGGAGAAGTGAAGGCAAAGCTCTCTGGCTGGGCTCATAGGGTGCAGCCTGAATGAACCATACCGCTCGTAATGGGCACAAATTGTTCCTGTGCTGTGTGACTAAACGGTGGAGTTTAGAGCCGTATGGAGGGCTTTTGTTCAGGGGCAGTAATGAGTCAAAAGCCCTCAGGGGGTCAATAAAAAGAAGGAGGGGGTTGTTGTAAAAGAAGCCAGAGAAGAGAATTTATCAATCACTCTTCTCTCTTCTTCTCCTGCATGGGATGAATGAAAATCTGTTGCTGAAGTCTTTAGAGTCCTTAGTGTCGAGTGCGTCCATTCATCACCTGCGACGGGGGTGAGGGGCTTCATTTCCAAGGGGTGAAACAGGCATCCGCTAAACCGCCGAATCCGATTATCACTAAAACTCAGCACTTAGTGTTTGTTAATTAAAGATACTTGACACCAAGTGCCAGTGTAGTGCGCTTCACTGAGTACAATGGGAGTTATAATAGTGCCATATACTCTGTAAGATGATCTGCCAAGTTGCTTATTCACTATTTGGATAAAAATCTCATTCTACTTATCTGATTATTCACAAATAGGTAATTTTTAGGCTATGCTGGTTATGTAAATGTAAAAATTTTTATGTAAATATTTTATAATTCAAATGCATTCACAATGTACACTACAACTACACCAAGCAGGAAGTGAAGCTGTATCTTGGAAACACTTTTGCATATTACAATTAAACCTTGGGAACATGGTTTAGTGAAACACCACCTACTGCTAAAAAATTGCAAATTAATATTAATAAACTACTCAGAATTATTCCGAATAAACTATTGGTCGGTAACATAGTTAAAAAAATTTTTTGGACAGTGCTTAATGTCCTGTACACCAATAAAACTGCCGAAAAAATAAGAAGCAGCACAACTCATTTCAACATTGATAATGTTTCTTGAGCAACAAATTAGCATAGAATGATTTCTGAAGGATCATGTGACACTGAAGAAATTTAAATTGAAATATTACTGTTTGTACAATGCAGTCTTGGTGAGCAGAAGAGACTTCTTTCAAAAATATTCAAAAACTCTTACAATTCCCAAACCTTTGAATGTAGATGGATGGATGGGTGGATGGATGGATGGATGGATGGATGGGTGGATGGATGGATGGATGGATGGATGGGTGATGGATGGATGGATGGATGGATGGATGGATGGATGGATGGATGGATGGATGGATGGATGGATGGATGGATGGATGGATGGATGGATGGATTCCATTCGTGAAAATTTCCTCACTACTAAATATTCCACGCTCAACTGTTAGTAGGATTATAACAAAGTGGAAGCAATTGGGAACAACAGCAACTCAGCCATGAAGCGGTAGGCCACGTAAAATCACAGAGCGGGGTCAGCACATGCTGAGGGTCACAGTGCGCAGAAGTCGCCAACTTTCTGCAGAGTCAGTAGCTACAGACCTCCAAACTTCTGTGGCCTTCAGATGAGCTCAAGAACAGTGTGTAGAGAGCTTCATGGAATGGGTTTCCATGGCCGAGCAGCTCATCCAAGCCTTACATCACCAAGTGCAATGCAAAGCGTGGGATGCAGTGGTGTAAAGCACACCACCACTGGACTCTAGAGCAGTGGAGACGTGTTCTCTGGAGTGACCGATCACACTTCTCTGTCTGGCAATCCGATGGACAATTGGACGAAGTTGCCAGGAGAACGGTACTTGCTTGACTGCATTGTGCCAAGTGTAAAGTTTGGTGGAGGGAGGATTATGGTGTGGGTTGTTTTTCAGGGGTTGGGCTTGGCCCCTTAGTTCCAGTGAAAGCAACTCTTAATGCTTCAACATACCAAGACATTTTGGACAATTTCATGCTCCCAATTTTGTGGGAACAGTTTGGGGACAGCCCCTTCCTGTCCCAACATGACTGCGCTCCAGTGCACAAAGCGTTGGTCCATAAAGACATGGATGAGCGAGTTTGGTGTGGAGGAACTTGACTGGCCTGCACAGAGTCCTGACCTCAACCTGATAGAACACCTTTGGGATGAATTAGAGCGGAGACTGGCCTTCTCATCCACCATCAGTGCCTGACCTCACAAATGCGCTTCTAGAAGAATGGTCAAAAATTCCCATAAACACACTCCTAAACCTTGTGGAAAGCCTTCCCAGAAGAGTTGAAGCTGTTATAGCTGCAAAGGGTGGGCCAACTCCATATTAAACCCTACAGATTAAGAATGGGATGTCATTAAAGTTCATGTGCATGTAAAGACAGGCGTCCCAAAACTTTTGGCAATATAGTGTGTATATTGGTAATCATATACTGCTGAGAAAATGTTCTTCTTTTCTTGATAACTATATAACTATAGTTAGTCACCATGGTAAATCTGTGTAAGGGTCTGCACCCATGTGAATGGAGTGTTTAATGTGAGCGGTATTTCTGGATGAGAGGCCGTGAAGAGCTCCTGTTGTCCCTCACTCAAAGATCCCAGTGCCTTTCTGAGGGACAGCTGTTTAGAGCCCAGCCGACTGTTCATATGGATATGTATGTTAATGAACAGCAGAGAGAGAGAATGAATCTGCTTCACTGCTGCTCAACAAAGGGACGCGGCCGGTCGTGGTCAGGCCAGTTCTGTTGGCCGTCCTAAATATAGGGGGTTTCCAGCTCACGTATTACTGTAGCTTCTTATCAGCAAAACAAAGTTAATGTGTTCAAATCTACTAGTTCATGTTCTTGATTCTTACTTGACGTTTGTCTCTTGAGGTTTAGATGCTAATTGTGTCTAATTCAATTAGAGTTAAGTAATCCAGGTCTCTATTTATCTTAAGTGTCTCCTGAGATTTCCTAGCGATATTTTGTCCCATGAGGAATTACATGCTCAGTATTTGTCTCTTAAACACCAAATCAGATTCAAAATAAAAGCAAAAGTGCCCTTAAAAACATTAAACGATGCTGAGATTTTATTTTCAGGGATTGTTGCAAACCATGCATGCGGTTTTCGTCCGACGAGGCCCATTTTCGATTAGATTCGAGCTAATAGATGCCTCAGTAAATTTGTTAAATGGGCCAGAAAATGCTACAGCGATTTTATGCTAATTAGAAGTCGGCTAATTGTTAATAGATTGCAAAAAGCATCAAGTAAGGATGGATGTTTTTTTTTTCTTTTTTCTCAGCAGTTTTCAGGTGAAATGAATTTCAGATTGATTCTCTTCTTTTTTACTTAAACTGGACTGAATATGAATATATGTGCTGCATGTAAACAGTGCACTAAACGGTGGGTTTGTTTATTATTATGCATTCAGCAACAGGTTATGAGATTCTGCATGTGAAGCTGGCTAATTGATAATAGATAGATTTAGATTGATTCTCTTCTTTTTTTACTTAATCTGATTCCACGTGCATTCAAAAATGATGTGCATGTAAACAACGCACTAAACGGTGGTTTGTTTGTTATTGAGCGTTTAGCAACAGGTTATGAGAAGCTGCACACGAGTCCAGGGGAAGATGTATGTGGTTCCTGGAGAAATTAGCTTCATGGTTGGTCTTGGATTCAGATGCCAGCATGGGGCACAGGACACCATTGCCTTTCCTCTGTCAGCAGCGCTCGACCACAATGGTGTAAATTTGTGTGGCTGTGCGCCCTCCTCACACGGCGACAGCAGCCCCCCGTGAGGCCAGCTGTGAGGGGTTAATGACAGGTGATCCGCCCCACTGGGGGCCCGCGGCCTTTGTGTGTCTGAATCTACACTTCACTCCCAGGAAGAAAGCCAAGCAGGAGAAATGGAAGATGAACAATGTTTGGATTTTGATGCTCAGAGTGCTGCATTGTGTGTCTATACATCCTCTGAACATTCATATTAGTCATAAGTAATCAGAAACATATTTAAAGGTGCACTTGTAATGTTTTAGTCCATGGAGAGGATGAAGAGAAGATTCAAATAGCAATGTAACTTTGTTTAAGCAAACACAACAACACCGAACAATGAACACAGAGAACTGAAGGTCTAATGCTGCCTTCACGTGCTATCGGAATTATTGTAAATACAATTTTCCCTTTTAAAAATTGCACATGAACGCCCTCTGATTTTGTGTTTACCACTGGGAAGTTTGGAAATAATTTTGCTATCCAAATTCCAGAGATGGGCGTGCCATAAACTTTAAACATAGAACTGCTGTGACAGGTATGATTTATTAGGTTTTTCCACCAAACACCTGGATCGTCTTTTCTCGTCATTAATGCAGTGCATATTCAAATATACGAGCGAAAAAATGTTTTATACGCAGCGAAAATAGCCTGCATTTGACCGAAATTACAGGAAGCGGACTATCTGGATAGCATCGTAAATGTTTGGTTGTCAGTGCATGTGACTCTACATATAATTTTGGTTTTAATAAGATTTTCCCAGTTAATAGGCGAGAATAAACCTGGTGTCCTCCATGATTCCTGTTCTTTCCGACAACAAAGCACCTGAATGCAACAAGCTCGTAATCACGACTTCTAAAGTGGGAATTAGGACATTTCCGATAGGCCGAATTAAATACACAAGATAACGAACTCGGTGGTAAACAGCTGTGTGAATTACTATGACAAACGGGAACAAAGGAAACAGGAATCAAAGAGAAGCAAACTAAAAGTCCTTGAAAACTAAACCAAAACACAGGAAAAACGTGACAGATTTGCATTTCAAATAAATGCTGTTCTTTCTATTCATTAAAAAAATGAAGCAGCACAATTGTTTAAACACTGATAATAATAATCAGAAATGTTTCTTGAGCAGCAAATCATCATATTAGAAGGATTTCTGAAGGATCGTATGACACTGAAGGCTGGAGTAATGATGCTGAAAATTATACTGAAATATATTCACATTTAAAAATGGTTTTTACTGTATTTTGATCCAATAAATGCAGCTTTGGTGCGCAGAAGACATTACAAATATATGTTTAAAAAACTTTTTAAACAGTAGTATATGTGTGAATAATCTGAATAATCGGCTGCGGCCCGGAGGCTTGCTCCAAACTTCATTTCGTTATACTGTACTTGTACATGTGTAATGACAAATAAACTTGAAACTTGAAAGAAATACTGATAAAGACTGTAAGAGAAACATGACGTCACAAAGATCAAAGCGTTATTTAAAAAAGAAAGGAAATGTCACAGCATTACAGGTTTGAACAGACAAACCACAAGCAAAAAATCAATGCATAAAGCATTTTATTAAATAAATAAATAAAAATCAGTAAAAGTCAAACCAGCAGAATTGAATTGACAATTAAAAATTCCACATTAGAGGTTTCTTTCGAATGAATTCATATTGCTTATTGATTGCACAAAGCATTAATCATGCACTATAAAGGAACATTTAAGCTCTAGTGTACCTGCATTATGGTATGTTAAATTCAGCATCCGTATATCACCTCAGAAATAAATATGGTTATTGTACGTATATGTGACTGCTGCTTTGCTGGACTCCTGAAAATACTGAAATGGAATTGATTAACTGGTCAATCAGCGCGATCGACAAGATTTTCTCACTAAGGAAGGGTGCCCGGAGAACCCACCTGCCCGGACGGACCTTTGCGCAGGGTACGTGAGGGACGCATGGAACAACTGGCAAGTCCTGTGCCTGGAGGCTCTGTCCGTGGAGGATGCGGAAGATTTATACATGATTGGATTATTGATGGCGGGGTTCCTATTCTTTGGCTTTGGGATTGCCCTGACCTATCGGAAGATTGGTAAGACAGCTGCAAGCAAATTCAC
Organism: Paracanthobrama guichenoti; assembly: GCA_018749465.1. Classification (NCBI taxonomy): domain Eukaryota; kingdom Metazoa; phylum Chordata; class Actinopteri; order Cypriniformes; family Gobionidae; genus Paracanthobrama; species Paracanthobrama guichenoti. The sequence goes on from CM031961.1 coordinate 2,527,588, forward strand.
CCAGCCGCTGTCTGTAATGTCTAGGGAAACTGCACAGACCGGACGCGAATGCTGAGGACCAGATCTGATTGATTGATTATGATCCGGACAAATTACCGAAGATCATCAAATGGATTAAAAATAATAAATTGTATTTGCCTGACCTAATCAACTAGCCCAACGAACCTCACTTGTCCCTATCTCTCGGTTGGGAGGTCAGCCGGGCAGCTGTCTGCTATCTTTCCCTGTGCACTGCCTTATCTCCCTTCAAGGACAAACCATAGAACTGAACTCGAAAACATCTGAAGTTATGGCTAACATTCTCACAGACTCACTCGCACCATACACAAACCTAACCCGATCCCACTACAACCGTCTGCCTGTCTTTATCTATCTCCTCTCCCAGTCCATACAAAAAATCCCATCACGTAACCACGTGTACTGTGTCATGTTTATGTTTATGTTTATGTTTTGTTGATGTTTTGTTGTGTTTTGCTATGTAATGCTTGCTAAACTGCATTCTTGTATTTCTGGAGAGCGTGTGGCGGCGCCTGACTAGTCGGCTGCGGCCCGGAGGCTTGCTCCAAACTCATTTCGTTATACTGTACTTGTACATGTGTAATGACAAATAAAATAACTTGTAACTTGTAACTTGTAACTTGTATTAACTTTTGGGGCAGTCGGACCAAATAACGATCCATGAAACCAATATTTCTTTTGGTTTATTTTGAGTCGAGTGCATTGCATTGTGGGACACACTTCTCAACGCAATGAGCTGTGCATGTTGTTAGTCATCCAGGAATTCTGTTTGCTGCACGCAATATTTTAAACAACTTTCTAAAAAGAACTATTCATTTAAAAGTGTAACTTACACAAAATGTGTACCTTTAGGGGTACAACAGCTTGTCATTGGGGCAACACCCTTAAAAGGACATCTTTGTACCTTTTTTACTCCTTATATTTAAAGGTATAACTCTTTTAAATGGAACTGGGAAAAGTCTTTAAATCCACGTCCTGTCTTAAACCATGCTATTTTACTATTTCAATTACACACTTATACATTTAAAATTGAGGCTTTTTTAAGATTTAACAGGAATTTTACTGTTAATTAAATTGCATAAATCTTTAAAAAAAAAAAGTTTTTTAAAAAAGCTTGCTTTTTTTGTGTGTGCACTTTAAATGGCTGTTTGAAGTGATTTGAATAGTTCCAGCTAATATTGGTGTAAAAGGTGGAAGTTTGATCAAACCTCAAACGATTTCTCATTTTGCTAACTCTCTCTCTCATTCCCTTTCTCTCCCTCTGCAGTATTTCTCCTCTGGTGAGCTCTGTGGCTCTGTGTCGGGAGGTTATTGATGGCAGAATGAATGGAAGAGTCGCTGGCGACCTGCATGCATAGATGTGGATTTATCGCTCCGGATCCCTCCAACAATTTCATCAAAAGCCCATTGGCCTGTAGCGTTTCTCCCGTGATAAATCAGCCCGGGGCGCGGAGCGGATGAGAGACAGATGAGCGACTGGAGCAGAGGTCACGGTCCATCCCTCACGCCAACACAAATACAACTCGCACTCAGATTTATGAACAGAATCAAACGTCTTCACAGGTTACTGGAGATCACTGACACACTAACTACAATTATTACTTCTGTAAAATCAGAACGGAGTGTAAGAAACTTATACTGTTCCAAAGTTTGGGGTCAGTAAGAAAACTCAATAATACTGAAAATTCAAAGTGTTCTGTATTTTTGATCAAATAAATTCACTAGTGCATAAGAAACTTCTTTCAGAAACAGACCCCAAACGTAGCACTGAAACCCTATTGTAATTGTTAAATATCCAAGGATTCTCCCATAAAAGGGATCGGCCTGACCAAACCACAAGAAACTTTGAGGACTTGGTAGTACTCGCACAGTCTACAACGTCACCAAGGCTCGGCCCGATCGGCCTGACGGCAGCAGTCAAAATCACGAAACCGGGATGCTTCAGATTTGATCGGAAATTTCATGAAACTTTCGGGTATTTTGGATTTTTTTCATTTTGGACTCTTGCGAGCTAGTCTTAGGTTTTTGGACCGATCGGAACCAAACCAGTGCAGAAAGATTCTCTAGAGTCTGATTGTCAATAAATATGAAAAAAAACGTTCAAAGTGGCCGGGGCCACTTTCACTAAAAATGGCTATAACTTGTGAACGGAATGAAATATTTTCACCAAACTTGGCACACATATGTAAGAGCTCATTCTGTGGTCGTGTGAAAAAGCATGTGGCGACTGGCCACTTGGTGGCGCTATAACATGGAAAAAACATGAAGATGGCTATAACCACCCAAACGTTAGTCCGATTGACTTGAAAATTGGTATGCAGCAGGGGCGGCATTTACGTATTCAGACAAGCAGGGGAAATAAACAGCTCATGATGCTGCTAGTTAGTTCTGTTGCAGCTTTGAAAAGCACATTTAAACAGCCTACCTCTGTGTCCTAACCAGACACAATCAGAGATGCAGCAAGATTTTCAGCGGCAAACCAAACTCGACCCGAGATCAATCAATCGAAAGTCACAGCCAATCAGAAGAGCGTGTGGGTGGGCTCTCTCTGCAAGCACACTGACTGCATTCACAACAAATTAATAAGTAGCCTACAATATCGAATTTCTAAATCTTACACCATTTTAGCATGATTAAAAGTACAGTGAGTGACTTTTTTTTTAATCATAGAATACACTTGTTTGTTCACCTTGAGTTGACATTTCGAACGTATAGAAGGGTTGCTTCCTTTAATTTATTTTCAAGATCTGAGGTAAATTATCCATTGTTTTTTTTTCTCTCCAAGTAAGGCTATGTCTATGAAGATCACGAACAATTATATCACTTTAAATTCCCTTTACATTAAATAAAGCACATAATCTGCACTCGTCATACTCTGTATGTTGTTCCAGCCACAACGCCGCAGATTAACATGAAAAGATCACGTTTGGTTAGGTCACAGTGAAGGTTTATAGGGCTGTTTCAGTATTTGTATTGATTGTTTTTATTGTTAAGTCTGCTGATAAGTTCTTTTAGCGGATTATTTGGGAATGTTGTTGTTGTAGAAGGACTCATGCCATACCCTAGGTTTTTGTGAAACACTGCCACTGGTATGCAGTGTCTTTGTCCAAAGTGCAATGATTGTCTATGAGGACAATGGCGTATCTCAGAAAACACGGCTGTCATCGGCCAATTAAGTTTAAACACCTATTAGACACGGAAACTTGGTGGACGTGTTTGACAACAAAGCTCCTATGAGGAGAAGAAACAGGTGCGCTTGAGCATTCTGTCCTTTTCAGGGTCGCATCTTGTGACATCATGTCCTGTTTATTGTTTGTTTACATCTGTTTGGTCCGAGTTGCGTTTATATTTTAGTCGACCTCAGAATTCAGTCGGAAAAGGGTGGGTTTCTGTCCGCTTGTTTGGTGCGCACCAGGGTTGGGATAGCAGCGTTCACACTTGCTCAAATGAACTGCACTAACAGAGCAATCGCATCAGGGTTTGTTTTAATCCAACCAAACATGCCAAGTGTGAACACACCCTGGGAAACACTGGAAGCAATGGGATGAACTGGACTGAAGAGAGAGCTGAGCGTAAGCGGGCCGTGGCGGCGGGCGGATGGGGTGTTTGATGAGAGAGTGTGAGCTGCCGTTGATTTACTGTCTGTGTGTGTTTGAAGTGGAGGGCTATAATTGCCCCCCGGGTTTCTCCCTGTGATCAGAGCCAACTCAAGAGATGGTAAACACACGCCTGGAGTAATCGCACATCCAATATTGACACAACTACTCTACACATACACTTCATTTCAAAACACCAGCCGTTCACAGACTGACCAACAGCAGAAACGCTGCAAATGAAGTCTTTCACTTTAATCTCCTGCTAAAAAAGACAGCAGTAATCTCACATGGGAGTTTCATGAGAGATCTCAGCAATGTCTCAAACTGTGCTCAGTTTGGGATCAGAAGTCAAACATTTCTCATCAAATCCTTCCAGTAGAAAATGATATGAGCTGCTATCCAATAATAAACATTGAATTACTTTTAGCTTGGTTTTAGTCATCATACAATGCAGAAAATATATGTATGTTTTGCAAATATTCAAAAATAAATGTTTTCTGAGAATGTATCGAATATGAGTTTTGTTTTTCTCTTATTTTAAGTATAAAAATGCTTATTAAGTTAAAAACAAGTGGAAAACTCTGCCAGTGCAGTAAAATACAATACACTTATATTAATGAAAACCAATCTTAATATCTTATGCAATTATCTTAAAGTTATGGAAGCTTGTTTCCACCACTGCATAAAAAAAGTGAATTGTGATTTATTTATTTTTTCTACAATTCTGCAAATGCGAATTAAAAAGTCAGAATTGCGAGAATAAAAGTAGCAATTATCTTTGAAATTGTTTTATTCAGTGGTGGAAACATGCTTCCATATAGTTAATTGGTCTTATTTATGGATTTTTTTTTGTTGAAATTTTCATACAAATAAAAATAAAAAAGATATAAAACTATTTAAAAAGTCATTGTCATATTTCGCAGTGCATGGAGGAAGCTCCTTGTGACTAGATCGACTGGTTGTCCAACAGTAAATGAGTTGATTTGTGAGGTTAGTTTTTGATTTGTTTTCCTTATTTATTTATTATTATTCTTTTTAGCAGTGGTGCCACAAATATTATGCTACTTGCAGGATTTCTTTGGCTGTTGCAAATCAAATCAAATCACCTTTATTTATACAGCGCTTTTTACAAGTCCAATTGTTTCAAAGCAGCTTCACATTGTTAACAGGAAAATAATGCAACAGAATTCGATTCGGCTGTACTGTCAATGCGGGCAGATCGTAATATGGTTGAATATTTAGGTGTCCCCAACTGAGCAAGCCAAAAGCCAGAGGCAACGGTGGCAAGGAACCAAAACTCCTTCAGGGTCAGAATGGAGGAAAAAACCTTTGGAGAAACCAGGCTCAGTCAGGGTGCCAGTTCTCCTCTGGCCGACGAACAAACAGTGTATGATTATAATTCTGGCAACATTGCAGGTCTTAAGTCATATTAGGTAGCAGAGCAGCCATCGGTGTTAGACAGTATTCTAGGTTACTACTTGTGGAGCTTTTTTGTCCTAGCATTGAGCGCTGCGGTACTCCATACTGAACTTGTGATCGGTGTGACATCTCTTCATTTACTTCTACAAACTGATAACGGTCAGATAAGTATGATTTAAGCCATGCCAATGCAGTTCCACTAATGCCAACATAATTTTTGAGTCTATTCAAAAGAATGTTGTGGTCGATAGTATCGAATGCAGCACTAAGATCGAGTAACACTAATAGAGAGATACAACCACGATCGGATGATAAGAGTAAATCATTTGTAACTCTGATGAGAGCAGTCTCAGTACTATGATACGGTCTAAATCCTGACTGGAAATCCTCACAGATACCATTTCTTTCTAAAAAAGGAGCATAATTGTGAAGACACTGCCTTTTCCAGTATTTTTGACAGAAAGGGTAGATTTGAGATCGGCCTATAATTGACTAATTCTGTAGGATCAAGTTGAGGTTTTTTAATAAGTGGTTTGATAATAGCCAACTTAAAAGTTTTCGTACATATCCTAATGACAAAGATGAGTTAATGATATTAAGAAGAGGATCTATGACCTCTGGTAGCATCTCTTTTAATAGCCTAGTCGGTATAGGGTTGAGCATACATGTTGTTGATTTAGATGATTTAACGAGTTTAGCCAATTCTTCCTCTCCTATAGCAGTGAATGAATGTAATTTTTTCTTATGCTCTGTCTGATGTGATACTGTAGTAGACAGCTGCATGGTTATAATTTTCTTCCTAATATTATCAATCTTACACATAAAGAAGTTCATAAAGTCATTACTGCTGTGCTGTTTACAACCATCAGAAGTAGAAGCTATATTTTTGGTTAATTTAGCCACTGTATCAAATAAATACCTAGGGTTGTGTTTGTTTTCTTCTAAGAGAGTCGAGAAATAAACAGATCTAGCAGTTTTTACGGCCTTTCTGTATGCGATCATGCTCTCTTTCCACGAAATGCAATACAACAGCTTTACAGTAATAAACAGGAAAATAATTGCCAGTGTTCAACAATTATGAAAACTTCAGTTTCAGCTATAAACGGTCAAATTTTAAAAACGGTCGAAACATCCAGGTTGTTTGTTTGTTTTTTTTTTGCTTATACAAACATTAACATTCTAAAACAAGTAACATTTTAAAAATATGTACCTGAACGTCCGTCTAAAACGTTTCCACCATGAATGATGTTTAAATTATGTTTTTGAGAACTTTATTAAAGACCAGATCACTTTGAACAAATGTTTTATTAGCGTTACTGGAAGAACATTTGTTCATAACTTTCCCTGTAAGCTGGGGATGAAGCCGTGCTGATTCGATCGTTGCAGTTGCACTTTGCAATAAAATCTCACACGAGCGAATTACATTTGCACTTGTTCAGTTGTGTAAATGGTGCAGACGAATCTCTCAGTTGTGCACATACAGGTCATCCGCTGCCCTTAAAGTCAACCAGAGCTGGACTCTATATGACTCCAGTACATACAGCAGAAGAATGCAGTCGTTTGAAGTGTGTTTTATGTGGGCCACGGCTGTTTGTGCGAGAGATGAAACGCGTCCGGCCGGGGCTGATGGGAGTGAGGTTAGTGCCTGTGGCCACTGCAGACAG
>CM031961.1:2692453-2717453 GCA_018749465.1 Paracanthobrama guichenoti
CAGTAAGGATTTGATTCAAGATTCAAGAGTTTTATTTGTCACATACACAGTTATATACAGAATATACAACCGGCAGTGAAATGTAAACAGGTCCGCTCCATGGACAGTGCAAATTCACAGTTAAAAACACAAGGAAGAAATTATAATAGAAATAGAATAAAAAAGTATATATATATATATATATATATGTATATATATATATATATGTCTATATCTGTAGAATTATAAATAATCAAGTTATATATATATATATATATATATATATATATATATATATATATATGTCTATAGAAAAAAAAAAAGGTAACAAATAAGGATAAAGTGGAATAAAATAATTGAAGTAGACTGTGCAGTGAGTAAACTGTAGACTTATAAATATGTGGTTAACAAATGTATAAAGAGTATAATGTGCAAACAGGTTTATGACAGGTTGTTACACAGTAACAACGAGAACAGAAAGTGCAGTGCAATGTCAGTGTATCGATGTTTATCCTGACGTGAAGTCACGTGATGTTAAGTGACTGAGTTCAGGAGTCTGATGGCCTGGGGAAGAAGCTCCTCCTGAGTCTCTCAGTTTTGGCCATCAGGCTTCGGAAGCGCTTACCAGATGGTAGCAGCGTGAAATGAGAGTTTGCAGGGTGATTAGAGTCCTTGATGATCTTGGTAGCTCTACCTTTGCAGCGCTTGGTGTAGACGCCCTGCAGAGACGGAGAGCTGACCCTGAGATACGCTCGGATAAGCGCACGACTCTTTGCAGGGCTTTGCGGTCATGACTGGTGCTGTTCCCATACCACGCTGTGATGCACTGAGTTAAAACACTTTCTATCGCCCCTAAATAGAAAGTTTTCAGGATAGCTGGTGAAACCCTGAATTTCCTCAGCTGGCGCAGGTGGTACAGTCTTTGCCTGGCTTTTTCACCTGTGTCTGAATGTGAGCAGTCCAGGTCAGGTCCTCGGAGATGTTTACTCCCAGGTACTTGAAGCTGCTCACTCTCTCTACTGGTGACCCGCTGATCATAAGAGGGAGTATGTCCGTTGCTGTCTCTTCCTGAAGTCCACAATCATTTCTTTGGTCTTGCCAACATTCAGAGAGAGACAGTTGTCCTGGCACCATGATGTTAGATGCTCCACCTCGTCCAAGTATGCCGTCTCATTGTTGTTGGAAATGAGGCCCAGGACAACAGTATCATCAGCAAATTTGATGATAGAGGTGGAGCTGTGTGTGGACAAACAGTCATGCGTGTAGAGCGAGTAGAGCAGGGGCTCAGGACACAGCCCTGTGGAGCTCCCACACTCAGGGTGATGGAGGTGGAGGTGGACTGGCCTATTCTCACCACCTGAGGCCTGCCAGTGAGGAAGTCCTCAATCCAGTGGCAGAGAGAAGGATTCAGGCCGAGATCCAGGAGTTTGGAGGTTAGCTTGGTGGGAACTATGGTGTTAAAGGCTGAGCTATAGTCAATAAATAGCAGTCTTACGTAGTTCCACTTTTGCTGTCGATGTGAGTGAGGGAGGAGTGGAGGACATGAGAGATGGCATCTTCAGTCGATCTATTGGGACGATAGGCAAACTGAAGAGGGTCCAAAGTGTCAGGAATGAAGGCGCAAATGGTGTTTTTAATGAGTCTCTCAAAGACCTTCATGACTATAGACGTGAGAGCCACTGGACGATAGTCATTTAGGCAAGAGGGTTTACTGTTCTTAGGGACAGGGATGATGGTGGATTTTTTGAAGGAGGTGGGGACCACAGATGTAGCGAGGACTCATTAAAGATAGATGTAAACAACCCGGCGAGCTGATCAGCACAGGACCGCAGAACACGACCTGAAATACCATCCGGCCCGCAGCTTTCCTGACGCCCACACGCTTGAGTGCTCTCCGAACTTCATCCTCTGAGACAGAGATCACGTGATTGTTGCTGCTCTGAGTGATTTCCTCTAACGCGCCACTTGGCGGAGTCGCGTTGCGCGGTTACAGTCAAAAGCAGCAATAAAAGAATTTAAATTGGTTCACGAGCAACGGATCAGCGCTTGCCTCTGCAGAGGATTTAGATCCAAACGAGCAGATGGACCTCAGACCTTGCCACATGCGCCGCGAGTCGTTGAGTTGGAAATGAGACTCCACTCGGTCTTTATAACGGAGCTTTGCGGCTTTAACTGCATGCCGCAGAGCATAACAGGACGTTCTGTATTCAGTCATATTCCCTGAATGGAGACCGGCGTTGTAAGCAGCAGTGCGTATGTTCACTGCCTGCGGATTGAATTGTCCACCCACGGTTTCTGATTTGAGAAGGACGTTATTGTTATTGTTTGCGTGGCTTGCTCTGTAAGCGTGTTGATGAAGCAAAGCGCCACGTCTGTGAACTCAAAACAGAATTTGGTCTGTTTAAATGTGCTCAGATTTATTGTACATTTTTTAAATGGGTCAATAGGTTTTGCTTTTTTTTGTGGTAATATTGTTTTTTTTTTTAAACTAAATTGTTTTAGTTTGATTTAATGGATTTTTTTTTTTTTTTTTTTTTCTATGTTGCACCTGCACTTAATGTAATTTGTCCTTGTCAGTTTTAGGTGAATAATGTTTATGATATTTAATGTAGGAAGAAAGGCTTTGCATGTAATCTATAATCCACTTTACTCCATTCATACACACTCAAACTAAACCAGAGATGGGAAAGGCTGACAGAAAAGTGTATATATGTTCGTGCCAAAATTGAAACGATAGGTTTACCCTTTTTAACATGAATTAATTTAAAAACTGAAGTAATTTTCACAACATAAAAAGACCATGTGAAATAAAAGGACCTTTATTAAAACTCTAATTTCCAAAAGGTTTTCAGAGAGAAACTGTGCAAATAAGAGAACGTTCTGTAATCGGTTACAAGCTTTCATGATCTCTCCATTTAATATGCCAGAGAACAGTACGATTCATAAAAACAAACATAAAATCAGTAAAAGCTCAGTATGACAGTGAAGTGTAAGAGAAACTACTGATTTGCATATCCGTGCTGAGCACTGTTAAACCGTCAGTGTTTCATGCTAAACTTTAAAAGTGTCAGGAGTAAAATGAGTTTGACTTTAAACAGGTGCGTCTTCTCCATTCCAGACGATCCGGCTTCACTCGACGTCCTTCTGTAGACTGGAGACACAAACACAACGCCACATTAAACTCCTTCAGACTCGCTGTGTGTGTGTGTGTGCCTGTCTGTGCGTGCCTGTCTGTCTGTGTGTGCGTGCGTGTCTTGTCTGTGTCTGTCCGTGTCTGTCCGTGTCTGTCTGTGTGCGCGTGCGTGTCTGTCTGTGTGTGTCTGTCTGTCTGTGCGTGCGTGTCTGTCCGAGTCTGTCTGTGTGCGCGCCTGTCTGTCTGTGCGTGCGTGTCTGTCTGTGTCCGTGTGCGCGTGCGTGCGTCCGTGTCTGTCTGTGCGCGCGCGCCTGTCCGCGCCTGTCTGTGCGCGCGCGTCTGTCCGAGTCTGTCCGTGTGCGCGTGCGTGCGTCTGTGTCTGTCCGTGTCTGTCTGTGTGCGCGCGTCTGTCCGCTGTCGCGCGCTTCGTCTTGTAGCGCTCTGCTCGTCCGCGCGCGCGCGCTTGTCCGCGTCTTGCTGCTCGCGTCGTCCGTGCGCTGCGTGCGCGTCCGTCGTGCGCTTGCGCGTCGCCCGTCCGTGTCGTCGTGCGCGCGTCGCGTCCGTCGTCGTCGTCGCGTCGCGCGCGTCGTCGTCGTCGCGGCGTCGCGCGGCGCCCGTGCGCGCGTGCGTCCGTCCGTGTCGCGCGCGCGCGCGCTCGCCCGCGTGTGTGTGTGCGCGCGCGTTGTCAGTGTCCGTGTGCGCGCTGCTGTCAGTGTCGTCTGCGCGCGCGTAACGCGTCCGTCGCGTGTCGTGCGCGCGCGCGTGCGCGTCGCCGTGCGTCGCGTGCGTGCGCGCAGGCGCGCGTCGTCGTCCGTGCGCGTGCGTGCGTCCGTCGTGTCGTGCGCTTGCGTCGTCGTCCTCCGTCGCGTCGTCGCGTCGTCGTGTTCGTCTGCGTCGCGTGTCGTCGCGCGCGTCGCGCGTCCGTCGTCGTGTCGCGTCGCGCGCGCGCGTCCGCGCGCGTCGTCGTCGTGTGCGCGCGTGCGCGTCGCTGCGTGTCTCGCGCGCGTCGTCGTCCGTCCGTGTCTGTGTGCGCGCCCGTCAGTGTCTGTGTGCGCGCCTGTCAGTGTCTGTGTGCGCGTGCGTGCCTGTCCGTGTCTGTGTGCGCGTGCGTGCCTGTGCCTGTCCGTGTGTCGTGTCGTGTCGCGTGCGTGCCTCGTCCGTGTTCGTGTGCGCGCGTGCGTGCCTGTCCGTGTCTGTGCGTGTCTGTCCGCGCGTGCGTGCGTGCGTGTCCGTGCCTGTGTGCGCGTGCGTGCCTGTCCGTGTCCGTCCGCGCGTGCGTGCGTGTCCGTGTCCGTCCGTGTCTGTGCGCGCGCGCGTCGCGTGTCGTGCGTGCGCGGCGCGCGCGCTCGTGTGCGCGTGTGCGTCGCAGCGTCGCGCGTCGCGGCGCTGTCTGTGTGTGCGCGCGTGCGCGTCTGTGTGTGCGTGTCCGTGCGTGCGTCTGTCCGTGCGTGTCCGTCCGTGCGTGCGCGTGCGCGCCTGTCAGTGTCTGTGTGCGCGCCTGTCAGTGTCTGTGTGCGCGCCTGTCAGTGTCCGTGCGCGCGCGCGTGCCTGTCCGTGTCTGTGTGCGCGCGGCGTGCGTGTCTGTCCGTGCGTGCGCGTGCCTGTCAGTGTCTGTGTCGCGCTCGTCAGTGTCTGTGTGCGCGCGCGCGTCGTGTGTCTGTGTGCGCGCCTGTCAGTGTCTGTGTGCGCCGTCAGTGTCGTCGTGTCTGTGCGCGCGCGCGTGCCTGTCCGTGTCTGTGTGCGCGTCTGTCCGTGTCTGTGTGCGCGCGTGCGTGCCTGTCCGTGTCTGTGTGCGCGTGCGTGCCTGTCCGTGTCTGTGTGCGCGTGCGTGCCTGTCCGTGTCTGTGTGCGCGTGCGCGCCTGTCCGTGTCTGTGTGCGCGCGGCGCGTGCCTGTCCGTGTCTGTGTGCGCGTGCGTGCCTGTCCGTGTCTGTGTGCGCGTGCGTGCGTGCGCGTCTCGTCCGTGTCTGTGTGCGCGCGCGTGCGCGCGCGTCGTCCGTCCGTTCGTGCGCGCGCGCGCGCCGTGTCCGCGTCGCGCGCGCGCGCGCGCCTGTCCGTGTCTGCGTGCGCGTGCGCGCCTGTCCGTGTCTGTGTGCGCGCGTGTCGCGCCCTGTCCGTGTCTGCGCGCGCGCGCGTGTCCGTGCGTGTCGCGCGCGCGCGCCTGTCCGTGTCTGCGTCGCGCGGCGCGCGCTCGTCCGTGTCTGCGTGCGCGCGCGCGTCCGTCCGCGTCTGCGTGCGTGCCGCGCGTCGTCCGCGCCTCGCGCGCGCGCGCGTGCGCGTCTGTCGCGCGCGCTGCGTCGCGCGCCGCGCGCGCGCCTGTCCGCGTCGCGCGCGCGCGTCGTCCGCGTCGCGCGCGCGCGCTCCGTCCGCAAGCGCGCGTGCGCCGCTGTCCGTGTCTGCGTGCGCGCGCGCGCGTCGTGTCCGTGTCGCGCGCGCGCTGTCCGTCCGCGTGCGTGCGCGCGTGCTCGTCGTCTGCGTCGCGTGCGCGCCTGTCCGTGTCTGCGTGCGCGCCTGTCCGTGTCTGCGTGCGCGCCTGTCCGTGTCTGCGCGCGCGCGCGCGTGTCGCGCCTGTCGTCGTGCGCGCGCGCGCGCTCGTCCGCGTTCGCGTGCGTGCCTGTCCGTGTCTGCGTGCGTGCCTGTCCGTGTCTGCGTGCGCGTGCGTGTCCGTGTGTGTGTGCGCGCGTGCCTGTCCGTGTGTGTCGCGCGTGCGCGCCTGTCCGCGTCGCGTCGCGCGCGCGCGTGCGCTCTGTCCGTGTCGCGCGTGTGCCTGTCCGTGTGTGTGCGCGCGCGCCTGTCCGTGTGTGCGCGCGCGTGCGTGTGCGTGTGTGTGCGCGTGCCTGTCCGTGTGTGTGTGCGCGCGTCTGTCCGTCCGTGTGTGCGCGCGTGTGTGTCCGTGTGTGCGCGCGTGCGTCCGTGTGTGTGCCGTCGTGTCGTCGCGTCCGTGTGTGTGTGCGCGCGTCTGTCCGTGCATGCGTGTCTGTCCGTATCTGTCTGTGTGTGTGCGCGTGTCTGTCCGTGTGTGTGTGCGTGCGTCTGTCCGTGCGTCCGTGTCTGTCCGTATCTGTCTGTGTGTGCGTGCGTGCCTGTCCGTGTCTGTCCGTATCTGTCTGTGTGTGCGTGCGTGCCTGTCTGTCTCTGTCTGTGTCTGCGTGCGTGTCTGTCTGTCTGTGCGTGCGTGCGTGCCTGTCTGTCTGTCTGTCTGTCTGTGCGTGCGTGCCTGTCTGTGTCTGTCTGTCTGTGCGTGCGTGCGTGCCTGTCTGTGTCTGTCTGTCTGTGCGTGCGTGCGTGTCTGTCTGTGTGCGTATATAACAACATCAGAAAAATAAAAATGAATACAGATAAAATAAAATGTAAGATGGCACTTGATTTTATTAATTATGAGGGTGGTTTGCAAGTCGATTAAAATCCAATTAATTCAGAAATGTATAATAAATATTTAATAAAAAAGAAAAAAAAAACGTTTTTTGTACAAAAAAAAAGTTATTTTATTTGTTTACCTGCATGTCATGTGACATTTTTCTTTTTTAAGATTTAATTTTGGCAATTTTTGCCTTTATTATGATATGATAGTATAGAGTGGACAGGAAGCGAGGTGGGAGAGAGCGAGGGGAAAATCGGGAAAGGTCCGCGAGCCGGGACTCGAACTCGTGTCGCCTGAAGCACAACGGCGCTATATGTCGGCACGCTGCCCACGAGGCTATTGGCTCCGATACGTCATGTGACCTTTAATCAACATCAGAGAGTTGTGAACATTCAAATGTGTTCAATTGTTGAAACGTTCTTAAACTCATGCAGTCAGTAGTCGTATCCCTTAGTTAAAACCCATCTTTGATAATCACAATGATCTATTTAAACGTTCTTTTTCCCGGTTTCCTGTTTTCATTTAATATATGCCGATCATGAATATGCAAATTAGCCCCGCTCACTCAACTTTACTGTAGTAAATGCTACACAATGGCAAGTGGAAATACTGGTTTAATTCAGTCATATATGATAAAACCATCATTTATCAGTAAATCATTCCCGTCCCTCGGATGAAACCGAGGTCCTGACTCTGTGTGGTCATTAAACATCTCAGGAGGTCCTTCGGAAAAAGAGTAGGGGTGTAACCCCGGCATCCTGGCCAAATTTGCCCATTGACCTCTGTCCATCATGGCTTCCTAATAATCCCCATATACCGATTGTCTCCTCTCCACCAATCAGATGGTGTGTGTGTGGTGGGCGATCTGGCGCAATATGGCTGCCACATTGGTGGTGGTTGAGGAGATTAACCCTTCTGTATGTAAAGTGCTTTCAGTACCCAGAAAAGCACTATATAACTTATTATTAAACCAGAAACTAATTCAGAAGAAGAGGAGGAGTATAGTGTGTGCTTTCTTTTTTTATTTAATCCATTGATGAGCAATAGTCACCTTTGTTTAGGCTATGTTTTAGTCATCAGAACTTAATTATGAGAGGTTAAGCTATTACACACAGCCTGCCCTGCATTTCTAACATGTAAATGATTGAAGCCAATACTTCCCTTTCCCCAGCGGTTTAGCAGTAGTACAGTCCCAGCTAATAGACTTTTGTTAGAAGAACGTTCTCCAAATATTCAGTGTTGGTTCCGGGAACGTGAAAAATGTCCAGTTGTTTAAGTTTTCTTCTTTAAGGTTTACAGAACGCTGCTGGATGATCCATGCACTTTTTAATGCTGTTATTATTATTATTAATATTAATGTTGTTAATATTAACAGTTCTTCCAATTAAAGATATGGTAAAAGAATTTAAAGGGAGTCTTTGTCAGAGGCCTTTTTATTCTTAATTTTGACATCAATTTTCATTTTTACACTAGACACATACACTCACCTAAAGGATTATTAGGAACACCTGTTCAATTTCTCATTAATACAATTATCTAATCAACCAATCACATGGCAGTTGCTTCAATGCATTTAGGGGTGTGGTCCTGGTCAAGACAATCTCCTGAACTCCAAACTGAATGTCAGAATGGGAAAGAAAGGTGATTTAAGCAAGTTTGAGCGTGGCATGGTGCCAGACGGGCCGGTCTGAGTATTTCACAATCTGCTCAGTTACTGGGATTTTCACGCACAACCATTTCTAGGGTTTACAAAGAATGGTGTGAAAAGGGAAAAACATCCAGTATGCGGCAGTCCTGTGGGCGAAAATGCCTTGTTGATGCTAGTCGGCCCATTCTCCTCTGACCTCTGATTCAAGCTGATAGAAGAGCAACTTTGACTGAAATAAACACTCGTTACAACCGAGGTATGCAGCAAAGCATTTGTGAAGCCACAACACACACATCCTTGAGGCGGATGGGCTACAACAGCAGAAGACCCCACCGGGTACCACTCATCTCCACTACAAATAGGAAAAAGAGGCTACAATTTGCACGAGCTCACCAAAATTGGACAGTTGAAGACTAGAAAAATGTTGCCTGGTCTGATGCGTCTCGATTTCTGTTGAGACATTCAGATGGTAGAGTCAGAATTTGGTGTAAACAGAATGAGAACATGGATCCATCATGCCTTGTTACCACTGTGCAGGCTGGTGGTGGTGGTGTAATGGTGTGGGGGATGTTTTCTTGGCACACTTTAGGCCCCTTAGTGCCAATTGGGCATCGTTTAAATGCCACGGTCTACCTGAGCATTGTTTCTGACCATGTCCATCCCTTTATGACCACCATGTACCCATTCTCTGATGGCTACTTCCAGCAGGATAATGCACCATGTCACAAAGCTCGAATCATTTCAAATTGGTTTCTTGAACATGACAATGAGTTCACTGTACTAAAATGGCCCCCACAGTCACCAGATCTCAACCCAATAGAGCATCTTTGGGATGTGGTGGAACAGGAGCTTCGTGCCCTGGATGTGCGTCCCACAAATCTCCATCAACTGCAAGATGCTATCCTATCAATATGGGCCAACATTTCTAAAGAATGCTTTCAGCACCTTGTTGAATCAATGCCATGTAGAATTAAGGCAGTTCTGAAGGCGAAAGGGGGTCAAACACAGTATTAGTATGGTGTTCCTAATAATCCTTTAGGTGTATGTATATCGGTTCTCAGTCTACTTTATCTGTAATAATCGGTATCGGTCCTGAAAAACACATATCGGTCGACCCCTAAATGAGTTGGCAAAAATATAAATTTTTCGATACATATCTGCAATGCTTCCAATACTCATTTCCCACAGAACAGATACCAGCTTCTCTCTCTCAGCGAGTGACACACACACCCGCCTCCTCTCGCTCACTCAATTTGCTCTGGATGAATATTGTTGCTGTTACAGGGCTCAATTTTAGCGTGGGATTGAGCGTATTGCGCATAATTTCTCATTCCCACATATTCTGTGCTCAAACACCTAAAGTGCGCCCACTTAAAAAGAGTCAAATAAACAAAATAATGTCCAAATATATTCATGTAAACAGTGAGTTCTGTTTTAAAAGATGGTAAACAGCTGAGAAAGAAAACGCATGTGTAATG
The DNA here is from genome assembly GCA_018749465.1 of Paracanthobrama guichenoti. NCBI lineage: Eukaryota > Metazoa > Chordata > Actinopteri > Cypriniformes > Gobionidae > Paracanthobrama > Paracanthobrama guichenoti. The sequence continues at coordinate 2,702,052 of CM031961.1, forward strand.
GATCCGTGCGTCAGGTCTTAAAGTGACAGCAGCCTAATATTCCTGCGGACAAATTATAGATTAATATAGATAATATTAAAAATATCTACATGGCAAGTTTTCCGATGTCAAAATTGTGGCCAGTGAAAATTTTCTTCGCTTTATTCTGGGCCTCTGATGTGCACCACGACGCATGCGCGAGAATATGACGTTTCTCACAGTTCGGGCATCCAGGAAGTGCACACTTTAGCACCACTTGAGCACTACACCAAGACCTAAAGCACAATCAATGTAGACTTCAACAGCTTAGATATGGGGCGTCTTCCTCTGCTTGTAAACAAAGTTCCTCACTTCCGGGTCATATTCTCGCGCATGCGTCGCGGTGCTTCGTGAGTTCACGTCAGAGGTTCACACGGAAGACAAGAATAAAAGTTGAATAAAGTCGCTATTTTATTTCTTTTTGCGCATAAAAACTATTCTCGCCGCTTCTTAAAATGATTGTAGAACCACTGCAGTGAGATGGACTTTGTAGCGATGTCTTTAGTGCCTTTTATGGGTCTTGAGAGAGGAAATGACGTCGCTGTCAATGGCCATCGGATTTCAACAGAAATATCTTCATTTGTGTTCTGAAGATGAACGGAGGTCTTACGAGTGTCGAGCGACATGAGGGTGAGGAATTAATGACAGTTTACATTTTTGGGTGAATGCAAGTACCTTTAATGCAAGTACTGCTTACAATATATATAAAAAGTTTATGGATCCCTGTGGAAAAACTAACCTCTCCAAATACTCCTTGACGTTGTCGTGTCCGTAGAATTTGGCTAGTCTGGTGAGAGCCCCGGTGGCACAGCGTCCATCACGCTTCCTGCACAGACTGCAGTTACACACTCCTCGACAGATGGGACACTCCCACGTCTGCAGGAAACACAAGCACACCATCATCATCAGCTCAGGCCATGAGACGGCTGGGACACGTCAGTTTCATACTGCTGTTTGTGTTTTAATGTTTCCAAAAGCCTAAACGGGTCAATTATGCCACAGTTTATTCTACATCTTTCACCAAGAATATTTTCTAGAGTTTTACATTATAAAGAAAGTGCATGCATAAAACTTTAGTATTTGTAATCATTTTACGTCAACAATATCACCGGTTCAAGCAACTTACAGGATCCAGCAGTGCTGTGCGGACGTCTTCCCCGTAGCGGTTGCGTAAACAGGGGCCGCAGAACTGACCTTTGACCCCCTGGCAGTACATGCCCCTGCATTCTGTCTTGGTGTCGAGGGTCTTCTGACGGCACTGGTGACATGTGCTACCCTGAGAGCACACGCGTCATGTCAATGAATCAGAAACAAACATGACAAAGGACCAACGCAACAGTGATGCAGCACTCACATTATCTTTATCAAGGATTTTGTCTTTGGCGCGATCGGCGACGTTCTCCAGCTCTTCTTCTGTGATGTCCTCCGGCATGCGGATGGACTTGCGGGAGCGCCGCTTCTTCTGCTTGGGCCGCGCATCTCCGAGACCATCCTTCACCTACAGGACAAACCAACCAGCATGAGGTCAATAAACACAACTTCACTCAAGACGACAAACTGTGGGGGAAGTTTATGGCGGGAATTTTTAAATGAGATGCTTTTGGATTCAGGGAATCATAATGCACCAAAAAGATACTACATCATAGATTTAATAGATAAAAACATAAAAAAATATATTAATAATAATAATAATAATAAATTGCAATAATAATAATAATAATAATGCATCTATTACACTTTTTTTTTTAAAGGTTCCTAATTTTGTTTTGAGGTCTCCTACAATAGGTTTACATGCAAAGGTCAAAAACACATTTCATCTATTGCAGCTTCAGCTCTTTTCTCCCAGTGTCTGAAACGGTTCAATAAAGGATTCTGTCTCTAAGCCCTGCCTTTCCTACTCTGCTCTGAATGGTCAGATGGCCCAGTCTGTTGTGATTGGTCTGCTCTGCTCTGAATGGTCAGACGGTCCAGTCTGTTGTGATCGGTCTGCTCTGCTCTGAATGGTCAGACGGCCCAGTCTGTTGTGATTGGTCTGCTCTGCTCTGATTGGTCAGACGGCCCAGTCTGTTGTGATTGGTCTGCTCTGCTCTGATTGGTCAGACGGCCCAGTCTGTTGTGATCGGTCTACTCTGCTCTGAATGGTCAGACGGTCCAGTCTGTTGTGATCGTCTGTTGAATGGTCAGGGCCTACTCTGCTCTGAATGGTCAGACGGCCCAGTCTGTTGTGATCGGTCTACTCTGCTCTGAATGGTCAGATGGCCCAGTCTGTTGTGATCGGTCACTCTGCTCTGAATGGTCAGATGGCCCAGTCTGTTGTGATCGGTCTACTCTGCTCTGAATGGTCAGATGGCCCAGTCTGTTGTGATCGGTCTACTCTGCTCTGAATGGTCAGATGGCCCAGTCTGTTGTGATCGGTCTACTCTGCTCTGAATGGTCAGATGGCCCAGTCTGTTGTGATCGGTCTACTCTGCTCTGAATGGTCAGATGGCCCAGTCTGTTGTGATCGGTCTACTCTGCTCTGAATGGTCAGATGCCCAGTCTGTTGTGATCGGTCTACTCTGCTCTGAATGGTCAGATGGCCCAGTCTGTTGTGATCGGTCTACTCTGCTCTGAATGGTCAGATGGCCCAGTCTGTTGTGATCGGTCTACTCTGCTCTGAATGGTCAGATGGCCCAGGCTGCTGTGATCGGTCTACTCTGCTCTGATTGGTCAGACACCTTCAAACAGCATCTTCTCAACGTGTCGACAACACTGAAACTCTGTTTGTGTCTGTGTCTTACCTCCATCAGGCGCTGGATGTCGATTTGGCCGATCTGTCTCTTCTGAGGGGCCGGTTTGTCCTCCACCTCTATCCCGAAATGCTCCGGGGGTCTGGCCTTGCGGCCCGGGTTCCGTCTCTCGCTCTGAACCTCTGAAAAACGACGTTTTGGGGTTGATGGCTTCTTTTTCTTCTATTTAGGGCAAAGAAAAACAACACATTTTGTAATGACACTGGAAGGGAGAAAGTCACTTGAGAGCATTTTCTAGTATGTTCTGTGTGGTCTGAGCTCTACGGAGGTGTTTGGCGCAGGAGATTGTGGGCTCTTACTGTAGGTGTTGTTTTGGAAGGAAGTTCAGGCAAAGAACTCAAGTCTGCAAAAAGTTTTGCAAGCTGCAAGAAAAGATTGTTAAGTTAACAAGATAGTACAAAAATGTATACAAAGAATAAATATTGTATTAAGATATTGAATATTATATAAAAAATACTTAGAAATATTATATAAAAGTTACGAATGTATATATATAAAATAAATATAATTTTAAAATAATACCATTGCTTTATTTTCCTGAATGTTTTTGGCTCTTTTGCTCAGTATCTGCATCTCTTCGTCTGTCAGTAGACTCTCCACATTGGTCATGCTATCAGAGGGCTTTGATTGGCTCTCAGGACGTTTACTCTCACATAAAACAGGCTCTTTTGATCGTTCCGGTTCACGCCGCTTCCGGTTTCCTCCTGCAGGCTTGCTGCTGATGGGTGGGGCTGTGGGCGTGGCCTCTTTGTTGCCTTTTCTGACCGTGTTCCGTTTAGGGGCGGGGCCTCTTTTGGCAGGAAACTTGAATGCGACACACAGTCCAGAGCTGCGCCTCTTTTTAGACGCCGGTTCCTCCCCGTCAGAATAAAACCCATTGTCGTCACTGTCTTCATCAGACCCCTCACTCTGCATGTGAAATGGTTGTGTTAGGATTATATCTGAATGTTAATGTTCAAAACAGAAGAGGTGTTTTAAATGGGATTACCACTGGTTTGTTCCAATCACACTCTTCCCTGGTGAATCCCTTGAATTCCCCCTCGCTGTCTGTGTCCATGAAGGCCTGCGCCAGCTCATCTGGGCTGTTTTTGGACCTGAAGCAAACATCCTGCGATGTGAGAGTGACAGAACACATTATTATTCCTGGATTGTGCGAAAACCAACTCAATTATTAATAGCGCTGTTTTGCTGCTACTGCCAAAATCATAAGAGATAAACAGCAGGAAGGAGACCCGGCCTTTTCTCTAGTATATTTATATTTCTAATACAAATGAATGAGAATTATATCTAAATCGGACGAGACGTGAACACACCTGATGAGACATGTTAAACGTTTGCATTATCGGACATACAAGGGGAAACCTTTGTGATTTCAAGGCAGTGTTTGCAGGAGGTGAAGTCTAACCCTGGGGTTTCCTCACAGCAGATGGAGGGCGTCTTGAGACCGACGGCGTTTTATTGTGTTCTGCTTGCGTGAATCACAACAACTCAATTCCCTGGACCATTTGTACAATCAAATCTGGGAAAACTAAGATCATCAGGCTGAGAAAAGAACCAGATAATTTGATACATTTCATTCTATTCTAGTATAGAGTTTAATTACGGGTTTGTGCCTCTGCAAACACCAGTGATCTGTAACGGTCAGAGATGTAATATTTGCAGCTACTTCTGTATTTGCTGCCGATTTCATCAAGTTACAGCCATAACTGTTCAGCTATTGGGGTTTAAGTTCAATTAGCTGAGTGTTTGACAAAGCACAGCATATCTGTGCTTTTTTTTAATACCCTTAGAAAAAACAAAATGATGTTCTCATGAAACTTCTGTAGGAGATACCTACAGGCTTCCAGGATCCCTTGGATTGGATGCTGTCTCTGCTGTCGTCTGACAGGTCCGTCACATCCAGCTGCTTTGCCTGAAACCACAACCATTAAATAATGAAAATTAAAGCCACAATATGTAATTTTTTGCCGCTAGATTCAAAACAAAGGCGTGGCTTGATGACGCCTTGATTCGGCGGAGCTTTCATTCTGCCTCAGACGAGCGCTTCCTCTTCTTCCGCTCATGTGTGTGTGTGGTAACGCAGCGCTGTTTATCATATCACACACATCATGTTATAATGCTACTCGCTCTGCGGCCATTGTGAGACACTTGTTCACACTGCAGTGAGAGATGGATATTAGGCATGGTGAAACACGCGGTAAATCAAGAACACCAGATTTAACCAATAAGACTAACTGTGTTGAGCTGGAGAACAATGATTCGTTTTCTGTCCATCAATGCATCCCAACAGTTTCTCTCCTGTCTAATAAAACACATCATATATTAAAGCGTCTTTGGTGTTTCCATGGTTTCTACAAAATAAAAACAGAAATCGAGGGTAACGCGGGTGTGATGTCATTGATAGGCGACGCACGCACACGGGCCGTGTCCCGGTTAAAATCGCTTATTTCTCTGGATTTAAACATTCCTGGAAACATTTGGGATAACGTAAGCACACAAGTCAACAAAATATATATAAAAACAAAAAAAACACTGTTCTAGTGGTTTTTGGATATTTTAATAGAAAAAAAATCATACATATTGTGCCTTTAATAATCATATTTTATTATTATGCATAACAATAATGTCAAAGAAGGAAAAGAAAGCCATTCATTACTGTTATTAATATTATAATACATTATAAATAATAATAATAATAAATCAAATAAGAACGTAATCACTTTGATAGTCAATGTTAATATGATCTTTGGCCATCATGACGATATTAACAAGGAAAGCACGAAAAATATTAATAAATTAAAACTAAAGTAAACCAAATGCAATGTAAAATTCATTTTTACTGATCATGATCGCATGCAGTTCAATAGATCAACAACAATGTAACATAAAGATCAGCCAAATCACATTTTTACTACAGATGGTCTGGTTTAAGTAATATGCGTTATGTTTATGTTTAACACTATGATCACTGCATATGTGTGCCGTGCAGTTGCTCAACTTTTGTTATCGTCGCTTTGTCCATGAGATTACGAGCGCGTTTTTAAATGGACAAAAATCCTTCTGGCTCTTACCTTCAGTGACGCTTTGCGGGTTTTGATCATTTTTAGGAATTAAAGTGATTTCTCGTGCTTTTCAGTGTGCGATTAAAACTCTTTAATGAATGAATGGTTTAAAAAACAACACGAGCGCAGAGGATGTGGCGAGGAAACGGAGGGGAGACTGCGTGTTCAGTCCATCACGAAATATGTCAGCAGTTCGCTTTGAGTTCGATTTAGCGACACAATGTGTATTACAAGGTTTATATGTAAACATGTAACAGAGCATATTAAACAAATAAGTCTCCGTTTTTAACGTTAATGTAAGCGTTGACTCTACCGCATCCCCCCCGCGTTCCGAATGGAACAGTCCAGCTTGCAGCGCCTAGCAGTTTCGCGGGAAATGCCTCGTGCGGACGCCCATCATTCAGACAATGCAATGAGCACACCAATAAGTGCATAATGCAATTATTAACGCAGCTAAACGGACCTTCATTGAAGACATTAGTCTACATAACAACTATAAAACCTCGATCAATATAGCCTGAAAACTAGTTTGACAGAATATGGCCCTTTAACTCCAACCTTTAATCAAACTCAGCAGCCTATAATAAGTATGGGATACTGTCTGCAGACATACACACTACTTAGTTATAGTTTAGCTCAGTAGGTTATGATGCCCAAATATTCTATTCCTATTGATTATACATGCAGGTGCTGGTCATATAATTAGAATATCATCAAAAAGTTGATTTATTTAACTAATTCCATTTAAAAAGTGAAACTTGCATACACACAGACTGATATATTACTTAAGACCAATACAAAGAAAGGATTTTTAGAAATCTTGGCCAACTGAAAAGTATAGAGTAATACTTAGTCTGGGCTCCTTTTGCCTGAATTACTGCAGCAATGCGGCGTGGCATGGAGTCCATCAGTCTGTGGCCCTGCTCAGGTGTTATGAGAGCCCAGGTCGCTCTGACAGTGGCCTTCAGCTCTTCTGCATTGTTGGGTCTGGCATATCGCATCTTCCTCTTCACAATAGCCCATAGATTTTCTATGGGGTTAAGGTCAGGCGAGATTGCTGGCCAGTTAAGAACAGGGATACCATGGTCCTTAAACCAGGTACTGGTTGCTTTGTCGCTGTGTGCAGGTGCCAAGTCCTGTTGGAAAATGAAATCTGCATCTCCATAAAGTTGGTCAGCAGCAGGAACCATGAAGTGCTCTAAAACTTCCTGGTATACGGCTGCGTTGACCTTGAACCTCAGAAAACACAGTGGACCAACACCAGCAGATGACATGGCACCCCAAACCATCACTGACTGTGGAAACTTTACACTGGACCTCAAGCGACGTGGATTGTGTGCCTCTCCTCTCTTCCTCCAGACTCTGGGACCCTGATTTACTTTCCTCAGAGAACATAACTTTGGAGCACTCAGCAGCGGTCCAGTCCTGTCTGTCTTTAGCCCAGGTGAGACGCTTCTGATGCTGTCTGTTGTTCAAGAGTGGCTTGACTCAAGGAATGCGACAGCTGAAACCCATGTCTTGCATTCGTCTGTGTGTAGTGGTTCTTGAAGCACTGACTCCAGCTGCAGTCCACTCTTTGTGAATCTCCCACACATTTATGAATGGGTTTTGTTTCACAATCCTCTCCAGGGTGCGGTTATCCCTATTGCTTGTACACTTTTTCTACCACATCTTTTCCTTCCCTTCGTCTCTCTATTAATGGGCTTGGACACAGAGCTCTGTGAACAGCCAGCCTCTTTTGCAATGACCTTTTGTGTCTTGCCCTCCTTGTGCAAGGTGTCAATGGTCGTCTTTTGGACAACGGTCCGGTCAGCAGTCTTCCCCATGATTGTGTAGCCTACAGAACTAGACTGAGAGAGCGTTTAAAGGCCTTTGCAGGTGTTTTGAGTTCATCAGCTGATCAGAGTGTGGCTCCAGGTGTCTTCAATATTCAACCTTTTCACAATATTCTAATTTTCTGAGATGCTGAATTTGGGATTTTCCTTAGTTGTCAGTTATAATCATCAAAATTAAAAGAAATAAACATTTGAAATATATCAGTCTGTGTGTAAAGAATGAATATAATATACAAGTTTCACTTTTAGAATGGAATTAGTGAAATAAATCAACTTTTTGATGATATTCTAATTATATGACCAGCACATGTATACCCATAAACCCAATGCTGCCTTTGGAAAGCTCACTATGTTCTTAAAGTCCCCACGAAATCAAAACTGACAATACTTACTTATACTGCGATATTCATTATAAATGGTTTATCTGTGCACATCTCTCTCTCTTTTTGTTTTTTTTTATATTCATATGTCCTCAATCTTTAATCAAAATAAATTCTTTGATGACATGTTCACTGGCATGAGGGCGGGGCAACCTGTCACTCACAAGAGATCCACCAATAGCAAAACGACAAAGATCCAACCATCCAATCAATTCCCTGTGGACAAAATGAAGCCTTGCCTTACATTTTACTCGGCTATATGTCACATAGAATGTGGAATAAAAGACTATCGCAACTTTAACATGCCTAAAATGCCTTTTTGTTTTTGGCACACATGGAGTTTGAGTTATACCCAAAAACGATGTCTGGGTAGAAAGCTCGCTAGCTTTTGAGACATAAACACAACATGCTGTCCAGGTTGGTACCACAGATGCCCAAAATGCTGTCTGGGTTTTTTCGATGCCATGGACCCCAAATATGATCATCCTTGTGCAAGGGAAAATGTTACATTTAAAAGGCAGCTAGCTATACACCAATCAGGCATAACTTTATGACCGTATGACAGTTGAAGTGAATAACGCTGATTATCTCTTCATCACAGCACCTGTTAGTGGGTGAGATATTTGGCACCATGTGAACATTGAACATTTTTTTTTAACATCACATGGATGGATCACATGCGTGTGTGTGTTGTCTACCTGGGGAACACATGGCACCAGGATGCACTATGGGAAGAAGGCGAGCCGGCGGAGGCAGTGTGATACTTTGGGCAATGTTCTGCTGGGAAACCTTGGGTCCTGCCATCCATGTGGATGTTCCTTTGACACGCACCACCTACCTAAGCATTGTTGCAGACCATCCTTTCATAGAAACGGTATTCCCTGGTGGCTGTGGCTCTTCCAGCAGGATAATGCGCCCTGACACAAAGCACAAATGCTTCAGGAATGGTTTGAGGAGCACAACAACGAGTTTGAGGCATTCACTTGGCCTCCAAACTCCCCAGATCTCAATCCAATCGAGCATCTGTGGGATGTGCTGAACAAACAAGTCCGATCCATGGAGGCCCCACCTCACAACTTACAGGACCTAAAGGATCTGCTGCTAACATCTTGGTGCCAGATACCACAGCACACCTTCAGGGGGTCTAGAGGAGTCCATGCCTCGACGGGTCAGGGGACCAACACAATATTAGGAAGGTGATCATGATATGTGCACAGTTTTGGTTTCTACATATAACAATATTACGTTTTTTTTTTATAATACTAGGCTACTGTTAATTAAGAAAATAATGCTGGGTTAAAAACAACCCAAGTTGGGTTGAAAATGGACTAACCCAGCGATTGGGTTGTTTTAACCCAGCGATTGAGTTAACTGTTTGCTTAAAACAACCCAATCGCTGGGTTAGTCCATTTTCTAACCCAGCATTATTTTCTTTATTAAGGCAGGTTTTCTTAGTTTAAACTTTCCTACGGGCCCCAGGACCCAGTTTGATCCCTATGATGCTAGTTGGCCCTGTATTTGCATCTCTTCAGTCGCTTTCATGGTGTGTAGGAGTGTGCATGAAGCACGTTCTCTGTTGTAAATGAATTAAATGATTTATAAAGTCACCGGAAGCTGAGGCTCATCTAATCCTGAGCGCCATTGTTGTGTTTGACGTGTTGGATGCGCGTGTCTCTTCGCCCACAGATAATGCACGTCTCATTCTTTTTTCCCCATGTTTTCTGCTCAATTAGTAGCTAGTGAAGCGCTTTTTTCTCGTTTGTCAGCACAAACACCTGCATCCGGAGACGTCCCCCATCAATACTGCTTTATGCCGCAAACCTTCACTTATGCGCTCAGCGAACGGGCGCGCGGATGACAGCGAAATGATACGGTACCGGCGCAATGTGCGCGGGAAATCACAGTGCGCGCGGGCCACCCGCGCAGCGCGCCATTTCACAGCAGGTAGCGGCACATAAAGAAGGCAAATTACCAACAGCTGGTTAAGCTTTGTTTAGCTGCTTTCTTTTGTGTTTTCAAGCACTTGGCACGCAAAGTCAAAGACAAACCAGTGGCCGTGTCACAGAACCTCAGAGCATCATGTGCGGGCTGCCTACCTAGACAGATTATTTATTTATTTATTTATTTATTTATTTTCACAAATCCAATCTATCTGCAAACTCTAGGTACAATAAAATAAAAAATAAATAAAAGCTAGATAAGAAAGAAAGAGAGCAGAGCGCATTAACAGTGAGTCGATGGCGACCCCTAGCGGCGGCGGTGGAGAACTGCGTACAGCTCCAGTGCATTGAGTGGGAAAACCCATGTGTGGCCATTTTACCCACAGATTGCATAACATAAAATGGTATATCAATTTCTTTCATAGCTGAGAATCATCTGTAAACAAAGTTTGGTTATAACATTTAAAAAAAAAAAAGAAAAAAAAAAGAGGCGGTTGTGGAGAACTGCTATTTCACATCAGGCTCTCATGGGGACCATACTGACCTCCTGGGTGCCACTGTCCTCGCACGAGGACATTATATTTGAGTGAATTCCCCTGACACCATACATCACAGTTTGATGTCTGGATGTCCTGCAAAGAGCACATTTTCAGAGATACCATTTTCGAGATCATTTTCTCCTGGGTCTTTAAAAATGACTGAATTATCAAAATTAGCATTCTTATGGGAATATGATAATATTTGTAATTATCATTTAAATCGGACTATTGGGTTTCTAATCAAAATATGACTTTCTGTTACGAAACGGCATTGTTTCACACTGTAGAGGACACCGGGACTTTTGGGAGACGCAACAAGTGAATATTAATTACATATCAATGTTCCTATAAATATTAGATATTACTATGAAAATGACTCCCATTATTGCATGTTGCTCCAAGAATACATTAATATGCAAATTAGAGACAGCGTATAGATCCAGGGAAAACCCATGTGTGGCCATTTTACCCACAGATTGCATAAAGTAAAATGGTATATCAATATCTTTCATAGCTGAGAATCATCTTTAAACAAAGCTGATAAATCCCATTGTTTTTGCCTATACATGTCATTTCATGTCCCGGTGTCCACATGTGAGGAGATAGCATAACATATGAATAAAGTATCATTTTTCAAAACAAAAACAAAAATCCATTTGTTTCTTATGCTCTAATGACATGACAAAATATGACTTTGTTTTCCTGGGTCTTAGGAGGTTAACATTACCGTATTATTTTCTGTATTATTGTATACGTATGCCGTATTATTACCGTATTATTTTCTGTATTATTGTATACGATACCGTATTATTACCGTATTATTTTCCGTATTATTGTATACGTGATGCCGATTATTACCGTATTATTTTCTGTATTATTGTATACGATACCGTATTATTACCGTATTATTTTCCATTATTGTATACGATACCGTATTATTACCGTATTATTGTATACATATACCGTATTATTACCGTATTATTTTCCGTATTATTGTATAATGATACCGTATTATTACCGTATTATTTTCTGTATTATTGTATACGATACCGTATTATTACCGTATTATTTTCCGTATTATTGTATACATATAACGATATTACCGTATTATTTTCCATATTATTGTATACGATACCATATTATTACCGCTTTATTTTCCGTAATATTGTATACGCATACCGTATTATTACCGTATTATTTTCCATATTATTGTATACGTATACCATATTATTACCGTATTATGTTCCGTATTATTGTATGCGTATACCGTATTATTACCGTATTATTTTCCGTATTATTGTATACATATAACGTATTATTACCGTATTACTTTCCGTATTATTGTATACGTATACCATATTATTACCGTATTATGTTCCGTATTATTGTATACGTGATACCATATTATTACCGTATTATGTTCCAGATATTGTATACGCATACCGTATTATTACCGTATTATTTTCCGTATTATTTTCCGTACTATTGTATACATATAACGATTATTACCGTATTATTTTCCGTATTATTGTATATGATACCATATTATTACCGTATTATGTTCCGTATTATTGTATACGCATACCGTATTATTACCGTATTATTTTCCGTGATATTGTATACGCATACCGTATTATTACCGTATTATTTTCCGTATTATTGTATAATGATACCGATATTATTACCGTATTATTTTCTGTATTATTGTATACGATACCGTATTATTACCGTATTATTTTCCGTATTATTGTATACATATAACGATATTATTACCGTATTACTTTCCGTATTATTGTATACGATACCATATTATTACTGTATTATGTTCCGTGTTATTGTATACGATACCGTATTATTACCGTATTATTTTCCTCGTATTATTGTATACGCATACCGTATTATTACCATATTATTTTCCGTATTATTGTTTACACATACGTATTATTACCGTATTATTATTACCGTATTATTTTCCGTATTATTGTATACGCATACCGTATTATTACCGTATTATTATTACCATATTATTTTCCGTATTATTGTATACACATACCGTATTATTACCGTATTTTTATTACTGTATTTTTCGTATTATTTTCCGTATTATTGTATACACATACCGTATTATTACTGTATTATTTTCCGTATTATTGTATAATGTATGCGTATTATTACCGTATTATGTTCCATATTATTGTATACGCATACCGTATTATTACCGTGATATTGTATATGCATACCGTATTATTTTCCGTATTATTGTATACACATACCATATTATTACCGTATTATTATTACCGTATTATTTTCCTCAGATATTGTATAATGATACCGTATTATTACCAGATATTGTATACGATACCGTATTATTACCATATTTTTATTACCGTATTTTCCGTATTATGTTCCAGTTATTGTATACGCGATACCGTATTATTACCGTATTATTATTACCGCACTATTTTCCGTATTATTGTATAATGATACCGTGATATTACCGTATTTTTATTACTGTATTTTCCGTGATTATTTTCCGTATTATTGTATACGATACCATATTATTACTGTATTATTTTCCGATTATTGTATAATGATACCGTATTATTACCGTATTATTTTCCGATTATTGTATACACATACCGTGACATTACCGTATTATTATTACCATATTATTTTCCGTATTATTGTATATACGATACCGTATTATTACCGTATTTTTATTACTGTATTTTCCGATTATTTTCCCGTAGATATTGTATAATGATACTGTATTATTACTGTATTATTTTCCAGATTATTGTATAATGCATACCGTATTATTACCGTATTATTATTACCATATTATTTGTCGTATTATTGTATACCCATACCGTATTATTACTGTATTATTTTCCGTATTATTGTATGCGATACCGTATTATTACCGTGTTATTTTCCGTATTATTGTATACGATACCGTATTATTACCGTATTATTATTACTGTATTATTTTCCAGATATTGTATAATGATACCGTATTATTACCGCATTTTTTTATTACTGTATTTTCCGTATTATTTTCCGTGATTATTGTATAATGATACCATATTATTACTGTATTATTTTCCAGATATTGTATACGCATACCGTATTATTACCGTGATTTTTATTACTGTATTTTTCCGTATTATTTTCCGTATTATTGTATACGATATACCATATTATTACTGTATTATTTTCCGTATTATTGTATACGCATACCGTATTATTACCGCATTTTTTTATTACTGTATTTTCCGTATTATTTTCCGTATTATTGTATGCGTATACCGTATTATTACTGTATTATTTTCCGTATTATTGTATGCGTATACCGTATTATTACCGTATTATTTTCCGTATTATTATATACGATATACCGTATTATTACCATATTATTGAATTTGTGTCATTTAAAGCACTTTTTATTTGTCTGCTCAAACTGTTGCTTAAACTTTAAATGGAAGGATCACGTGTTCATGTCTTACGAATCTCTCGGTGGTTAAACGAGTTCGGAAAGAATGTACTTTTGCTATGACTGGTCTGTGTGTGTGTGTGCTTTAGTCTATTGACAAAACAATACAGAAAATGAATAATATAAGCACATATAGCTAAATAAAACCAGACTGACGAGGATGAAGACGATGACGATGTTTCTGTCATTTCAACACACTTTCTTTCTTTCTTTTCTTTCATGCAGGTGAACTAACGCACCTGTCTGTCATGTGGAGCACGTGACTGTGACGTCACCGCGAACGCACAACTTTCATTTCAAGCGTTTTTTTTTTTTTTTTTTTTTTATGGGAATGAAAACTCCTGCGTACTGAAAATGGGATGTTGTTGTTCCTCTCCCAGTGGAGGCGACGAGGTAGGAGTATGCTTTTATTGTTGGGCCCTTTTGATTTTGCAGGCGGATTAAAAAATGTTTAAAAAAAAATGTATTTGGTGAGATATGACATATTAATCTTAGAGCAGGACAGTCATATCAAGTGACAGTCATATATACTCGACCAATGCCTGCTTCCTTTTCACTGTCTTCTAAGATATGGAAAACACATACGATTGACTAAGTTATATGATCTTTGTCCGTCTAGTAGATTTGTCTTTTTCGAACTGTTTTCACGCCCCAGTGGCTCAGGACACAAGCCTTTACTGTGAAAGTAGGTCATCTGTGCAGCCGGTCGAGAGAGGAAAGTAAATATTAAGCAAGAATATGATTATAGTTACCGTATATAAGTATGTGGAATAAGGAACGGGTCCCTTACGAAAAAATAAGTTTATTCAAGTGTGCTATACTTATGTTGAACTAAAAATAAGAAAGTATAGGCTACTTGCAATCTAATTTTTGTGTGCTTCTCAGAAATGTACACTAACTTGACTTATACTGACAGAAACGTCTAAGTATATATCCTTTGATCCAGACATACTTAAGTTTTCTAAGTATACTTGGCTTAGTTGTGTTTAGTACTCTTTTGATTGAGCAGCCTGTTACATACTGTCTTACATTGTTTGAGAATATTGCTTTATAAAGAAAACAGATATTCTGAGCATAGATAGTCCGCTGGTAGTGTACATGGGAATTTACCTCAAATTTGAGTTTTCCAGCTATCTGAGTTATGCTGTAGGAGGTTGCTTTATCGTGCAAATATCATATTTGTATATGATTTCTGTTTTTAATTTGTGTCCAACTGTTATATTCCGTGAAGCAGAGGTTTGCTGATTTAAAAGTCTTGACCAGAGAAGTATTTCCCTTTTTTAAGTTATGTCTGTGTTTTAATGTCACTCTTCCATCACTTCCAGAGAGAACCTTTGCTCCAGTCA
>CM031961.1:2722453-2792453 GCA_018749465.1 Paracanthobrama guichenoti
TTGTAATTGATGCAGTATGTGGTCTGGCATTGTCATGTTGGAAAATGCAAGGTCTTCCCTGAAAGAGACGACGTCTGGATGGGAGCATATGTTGTTCTAGAACTTGGATATACCTTTCAGCATTGATGGTGCCTTTCCAGATGTGTAAGCTGCCCATGCCACACGCACTCATGAACCCCATCCCATCAGAGACGCAGGCTTCTGAACTGAGCGCTGACAACAACTTGGGTTGTCCTTGTCCTCTTTAGTCCGGATGACATGGCGTCCCAATTTTCCAAAAAGAACTTCAAATTTTGATTGGTCTGACCACAGAACAGTTTTCCACTTTGCCACAGTCCATTTTAAATGAGCCTTGGCCCAGAGAAAACGCCTGCGCTTCTGGATCATGTTTAGATATGGCTTCTTTTTGACCTGTAGAGTTTTAGCCGGCAGCGCGCGAATGGCACGGTGGATTGTGTTCACCGACAATGTTTTCTGGAAGTATTCCTGAGCCCATGTTGTGATTTCCATTACAGTAGCATTCCTGTATGTGATGCAGTGCCGTCTAAGGGCCAAGATCACGGGCATCCAGTATGGTTTTCCGGCCTTGACCCTTACACACAGAGATTGTTCCGGATTCTCTGAATCTTTGGATGATATTATGCACTGTAGATGATGAGAACTTCAAACTCTTTGCAGTTTTTCTCTGAGAAACTCCTTTCTGATATTGCTCCAGTATGTTTGGCCGCAGCATTGGGGGGGAATTGGTGATCCTCTGCCCATCTTGACTTCTGAGAGACACTGCCACTCTGAGAGGCTCTTTTTATACCCAATCATGTTGCCAATTGACCTAATAAGTTGCAGATTGGTCCTCCAGCTGTTCCTTATATGTACATTTAACTTTTCCGGCCTCTTATTGCTCCCTGTCCCAACTTTTTTGGAATGTGTAGCTCTCATGAAATCCAAAATGAGCCAATATTTGGCATGACATTTCAAAATGTCTCACTTTCAACATTTGAGATGTTATCTATATTCTATTGTGAATAAAATATAAGTTTATGAGATTTGTAAATTATTGCATTCCTTTTTTATTCACAATTTGTACAGCGTCCCAACTTTTTTGATAATAATAATAACAATTACATGTGTGTGTGTGTGTGTGTGTGTATACATATATACATATATATATAAAATTATATATATTTCAACCATCCATTCTCCAGTCACTTTATCCTCCACAGGGCTGCGGGTATTTTATTTCAGTGAACATTTATTTCAAGAAATGGTTTAAGTTTTAGTTAATAATAACCCTGAATGGTACTAAATGTCAAATTCAGCTTATGGATTTGAATAGAGTAATTCAAAATACCATGGTACATGAACAGAGGTGAATTTGGGTTGATTGGGACACTCTTCCCAGTCATCTCAATGGCAAAAAGTGTCTCAATTAACCTGAATTCACCCTATATATCATGTATAAGTACTATAGTCTTAATATAGCCTATCTGATACCATTCCCTGCACAACAGACCACCGCAGTGTTTTTTAGGGCAGCAATTCTACTTATCCTTGATAATCCTAAAACAATTGTCGAGATATAGGCTACTTATATAATGTTGTGTAGGACCTAAATCATGCAGAATGAATTAAACATCACTAACAAAAATCACAAAGCAAATATATTGTGAAAGTAACATGGAAGTCCATAATATGTGCATGAAGTGATTTTTCCTTAGGGTTTTCATTATGATTCGACTTGTTTGTATGCTTTTTATTATTTTTAAATATTTAAAATTAAATGTATGTACTTATATAATCTAAATTAGGACACAAGGCATGTCTATACCATCATGAATTACGCATGGCACATTACTGAATACATTTAACAGTAGTTACAACAAACACAGTCTACCTCGCTAGTGGAAACCGGATAGCCCCGCCTCCGGGATGATTTGATTGGCTGCTATTTGTGGACGCGACGCCGGGTCTTATATGCGCTTCCTCCATTGGCCCGCGCCGCTGTCAATCAGAAATCCTAACTCGCTCCATGTTAGACTGAAGTGTGTGAAAGTACTGGTGAAGGACTCGCGTGTGTTCAGATATTTCAGCGCGTTAATGGACTAACTGAGACACAAACGAGACGAGCGGGTGAGAGGCTGTGCATATAGCATGATAAGTGAGTATACGTTTAAAAACAGCTTTCGTGTAAGCTTTGAATATGTCTCGTGTACATGCACCGATGGCGTGGCGGTTCATCTCATGTGTCTGACTAATCAAACTGAGCTCATAGAAGCATTTCTGATTAGTAAAACTTCATATGAGCAAGCACAGATGTGGACATGTTAGATGAGAAGACTTGATGAAGGACAGACATTGCTTTTGCTGTTTTAAGCAGTTGACTTGCCACATAGTTATGCATGAGCTGTCATTGCTGAAGTGTGTGTATGCGCGCGCGTGGATGCATTGCACATATGTGTATGTGGGTTTGCATGAGTATGTGTGTGTTTAAATGCTTGTATGTATGTATGTATGTATGTATGTATGTATGTATGCATGTGTATGTATGTATGCATGTATGCATGTATGTATGCATGCTTATGTATGTGAGTGTTAGTATGCTTTTGTACATGTACATATGTTCATAGGTTTGAATGTCAATGTATGTATTTGAGTGTTTGAGTGCATTGTGTGTGTGTGTGTGTGTGTGTGTGTGTGTGTGTGTGTGTGTGTATGTGTGTGTGTACATGCTCATGTGCATGGTTTTCTGTGTTACATCTTTGAGTGTGTGTGCATGCATGCTTATGTATGTGAGTGTTAGTATGCTTTTGTACATGTACATATGTTCATAGGTTTGAATGTCAATGTCAATGTATTTGAGTGTTTGAGTGCATTTTGTGTGTGTGGGTGTGTGTATGTTTGTGTGTACATGATGTGTCATGTGCATGGTTTTCTGTTACATCTTTGAGTGTGTGTGTGTGTGTGTGTATGCATGCATGCATGTAGTTGAGAGTGTTTGTGTGCTTATTTGTATTTGCAGTATGTGTGTGCTTGGAGGGATTTTGAGTATTTGTGCATTGCAGTCTGTGTGTCTTAAATTGTGTAATGTGAGTTGCACACTCATACAACAGTCACATGGTTCACTTTCCTTCCTGTCACTGCAGGACAGATGATCAACCTGTTTTTAAAGGGAGAGATTATAAAAGGAAATGATCTCTATCATATGAGAGAACTCGTGCAGCGATAAGAGTCCAGTCTGTTTGCATAAAATCAGTCTGATTATCTGACAGCAGATTAGATGCATGCAGATGTGGCTGGTGTTCTTCTAGCACAGCTGTACAGATGAGTTCTGCTGTTATTATGGCATGTTTTGTGAGCAGCGAACATCACTCATAGTTTCAGTAGTCCCAGCCACAGTGTGTTTACTGACTGTCTGATGACAAGAGCTGGTTGAAATCACTGGATTTGCTGGGTTAGTGGCGTTTAAAGATGCTTAGAGATTGCGTTTGAGACACTTAGTAGATATCTACAGTCGACAAAATGAACATTGATTTAAAAGCGAGAAATCAATATCGATGAACCGATATTGATTTTTAAATCCCAAGATTTAGCTTAGCCAGAAATCCCTAAAAGGGCAACATAGACTAAGAGATGCAAACATTTACGGAGTATGAAAAATGGTTAAAAAAAATCTACGAAATGTCAACATAAACATAATAAGCTAATGCTTAACCACTTACACCCTGAAGGCATTTTTAATGATTTCACGTCTAAGTGGCATACTTAAAAGTAATGGCTTCTAACTATACAAAAAACAAAACCAGATATAAACAAGTGTATGGTCTCATTTGATGATAAACTCTTTTGATCATGTTTGGAGGTTTCTAATGTTATGTCACTGCTGAGAAAACCCCAGAAGAAGCGCAATTTATTGATTTTATTTTGTTATTATTGATGATTGACATGATGACTATAAGAAAGTATATATGGAAGCTCATAAAATTGTAATATGTCAACTGCATATGAGCCAAATTTTGTGTTGGTAACTCAAAGAAATCGAAAGTTACGGCATTAGCAACCAAGGTAGCCAAAAAACCCTCTCCAAACAAGAGATTTAGGTGTTTCACTGAACATTAGAACTACTTACATGTGTAAACTAGGGGTATCTCACGATATGATACACGGTATTGGCTAACTCTTGGTCGATTTGGCTTGTCCCATTAATGATTCAAAGCTGAAGTGAGTCCAGACTTTGTACTATACGTGGCTGGGGCATCTATTATTTTACTCTCACTGCTGCCCGCCATCCCTTGTATGGCTATCACCAGTCCAAGCTCAATCTTTTAAGATTGAACATTGGTCTGGGGAGTCTGCTCTGTATTTTTACTGCACAAGAGGCGTGGTCAACGGGCATAGTTCAAATGACTCTGTACGCAATTGGATAGTCTTTCAACCAATCAGACCAACGATCCATCGCTTCTCTATCTGTCATTGTGTTAAACTCGCCAATAGCGCACCGGGTGGATAAGCCGGTTTGTGATTGGTCCCCGCAAATTTGTAACAGAAGCAGGATAGAAATATACAGGTTTCCAGCCTGAGCTGCAGGGCGAAATCAAATCGTCGGCAGATCGAGCTGGGTTTACCCAGTCTATGCCATCCTGTTAAAACCTTCTTTTTCTTAGGCTAGTTCAGTGGTTCTCAATTGGTTTGGCCATGAGACCCACGTTTTCCCATTGTCATCAAGCCGCGAAAATGTTGACACATACAAGTACCGTCCCCTTTACTTAACATACACTACACATAAATTGTAAGAATATGGCCAATACTGATGAATAAACAGTAAGCCTATAAGGGAAGGCTTTAAATAGCAGTCCCAAACTAGTTTTTGTTAATACAATTAAGTTGCTATGGATCATCAGTCATTTAAAAATATACAATATAACACAAAGTGAAAATAACATGGCATTTTGGGATTATGGAAACAGCAGTTACCATGGTGAATACACAATACTAACATGTTCTAACTGTTAATGAAACATGGAAAATGCTCCTGAATAAAATGAACCATGCATGCAAATCCTTCCCAGCTAACATGCGACGTACCAGTTATGTGATTTATTGGTTCTTTACTTTTATTTCATGACCTTCTAATAAACATAACTATGATGTTGCATGCTCATAATTTCTTTTGTGCTTTAGTGAAGTGATGTACAGCGCACGCCACCACATGTCTGTAGTGGCCAATCAATGAATTTCAGTTTAAGTCACTTCTTGAGTTTAAGTCACTTGTTGGCTTCAAGAGAGGTCACGCCCTACCAGTGGAGAAACACTGGTGACACTGGGAGCAGGGAAATCTATTTAGAACGTCTTATTTTATTAATTGAAATGTCGATATTTGGAGCCAGTGTATCGATTCTCGTATCGCACAGAGAAGAACAATGAATGATATATTGCCATATCGCTATTTCGTCCCACCCCTAGTGTAAACGCCGCAATAAAGCATAAAAATATTTAGAATTACAAAGAATAAGTAACAAGTAATAAGATCCTGGTCGATGGAAGATCATCACACAGCACCGTTTTTAACTGCGCTCGTATTCTGTGGCGGACAGTAAATCAAGACCCTGTCAATTTGAGCGATCAATAAAGCGTGCTCCAGCTGTAAGAGAGTGTCCGATTGCTCTCTACGCATCGTCCCTGCCCACTTTATCCAACCACCTCACCTGAGATACAGTTTCCATTGGTTGAATTTTTAAATGATGCTGAGTCATGATCGCTAGCCTGGATGTCAGCCGAACTTAGCCCCGCTCACAACATTTGTCGTCGGGAAGTTCGGTCTGGACTTGATCCATTGTGGAGCAACTATGCTCGAACCAAAGCTGTTTGGACCAATCAAATTGTCAGGGCGGGCTTTATACGATGAAGGACAGATAATCAGTAGTAACGTAATCATCCACATCACCAAAGAGCACTTGTGTTGAATTCATCCTAAACGGAGAACTTGTTCATATATGCATTCACTTTTACTATTTCTTGCAAAAATGATGATTGTGTTGGTAAGTACTCCGTTTACCATTAAATTCTTTTTACAACACCGGCAAAGATTCTTCCTCCAGCGTGCGTTCAGTTGAGTTCTGTTGACAACTATGCGTCGCTCAACATACGTCACTTACTCCGTTGCTCTGATTGGTTGTAGGTCTTTCCAATTGAGTGCAGAGGCATTTTTTTTTCCTGGTTTGGTTGAAGCGCCCCATAATCACAGCCCAACGGAGCAGTATCAGACTCAGCGCATGATGACGTCAGGCTACATCATTGCGGAAGCCCTTTAGCTTTAGCCAAGTAAGCATGTTTGTCACTCCGTAAGGATTTTCTCAAGATCTACGCATCATGTTATGTTGTGTTTGGGCTCATTTGAATTGAAACAACCTGCTCTAAATAAAGACATGTAATTTATTGATGTAATAAATATTGATGATCTAAATTTACCCCTCCATATTAATACTTGGTATAGTTTGGTCACAAATAAATTAATGGTTGTCTTTCAAATTCTCTCTGGATGCAATAGGATAGCGCTACAACCAACCAGAGCAACGAAGAAGGTGAAGCGGATCTAGCTGATAGATTAAACTTTTGCCATATCCGTTCGGCCAAAACTCTGAACACATTTTAAGTCATTTAAAGAATGACTTCAGTGCCGTTCTTTGTACTTTTCTCAAAGAAAAGCTTAACTCCAAGTCTTCCAGAGTCACGGCCAAAGCCGTTTCGAAAGACCGCTGTTCGCCAGCTTCTTTGTTTTCAAGTAGCACGCGGAACCTCGGCAACTCTGCCGTCATTATGTTAAGCCCGACTCTATACACGATGTGATTGGCCTGACTAGAGTTTGGGTTTTTGGTTTTTCCAAATTATATTTGCTGCCACTAGGGTGCATCTAGATTTCTAGGCTAGTAAATGTAAGAAATTCATCAACTTTTATCTGAGGGTGAGTAGATTTCCCACTACGGGTGGGCGTGTTGTTTAAATGCTGCCCGTGAGCTAAACAAAATGTATGAACAAAGTTACCAGATCTGAGTATTCCCAACAAACACTGCCTCTACCCACAGCCAATCCCCAGGATACAATTTTATTTTCTTCCCATGCCAGTCTATTTTTGTGCTATTAACCTTCAGGTAAACCCGCTCAAAATGGTTTAACAGGTCTCGTCCTGTATTGTTCTTGGGCAGAATAAGCTGTAAATTGTTCCAGACTTTATGCTGATAGCCAAAGTATAGCAATGCGTCACTGCCCTTGAGGGAGTGATAATGATCATTGGTTTTTCTCACTGTTATCATTCCAGCCTCTGTGGTTTGGGTTTTCCTCCCAAGCAGTGATGTCTGCTCCACGTCTGGCCTTTAAATGGCACTTTATTAAGCACACAGATGCTTGTTAATATGTGAACGAGGTCTGTTTGCACTGGGAAGTTTCATTACTGTCAGTATGATAGTGTATGCCCACTCTCTGGTCTACATGCATGACCCACAGGCGGTTCATTAATCTGTGATTTAAATCAATACGATACAGTCTGAAGAGACAGGAAGTGCATATATGCAAATGTCAGTGGTTGTAATGTGTTAGAGTCCGTGTCGTGTAATTGGCACTGACAGCGTCTCCAGCATCCTCGGGGTCCAGCGCTTTAGAGCACGAACACAGAGCTGTCGTTAAGAATAAGAGCTTTATAACTCATTGCAGATTTGACAGCACGCTCATGGCTCTGAGAAAAATGAGAGATTTGTGCTGCCACCTTATCTGCAGCCTTGTTAAAATTTAGTTTTTCTTTTTCTTCAAGTGCCCCCAATAGCTAAATTTGTCATCTACGTTTTCAACCAAGTGGCCTAGAAATAATATTTTTTTTCCCTTTCTAATTAAATGCACACTGTGATTGCAATTTCCACCGTACACACTTTTCTGAGCTTTCATCCGATCAGGCTCAAGTTTGAGTCCGATCATCTTGAGACCATTCTAGTCACTGTTTGTGTTTAATAGCAATTTAAAGGTGAAGATGGGAAGTGAGTTTGTGTCAGGCTGGTAAAATGTGCCTTGGTTGTCCAGCCAGTGTAATACTATCATTTTCCCCCACCTTTTTGCTGTTTTGAGCCATTTTGCCAACTTCTTTTTGCTACTTCTCCTTATCCAATCGTCATAAAATTTGGCTCCGATCATCTTCAGATCAGTCCTTATAAAAGCCACTAATTGGATGTTTGGTGTTTGACGACATTCTCCAGAAAACGTACGTTTTTAGTAACAAACTAAAAGGTGGTATTTCTGCAAGACTTCTACATATTGACACAAAAGGTTTTTCTTATATTCACCATAAAGGGGTGTAATGGTACCCAAAACTGATGGTTCGGTACATACCCCGGTTTTGAAATCGTCGGTTCGATACAGCAATTTAAAAAAATTGCTTTTTGTTTACTTTTATTAACAGTGGTTAACTAACGTGATGGCGTCACCCGTCGTGAAGAAGAACAACACAACAGTGAAGTCGAGCATTTGAGGTTAAAAAGTATATAAATGTTTATTTTTTTTAAATGAAAATGACCGATGGTTTCACTAGATAAGGCCCTATTCCTCAGCTGGGATCGCACAGAGCTTCTAAAGCCCTTCGAAGCCTTTGAAACTGCATTTGATTCAACCGTTGGTTGACATTGAAATACATTTATATGGAGAAAAGTCCTGGAATGTTTTTCTCAAAAAACTTAATTTCTTTTCGACTGAAGAAAGAAAGACGTCTTGGATAAGATGGGGGCGAGTAAATTATCAGGAAGTGAACTAATCCTTTTAATTCTAGCATTTACTCTCACTTTCAAGTGCCATGGCAAAGCATGATGGGAAATAGAAATCCCAGCCCAGTTTCGGTTAAATTTAAGTTTGTCTAAATTAAAAGAAACAAGTTCATAAAACTCAAAACAATGAAACGGTTCAGATGACTTAAAATGTGTCAGTTTTGAGAACTCAAGAAAAAGAAAGTTCTAAATACTCATAAAAGTTAATTTGATTGAACTAATATGTTTAATTTAAGTTGGCTCTACTCAAACCAATGAATTATTGAGCGTTAGTGTTTACGGTGGCAAAGAGCGCTAGTCATTGACTTGAACTGAAAGCACTCACTGTGGGAAATTAAGGTCTGTATGGCGGTGTTTCCCAGTTTCAGAGGATGTTGTGTATAATTAGTTTCTGCTTTTAAGCTAAATGCATAGAAACTGGAAGCGGAACATTGTTTGTGTTTGCAGGGTTACTCAAGTCATGATGTATTCCGTATGTTCAGTCACATGCATTAGGCGTGGCATCATTCGTGATTTTCATTCTTGTCTCATATTGTTTCTGACAGGACACATTTGTTCTAATATTAATCAGATGGCTGTGTCGTGTATGAGTTGCATAATTTTCTAAATGGCGTCTGGAGGCCAGCCGCATTAGTGTTTCATAAAAGGCGTGATTTATATTTTTCTGTGCTAAAGGTGGATATTGTGCATCTGTCAGATTGAATATCGCACAGGAAAAGAAACGTCTCTAGGGTGAGTGAAATGAGTGTTTTCACACTTTGTTTGTGACAGCAAAATGTAGTTTTATTTGAATAACTGTTGGTGTTTTGAGGACAAATATTGTAGTGTAGTGGATCAGAATATCATTCATCTTACAGAAAATCTTCCTTGGTGGCTTTTGTGAATTTGACGGTCTATGAACAATTGACATTGGAGTTCAGTTCTGATGTTTTTAGCCTAGTTTCATTAAATGAAAAGTTCAAAGACATGTAATCATATCATATACATGTTTTTTCTTTATTTCTTTTTCTCCATGGAACACAAAATAAAAAATGTTTCTACTTATTATCTTCTCAAAATGAAGGGCTCCAACCCGTGTTAAGTGTGCAAATTGAACAAAGAAAAAAGTCTGCCTGAACTTTAAAGAGGACTCAACCCTTCTTTTAGTTGATATAGTGTATTTTTGGCACATGTTAGACTACGGCTAATCAGAATCTAGGTAATTAATGGGTAACACTGAGTTTTCTATGTGAAATATTCACAAAATTAAATTAAATTAAATTAAATTAACATTTACATTTTTTGAGTTGCACTGACATTTCGCCACCTAAAAATTCAAATATAATTTTTTGGTTTTTGGCCAAAATATATATTTTCTGTCCAATTTTAGTGTTACTTTCAATAAAAGTGTGGTTATTTTATTTCATTGGCTTGCATGTTTAAAATTCAGTATTGTTAAAAATATTGAATTTCATTCTAATATACAATTATACAAAAAGGCTCATTTAAAATAAGAAAGAAAGAAATTTTTAGGTTTTGCGAGTTTTCAAAATCGTGATAAACACTGTTTTAATAATAAAAATTTTAAACAATAATTTCTAGGTTTTCGGCCAAGTGAATCCAGAATTTTCATTTTCAGCCCCGAATGTTAATTTTTTTTCCGTTAATTTTTTTCATGAAAAAATAATTTGTACTCCTTTTAACTCTTTACTCTTAAGTTTTTGGAAACTTTACAATCCACAGTTCAGGCAGTTCAAAGCATGTTCAAATATCAACTGATGCTAATACACCCAAATTAACCCAGTTTTTATTGGTAAATTAATCCCTTTTATGCTTAACGTTCAAGCAGTATATCCAGACTTTTCCAATTTACAATGAAAATTGATGGTGACCACAACTGTCAAGCTGCAAAGAGGACAAAAATACAGTGCATATGCCTTGTCTGCTATTTTCCAAGTCATATGATGGCTTCATGTCTCAAAAAGACTTTTGAGTGAACTGTTCCTTTTAAAGGGGTGCTATAATACCCCTTTTTACAAGATGTAAAAAATCTCTGATGTCCCCAGTGTATATGTGAAGTTTTAGCCCCACATATAATTTATTATAGCATGTTAAAATGGTCACTTTTTGAGGGTGAGCAAAAACACACAATTTGTGTGTGTCCCTTTAAATGCAAATGAGCTGCTGCTCCTGGCCCCCTTTCCAGAAGAGGGCGGGGCTTCAAGAGCTTATGTTAGCAGCTCTGATTACCTCACGCAGACACGCACTGAAAATGTCAGAAACTGTTCAGCCTTTTATGTTCAAACCGGAGTCAGACAATGATGGAGTGACTCAAGAAGACGTGACAACATGTAGAATGAGACAGGACGTTTCTGAATGGATATTTGATGAATCTTCAAGTCATTGATTAGCATATTCTGTCATGATAATCTATAAATCGCTCTTGTGGGAACTGTTGTAAAATAAGCCAGAGACTATCTGCTGCATGAAGAGAGAACAGGTATAGTTTAGTTTAATTACAGTTATTACTTTGTTGTCATCTTGCTTTATGACATGCTATTGAATTTGTTACATACTGTATTGCGATAAATGTGAAAAGACGGATGCGACAGCTTGAGCAGACTTCCAAATGTGCTCGACTACAACAACTCTTCCTCCTCTCAACATTCAAGATTCAAGAGTTTTATTTGTCACATACACGGTTATATACAGAATATACAACCGGTAGTGAAATGTAAACAGGTCCGCTCCATGGACAGTGCAAATTCACAGTTAAAAACACAAGGAAGAAATTATAATAGAAATAGGATAAAAGTACTATATATATATATATATATATATATATATATATCTATAGAATTATAAATAATCAAGTCAAGTAGAAGAAAAAGTAAAAAATAAGAATAAGAAGTGGAATAAAATAATTGAAGTAGACTGTGCAGTGAGTAAACTGTAGACTTATAAATATGTGGTTAACAAATGTATAAAGAGTATAATGTGCAAACAGGTTTATAACAGGTTGTTACACATTAACAACGAGAACAGAAAGTGCAGTGCAATGACAGTATGTTTATCCTGAAGTGAAGTCACGTGATGTTAAGTGACTGAGTTCAGGAGTCTGATGGCCTGGGGGAAGAAGCTCCTCCTGAGTCTCTCAGTTTTGGCCATCAGGCTTCGGAAGCGCTTACCAGATGGCAGCAGCGTGAAATGAGGGTTTGCAGGGTGATTAGAGTCCTTGATGATCTTAGTAGCTCTACCTTTGCAGCGTTTGGTGTAGACATGGCCTTTGTTGCGTGATGCCGGGGGCGGGGTTTATGTAAATTTAAGGGTTAGTGATGTCACTAACCCGGGAGGAAGCCGTTTGTTGTAGTCCTTAAAAAGCGATTTCTTTAAAAGAAAATATCTCCCTCTGCTTTGAACTTTGAGCGTCGTAACTTTGCAGATGTTGTTTTTGCTCAAACAGCAACATTACACACTAACTAAAGTTACAAAAGTGAAATCATAATCAACCACCCCTTTAATGTAATAATGCTGGTCTTAGTTTGTACGAAGTGCAGATTATCTGAACCCATTCTTTCTGTGGCACGACTACCACTGGTGCCCTGAGTATAACCTTTTTCTCTCTTTGAAGGCTGTCCATTAGTGAGATACTTTGCATAAGCAGAATAAAAGCTTTTCTAAATGGCAGTAAAATTACCTTTTATCCTCCTCCTGATGTTCAAGGTGGACCAGTCCTGCCTGAACAACCATCACGACACCTCCACATAAAAAGCATCGCATTTGAGTTTAAAATAGATAAGAGTCCAGACGATGGCTTTGATGCATCACAGAAAGAAAAAGGACTTGTCAATCATGGATTCACAAATTCATAATGTCTCTATTGCATGCACTGGGTTTATTGGCAACATCTAAATAATGCAAAATGGCGTTGGCGGGAATGCTGTAGCATGATGCTTATTTTCTTCATAGTGTTCAATGCATTTGAGATAGTGAGTCATTTGAAAAGGTTCAAGCAACGCCTGGCGCATATTGCATGCAAAAATGGCAGTCTTCAACCTCTTTGACTGGCTTTAATTAATTTCCAGAAGTCAGGGTGCACGGTTTTGTCAGTTGTGATCAACTTTTTGAAAGCTATTTTGAAGGAGAAACTTTTGTCTGACACAGTATAGCAAGCAATCAATCCTGTCCTGTTGTGTTTGAAAGAGATTGAAAGTTGTGACAGCTGTGAAAAGATAGGAGCAGTGTGTGCTCAGTGGACTGTGTGTGTGTGTGTGTGTGTGTGTGTGTGTGTGTGTGAGAAAAAGGCACAAACTTGTGAGGTGATTTTGTTCAAAATCTGAGGGAAGTCGTGTGTAGTTAGCCTCAATATGACTGAACACTGATTGGACATGTTTCTTAAATGATATTTGGATGCTAAACAGTTAAACTAGTATATATTCTTTTTACATTTTATCCATTTATTTGTTACAGACCATAAATGAAAGCTAATTATTTGCTAGGGGTATCGAAATTTAATTGTTTCTTCAATGCATCACGATGCAGACGAGGACGATTCAGTACCGGTTCAGTAATAGACCATAACCGATTATAATGTACTGATTATTTTCTGACGTCATTGTCGCGTACGTGCTTTGTCGCGGTAGCACACAATGGCAGAGGGAGGCGAGACGCGAGTGGGAATAATTAAAATGCTCCAACTACTTTAAAAGCTGACATCTGGACACATCTCGGCTTTTATGAACGACCTGGTAAGCACGACCTGGAGAACACACGTGCTGTGTGTCAATCTGATTTATCAAAACGATTTCATTTACACTTGGGTCTCCCCAAAACGGATATAAATCCGATCTTCAATTCCCGCGCTATATGCAGATTTAATGCAGTTGACATCACAGAAAACAACAGATATGAGCTGCATTTTATTGATCAGCAGATAATTTCACAATCAAAGACCGCAGCACAAGCGAGCGTGGCAACAGCACTGTTAAGATCATTCAGTTTCTTTACTTTAAATGAAGATGATCGTGTGTTGAGCACCTACGACTTTACTTTCGGTAGTTTGTGCGCTGGCTTGATGAAGATACGCAGCTGCTCATCATATCAGGCTATAACATGTCATATAGCCCATAACACGCTCTCACACGTTAATCTTTTTTAGAATTGTTGCGAGGAGTAAAATTTACATGTGTGGTTTCAACAACCAGATGCATTTAGACTTTAGTTTTGACTGTAATGCGGCCCAGACCCCCTCCTGAAGCTGGACTTTGGTATTTGCTCTAAATGCTCCTCATGTTTGATACATTTAAGAAGCGTGTTTTCTTTGAGCAGGTAAAATTAAAGGTTCAGTTCATATAACTGACTGACAAAATTGTATACATGAGGATGCAGTGCATCGTGATATCGAACCGAACCAAATCGATGGCATGATAATCATAATCGAACGAACCGTGAGACCAGTGTAGGTTCACACCCTTATTATTTGCTATTATTATTTTTTATTACAATGATTATATATGTTTTTATTGTACTTATGCTCTACTGTTCAAAAGTTTGGGGTTATGTAACTTTTTAGAAAGTGTCTTCTGCTCAAGGCTGTATGATCAAAAATACAACAAAAACAGCAATATTGTGAAATATTATTATTATTTCAAATTACTGTCTTCTATGTGAATATATAGTAAAATGTAATTTAAGCTGTATTTTCAGCTTCATTACTCCAGTCTTCAGTGTCACATGACGCTTCAGAAATCATTCTGATATGAGGATTTGCTGCTCAAGAAACATTTATGATTAATATCAATGTTCAAAATGGTTGTGCTGCTTCATATCTTTGTGGAAACAGTGATGCATTTTTTTCTAGGCAATTTTGGCCGATACGGATCGATGTAAAAAGTGAATGTTCGCTTCGCTTTTGGTGTGCACATACATACTTTTAAAATGAATTTTACACTCCTATGGCCATCTTTATTCGTAAAAAAGCTTGACTGGACTAATCGAGAAGGTGTAAGTCCGTTGTGGATGCGCTAAAACACAGCTGACAAAGAATTCACTTTTTTTTTTTTTTTTTACAGTACTGTTCTCGATTTAATGCATGCTTGCCGAATAGAAGTATTATTTCAATTTTATTTAAATAACTTATTTAAACAGTAGAGAATAGATATGCATAATTTAATTTTTTTTCTCCAGAATTTTCACTCTTGAAATGTCACATTTTGAAAAAGAAATGGACCGTTTACCCAAAATGTTAAAATCTACCGTCATTGACTCACCCTCATGATGCAACACAAAAGAAGATTCAGTCATATGGGTTTGGAATGACATGTGTAAATGATGACACTCTCAAGTTGGGATAAGTTAAATCATGTTAATTGATTAGTCAACACATTTCTAAAACACTGCACGGAACTGGTCCTAATCCTTACATGTGAACGTCATGCATCTTGTCTGTCATTCATCTGTAGTCCATTATTATTGTGGCGTGTGCCGGAGTGGAAGTGTTTTAATGGGCACTTCTGTGTCTTCACTCAGGTCTGTGGATTTATTGAGACCATGTCCTCGGGGTTGTTTCTCTGCTGATGGGTCACTGAGGGTCACGTTTGCTCTCAGAGGGTCGTTTGAGAGAGGATCTTGTCAGATCCTGTTAATTCCTCGCTCGTTTCCCTCCCTCTCTCCCTCTGAAACCCTGCGGTTGTGAAGCGAGTGTGTGTGTGTGTTTGGTTTAATTGTTTCAGTGGCATGCGTCTGGCAGCACTGGTCGAAGCAGACTGGGCAGATTTCCCTCACACCCCTCCAAAACACAAACCTCCAACGTTCTGATTGGCCCTCGGTGCCGCCCGGGTATGCGTGGGTGGGTTGGGCTTAGAAGGTTTGAAACAGGAAATGAAGAAACGTTTGTGCAATGAGAGGAGTCGCTCTGTGGGTGTCATTCGGACTTCGGACGGTAAGTGTACTCAAAATAATACATTGCCGGGTCTGTCAGGAATCATGAGGAATGTCAGTGTCGGTGTGTGTTAATGTTTCGAGTCAGCGTATGTGCGGTCATGTGAGTCACACACACAGTCAACGGGAGACTGAAGTGTGTGTGCTGACTCGAGTTAGTGTGTGTGGTCGAGTTGTCTGGCTGTTGGGATGTCAAACTAATCTAGATCTTAATCTTCTCTAATGAGTGACATAGCTTTGGGGTTTTTCTTGTTAAGGGTCTGTGCACTTTTTGGCAGACTCAAATTTAAGAAGTCTAAACCAAATAAAAAGAGTGTACGTGCTTAAACCTAAATGGTAAATGATTGTTAAGGGTCTGTGAAATAGTGCACTTATTGGCATGCTTCAGTGTGGACTAAGAAGTATTGTGTTAAAAAATAAACTGTTAATGAGTGGATGCTTTTATCATTGTAAAATGTAAAATATATTTTCGTCCAGCTCTTCCTAATGTTACTAAGGCATGCCGATATTAAGATATTTAGGGACCTATGAAATCCGTTGTATTGAAATCATGGAAGCCCAATTTGACAACAATTTATTAAAAGTTTACATGTTTAGAGCCCTATGAAATGTGTGTTTTTTTCTCATCAAATTTCGTTGTATATTTACCAAATTCTGTGTTTTCTGGATTCAATTTTAATGGTTTAATTACATTTTAATAATCTAAAAGCATGTCTAATTAATTGAATTTATAAAAACAACAATTTATTATTTTAAAATAAATTGCAGTCAAATGAATGCATAAAAACATTTAATTTAATTTATCTTTTAATTATATGAAATTAAACAAACAGAGCTTTACTGTTAAAATTAAAAATTGATCATTCCTTGAAAAATAAAGTTTTAATAATGTATTATTATTATTATTGTCAATGTTGTTAGTGATAGTATACACTATGCTGTTGAATGCTTGAATCTGATTGGCTGATGAACGTTCTAAGGCGTGCAATTATTTTCAGGGAAATGCATGGCTAAAGTAGTTCCAGCAGGTTTTGACCGCATTACAGCTCCATATCACTCCGCCAAATGATTTCAGTTATTTCAAAGGTCCTTACAGACGACAACGGCAAAAGAACCAAAACCCACAGAGACACTGAACAAGCAACTCTAGTAAACAATAGGATAAAAGCGGCATAATATTTCCATGTTTTTCCCACACAATAACGTTTAATTATGTACGAAACGCACTTACTCTTTTTCTCCCACTCTCTCTGCTCTGCTCTCCCACACACACACACACACACACACACACACACACACACACACACACACACACACACACACACACACACACACACACACACACACACACACACACACACACACTAGGGCTGGGCGAAATGGATGAAAACTGTATCATGATATAAGTGTTTCATATCAGTCGATATCGATAACTATTGATATTTTTTATGACCCATTTAAAATAAGGACCAGGTGAAAAATATATCACATTTGAACATTTAAACTTGACCTTCCTCTGAATATAATCCCCTCAGTTATAAAGGCAGAAATGTCAACACAGCCATGGAAAACACTCACATAATTAAAATGTAAACTTAAGTCTAAAATCACAATGAACACTTAACAATTCTCTCTTAACATTAAGGTGCAGTGCCTCCGTTATTTCTTTGTGCCATTTAGATGCTTTGTCATAAGGCACTGATGCAGAGTTACCTCGAAGTGTCGTTTCAAACACAACGGCGAACGCGTCGAGTATAAACACCTCTCCAAACGGACGAGGCGCACGCACAGTCAGTTTATAACGAAAGTATAAACAAGGCTTAAGGTGGTTAAACAAGTTTGAGGCATTACCAGTCTTGGTGGGGACGACGGTCTTGCATAATTTGCAGATGACATTGGTCTGACTACGGTCAGATTTATAAAATCCCCAAAAAACTGCCATACTGGCGAGCTGACTTGTTTTCCTGTTTCCTGCCATACTCGCTCGCTTTGGCACTCATTTTTGGATTGATCCCCAAACTTGATACTGTTACATGATTGGCTGTTAGCGTGTCACTCCCTACGTTGCTAGGTTACCAGAGAGCGAGTGCCTCTTTTCATGCAGCCAAACTTGATTCGCAACCTCTGGTTTCTTCCGACAAAGAAAAAAAATTTAATAATTGTCAAACGTTTTATCGAACACATTTTTTTATTGATATTAATTATGTGTCTATCGTGATACAGATCGTTATTATTTTATCACCCAGCCCTAGGACACACACTCGCACAGAAACCATAGACTGTAAACAAATATGGATGTAGTGTCCGTGATGTCACCCATAGGATTCTGAAGAGCAGTTTTGAAGCCTAAAATAGAGACGAGCAGCATTTCGTCGCGCCCGGATAACTGACAGTGGGCAAAGAGGCGGGATGTGGGTGGAGCTGAGGTGACGTGATGACTAACAGACAGCAGACAAACAGCAATCCACCTGTCACTCAGTTTATGCAGAACATTAAGGCTTTATATAATGTAAACGAATGAGAAAATTCGTTTACATATAAAAAAATTCCCCCCCACAGTTGTCATGAAGGGCAAAATTAGCTGTATAGACCAAAACCAGTATTTGTACCAGGCTGTAAACATGTTTTATTCTGCTGTAAAGTTGGACATTTTAAAATGGAGCTCAATGAGATTCTGCTCCCTTCTGGAGCCTGTCCCTAGTGGCCAGACGATGAATTGCAGTTTAAGTTACTTGGCTTCAAGAGAAACTGGGGGAGGTTGCCGCTTGACAAACGTGTTATCAGCACTGCTCTGACAATTTTATCAGTAAAATAGTTTAGCAACTTAAAAGTTTTCACTAGCGAGTTAATAAAGGCGCTATTCTTACAGTTCCGTATTAGTAGATGCTGCTGCCGAACACTGTTGAGAGAGATGCACAGACTGAGGTAATTCACATATGTTCTCTCTCTCTCTAATAACTCACTGCATTAATAACTGCATTAGTCTGTTATCAGTGGCTCAAGCCTCCGTTACGAGCTCTAAAATTACGTTTTGGAATTGGCAACGGAGGCTTGGGTTTAGATGTGTAAGAAATTAGTCCTGCACACAAGAGTGTTTTAAAGACAAAACCTGACAAATGTCTTGAATTAAATCATCTGAACGTTGTGTGGTAACCGTAGTATAAGTGGAATAATTGACTCTGGGTCGTCGAATTATTTGGAAAAATAATGCACACTTGAGGTATTATGCATTATTTTTCTAATAATTCAATGGCCCGTCACCAATTATTCCTTACGTAATATATTTCTGTCACTATTTCTGCAAGTTAAACCAAACTTTTATTTTGACCATGAAGACCTTTCAGTTTCTATGCGGTTATGATATGACGATAGTTTACAAATGAAACGGTAAATGCTGATGAAGTGACTCTCAGAGCGGCTCTGGAGATGAAGTTCATGTGTTTGTGAGGCGTCAGAGGCTGAAAACACTGCGAGCGGTTTAATATTCACAGACACTAGTCTATATTGCGATTTGATTTAAGTGTACTGGCCTGCTTTTTAAATTGTTCACCAATAATTTGACAAATTCCGCGTTATACAGTAAATTCCGTTTTAATGACTGGTTTCCGTCCGTGTTTTCTGCATCGTGGGAATCATAGGGCCCTAAATATTATAAACCCTAACATCATGATTTTCTATAAAGCTGCTTTAAAATGTGTATTGTGAATGTGAATAGCTTTATACAAATATATTTGACTTGATAGATTAAACTATAATCAGATTATGCAAATGAGAGGGGCGGGGCATGTGAAGATCTTTGTGAATGAAGGGCGTTCCGGTTCTGTGGAGTTTTGTGAGTTTCCATTTGACTAATCATCATATGATTCAAAGGAAACTGGCTCGGCAAACAAACTGAATCCGAGGATAATGTTCATGCACCCGGCCCACGTCACGGTTCCTTCTTATGATTGTGAAACCTGTTAGCCGGGTGCTCGCTGTCAGATTTCCTGTGGTTGCAGTGTTCCCTGCCGCTTCCAGGTTTCCTGAGAATGGATAGTGTGTTTGTTGTGATTAAATCATCTTCTGTGAACAGCTAGGGGTCCATTTCTCTGTTCTTCTTATCGGTCTAAAATGATTTGATCTAGATTGATTCGATTTTAGGTGTATAGTGGTTTGAGGTTTCTATAAAAAATAAAAAATAAATCCACAGCTCATCTCGCAGAAATCTGGGTTGTGGCCAGCGGGTGATGGATGTTTTTAGATCTGGTGGCTGCGAAACAGACGCCGCTCTTGTTTTAGACTGTGTCACTCATACATGCCAGCAGAGCGTCTGTTTGATAGTCGTGTCGTGGTTTTGTAGTGTTACTGTGTGATTTCACATTTATCTTTTGACTTTAAGAGAAACAATGTGACAAAGCAACACAAATAATGGTGAAAAGTGTTCACACAGAGTGATGCAAATCTTTAAGTTTGCACCTGAAAGAGAAAAAGGCCAGTTTTGACATTCATGTGCTTCAGTACAACTTGCTAAGATTAAATTGGATGATTTTCAGTATAATGATATGTAATATGTTGTTGATTTATTCTCATAATAAAAACTATACAGTAAATGTGACCCGTGCTGGCAAAATGAGTCGCAATGAGCAAATTATTTTCACATTCTTCATTAAAAAAACCTTCAAAATGATGTATGATTTGTTGGAATCAGACAAAAAAATTACTGAGCTACGATAGAGTCGGTAAAGTCAATTCTGAGACACAAAATCCCTGGTAACAACACCAAGTTTGGCGTCAAAACCAAACTTTTTTTTTTCTCCATGTTACTACAATTGTTTGATTAACGCGTGTATGTATGTGTATGTTGTTATTTTTATTGTAAACAACTATTATATATTTGCATGCATGTACTGTAAATAAGGCTGGGTGATATGGCTGAAAACTGTATCACGATATAAGTGTTTCATATCAGTCGATATCGATAATTATTGATATTTTTTTATAACCTATTTAAAATAAGGACCAGGAGAAAAAAATATTAAATTTGAACATTTTTATTTTAAACTTGACCTTCCTCTGAATATAATCCCCTCAGTTATAAAGGCAGAAATGTCAACACAGCCATGGAAAACACTCACATAATTAAAATGTAAAGTTTATACTCGACGCGTCCGCAGAGTGGGCGGTCGTGCGAGACCCCATTTCACTCGGCGGTGAACTTTATGTGCAGCTCCGCAACTGAAGATGCACGAGTTTGAGGCGAATCTGGCCGAGCATGACGTCTCATCTCACCGGCACCCAGTGTACGCGTCTAAATCAGTTGCTTATATTTACAAAATGAGCCTACAATAGCAGAAATAAGCCCTTTTAATGACAATAAACATCCATGTTTAATAAAAATGTTTAAGAGATGGTTAATTTAGTTGTATACATGTTCTCCCACCCATATTCTGTTCTAATGCCACAAGTAATACTGGGTTTACACGATTCTTTCGTAGTGTGGTTTTGGTAAAGTTTATTAAAGTAAACATTGTCACGTGTGTACCTTACTACTTCCCACCGCTGTTTCCTGATGGTTCATAGAACAATTACTCTGAGTTGCCCTCCTGTCGTTTCAAAGAACAGCACAACGGCGAGCAGGTCGAGTATAAACACTTCCTCAAACGGACGAGGCGCGCGCGCAGTCAGCGGAGGCTCGCGGTGTGGAGCCAGATGAAAGGCTTAAGGTGGTTAAACAAGTTTGAGGCATTACCAGTCTTGGTGGGGACGACGGTCTTGCATAATTTCCAGACGACATTGATCTGACTGCAATCAGACTTATAAAATCCCCAAAAAACTGCCATACTGGCGAGCTGACTTGTTTTCCTGTTTTATCAACAGTTTCCTTGCTCGCTGCGGCACTCATTTTCCACGTATCACTCCACGCCGGTTCTGTTACTGAAGCAAACTTGATACCGTTACATGATTGGCTGTTAGCGTGTCACTCACTACGTTGCTAGGTTACCAGAGAGCGAGTGCCTTTGTTCCTGTAACCAAACTTGATTCGCAACCTCTGGTTTCTTCCGACGGAGAAAATCAAAAGTATCAAACGTTTTATCGAACGCATTTTTTATTGATATCGATGTCTATCGCGATACATATCATCGTTTTATCGCCCAGCCCTAACTGTATATATATTTTATATAATTTATATTATATATAAATATTATATTTAAATATAAAATATGTATACAATGTATGTGTATTTATATATACATAATAATTATGCACTGTACACACACATATTATGTAAACACAAACTTATTTTGGATGCGATTATCGCAATGAATCGATTTGACAGCACTAATTAAAATATATTTAGTGATTTGTATTAGTAATAATTTTATAATATTATTATAATTGTAATATTTTTTTTTCCTTTTAAATCAAGATAGTCATTCCGTTTACTTAAAGGGATAGTTCACCCAAAAATGAAAGTTTACTCGTGCTCATGTCGTTCCAAACCCCATAAGACTTTCGTTCATCTATGTGAATAAAAGCCTAAATTCAATCTGTTCATTATATAAAGCGATCGAGTCTCTTCAGAAAATTTGGACTAAACCGCTCAATTCATATGGATTAGTTTTACGATCTCTTTTGAAGTGTCAAAGTGGTAGTTGCGTAGCTGTCAATGGATGATTTAATTTTGGGGGTGAACTATCCCTTTAATACACATTCCTGGTTTTCCTGGTCCATTGCAATCTTTAACCAGAATGATCGCCACATTCCTTTGCTGCTGATGTCATCTAGGCCTGTCATAACCCCTCACCTCAGTTATTTAGCTCTGCTTTTCATGATCCAGACAGACTTTTTTTTTTTCTCCTTAAGTCTAGTTTCAGTATATTACATTGCAGAAGTAATATTGTTTGCCAGTGACTTTAACATCTCGCTTAGTCTCAGTCCTCAGCTGTTGGTGTGTAGGTGGCGTCTGTGCTGGCAGGTACCGGTTTACCGTCTGCGGGGAGCGTGCAGGGCTCTCATTAACGTCTCTACACCCCTCAGCTCTCAGTGAGCCGCAGCAGGGCGCCGTATTTACCTCTCCATGGGCTTTAATCAGACTCGGTGCAGTAATTCCAGCAGTTTGAAGCCATCAAGTCTCAGAATTGAGCTCTAATGATATGTTTGTCATGCTGCTGAATCTAAAAAGCCTCATTGCCATCAAATCAGAGGTGAACGGTGAAGTCACTGTCGCTGGAGGTCGAGTAGCCTATTTATTGTTTCCATTATGGGGCGATCAGAGGAGTTTAGTGCTCTTGTAATGGACTGATTGAGCTCTCTCGCTCTCCTGCTGCTTC
This sequence comes from Paracanthobrama guichenoti, assembly GCA_018749465.1. Lineage (NCBI taxonomy): Eukaryota > Metazoa > Chordata > Actinopteri > Cypriniformes > Gobionidae > Paracanthobrama > Paracanthobrama guichenoti. The sequence goes on from CM031961.1 coordinate 2,745,477, forward strand.
TGTGTACGGCACACTATATACTGTAATCTGTGGCTGCATTGAGCATATCGATTTCTTCATTTTAATGGATTCACATTTAGATGAACGATATCGTTTCTAAAATCCCAAGAATCAAGCGTCTGTGCTGTTTTCAGTTGATGCACAAACAAAACTTGCGGCGTGAGTCCCATTCAGTGAGTACGATACACTTTGTGCTTTACTTTTGATATGAAACTTAAGCTTGGCTTTCAAATTCTGTCCATTTTAAAGGAGTAGTTCACTTCAGAATGAAAAGTTCCTGATAATTTACTTGAGACACTTACCTCACGAGACGAGACACGAGATTGGGTTCACGAGATGAGATTTTTACACAGTATTTTTAAGAAATCCTCGATGAAATGCACGACTAGAAAAATAGTCTGCAGGTGCATTTTGAAATGTTTTAACTCGTCATGTAATAAATGTCATTTCAGTTCTACTTTCTGAGTATGAATTATCATATGCAGTAAAAGACAACAATACTCAAGCACTGTAAACCCACTGGCCGAGGTGAAGCGCCGAACGGCTGCTGATGGCCTGGAGTTCGCGTCTGCGCAAGCGGCTAAACAAATTATAAAACCGGTGCTATATTTATATATGAGTCACATATCTACAGTAGTAGACACAATAACAGTAGTATTCGTAAAATTATGGAGGTTTGCTTGTCCGCCATAACACTCTCTGTGAGAAATTGCAAGCGGAGTGATGGAACCTGTGAAACGGTTAGAGTGCTGTTACTGGGAGGATATCGCACGGCTCCCAGCCAATCAGATTCCAGAACCAGACAGAACTGTTGTATGAGAAGGAATATGTTGCACACATGTTGCTTGCCAATATTTGTCAATTCATGATACTTTCTCTTCTCTTAATTTTTTATACTTTACACTAGGGATGTCACGGGACCAAAATTCCAGTAGTCGGTACCAATACCATAAAAAGTTTACGGTACTCTGTACCACTTTTGGTACCCGAGCAAAATGTTTTTATTTTTATTTTATTTAACTATTTTTATTTAATTAAATTCAATGAGTTTATTATTTATGATGATAATCATTATAAGTAAATAATACATAGCCTTTAAATGTTTATAAGCTGTTTAAAAGTAAACATTGTTTATAAAAAAGATCAAGTGCAAAATAAGCAACGATCTAGGCATAATTATTATTATTATTATTAGTAGAGGCGTATTATTATTATTACACAGTAGCTACATCTACTGTACAACAGTAGCCTAATATAGTCTGTCAATTTCTTCACGTTAAACCAAGCTTTTATTTTGACGGGTTGCCGTGAAGACCTTTTGAGTGTCTGTGTTCATGAGATGACGGTTTTCTCAACTGAAACGGTAAATGCTCATGAAGTGACGGTTTATGCGTTCATGTCCTCGTATAGTGACACGGCAGAGGCTACAAAGATAGCGAGCAAGTGTCGCAACGCGTGCCCGCGCATCGGCGCCCGTCATTCACTCAGGGACGCAGAACATGCAGGAGTAATATTGAAATAGTATTTTTCAGTTTAATATTCATAGACACTAGTATATATTCGGCTACAGTCTGGATAAACACGGAAGCGGCTGAACGCAGCTGCGGGTAACGGATATACCCGGGAGTCGGTACTATGCTGGTATCGTCACATTTTTTACATTTCAGTACCGACTTAGTACCGAAGTACCGGCACTTGTGACATCCCTACTTCACATGGTTAGTGATCGGTATTGGCCAATCGGTAGTTACAGTGATTGTAATCGGACCCAGAACTCCTGATCGTAGCACCCTTAAAAATGAAGAATATAGTTTGGTAAATGTGCCTACCAATTTCTAGTAGTCTCTGTACATCACTCTCTGTTGGACCGGTTTACAGTCTCAGATGGAGATTTCTGTGCTCGTGTTCTGGATCTCCGCGCTCGTCTGAGTCACTGAGTCTTCCATGACACATCCTATAAATATGTTCCATCAGCGCGGCGCCGGGTCACTGGGTCCTGGGCTGTTCTTGTGTACTTTTAAGCTCTTGGCAGAGACTATTTTTGGTCGGGCTTTTGTGGATGTTCTCAGGGATGCGATGCGTTTGCTTCTGAACCCTCGAGTCTAGTTTGGCACAGTATAGTGCAGGTAAACCAGTCCATTTTACTGTTTTATGTTAAGTTCAGCTTGAGAAATAATCTAAAGCAGTGGTTCCCAACCACATTCCTGGAGGCCAACCAACAGTGCACATTTTGCATGTCTCCTTTGTCTGACACACCCACATCAGATTTTGGAGTCACTACTAATGAGCTGATGACTTTGATTGAGGAGACATGCAAAATGTGCACTGTTGGTGGGCCTCCAGGAACGTGGTTGGGAACCACTGATCTAAAGCACCTTTTTGTTTTTAATAATTAAAGGGTTAGTTCACCCAAAAGTCATTTATGCAATGAAACACTTGAAACACTAAAGATTATGTTTAGTTAAATGTCTTTTGTTCCAGAGAAGCTTCATGAAGCACCTTTAAAGTAGTCCATATTACTTGTGCACTATATTTGAAGTAGGGCTGAATGATTAATATGAATAAAACCCATGACACAGTCTGGCTTAGGGCGATAATCAAATTACAAAAGCTGCAATTTCATTTAATCACTTTATTTTGGGATGAACAGCACCTTTTTAACAATTTTTTCAGGTTTAAGGTTGTCTTTTTTTACCTGAAATTTGTGGGTTTTTCTTCGTTCTTGAGCCGGATGTTTAGAGGAAGCAGTGCTGGACTGAACCTGAGACGCAGGTCTAATAACACACAGGGGCTTGTGGTTTCAGCAGATGACTGCTTCCTGTTTCCTGTTGCATGGTTAATTCAGTGAGTGGCATCCAGTTCACTTGCTAGTTGACAAGTTGTTAACACCTTCTTCTGCCAAATAAATGGAGGTGTTTTGGATTTGTAATGATTAATTTTCTGTAAATAATGAGGCAGTCCAGCCTTCCATCCATCCATCATGCATCCTTCCATCATCCATCCATGCATCCTCCCAGCCATCCTTCCATGCATCCATCCATCCTCCTATCCATCCTCCTATCCATCCTCCTATCCATCCTCCTATCCATCCTTCGATCCATCCTTCGATCCATCCTTCGATCCATCCTTCGATCCATCCTTCGATCCATCCTTCGATCCATCCTTCGATCCATCCTTCGATCCATCCTTCGATCCATCCTTCCATGCATCATCCTTTCATCCATGCATCCATCCATGCATTGATCCACCTGTGCATCCATCCTTCCACGCATCCTTCCACGCGTCATCCTTCCATCCATCCATCCATGCATTGATCATCTGTGCATCCATCCATCCATGCATCCATCCATGCATCCATCCTTCCATGCATCGATCCACCTGTGCATCCATCCTTCCATGCATCCATCATCTGTGCATCCTTCCATCCATCTGTGCATCCTTCCACGCATCCTTCCATCATCCATCCATGCATCCTCCCATCCATCCTTCCATGCATCATCCATCCTTCTATGCATCATCCTTCCATCCATCCATCCATGCATCGATCCATCTGTGCATCCATCCTTCCATCCATCCATGCATCCATCATCTGTGCATCCTTCCATCCATCTGTGCATCCTTTCATGCATCCTCCCATCCATCCATATATTCATCATCTGTGCATCCTTCCATCCATCTGTGCATCCTTCCATGCATCCTCCCATCCATCTGTGCGTCCGTCCGTCCGCGCGTCCGTCCATCCATTCGTGCATACATCCGTGCATACATCCGTGCATACATCCGTGCATACATCCGTGTACATACATGCATGCATGCATGCATACTTGCATGCATACATACATGCATACATGCATACATGCATACACACATACATACATATACATACATGCATCCGTGCATATGTACATACATGCATCCATGCATGCATGCATGCATACATACATACATGCATACATACATACATACATACATACATACATACATACATACATACATACATACATACATACATACATACATACATACATACATACATACATGCATGCATACATACATCCGTGCATATGTACATACATGCATGCATGCATACATACATGCATACATCTGTGCATACATACATACATGCATAGCACAGATCCTTGCCATTTCCCTTTTTCCATCCATTCATCCCTTTCACTCTCTCTGTATCTCACAATCACACACTTGATTTCCCATCTGCTGGCTTCTAGTCTAAATTAATCTGTCTGAATCTGGATTACAGTTCTAGGATCAGTCTAGTAACAGATATCGTTCCTCTGGCTCTACGAGGTCAAAGGTCGCCCGTATTTAAATTCCTCAAATGACTCGTCAGGTGATAAATGACGCCTGTGGTTTAATAATTAACTACTCAAACACAAAACATTTACTTTTCTCCTTTCAGCAGCGTCAGCTGTTTCTCCTTCCAGAGCCGAGTGTTTAAAATAACTCTTCAAATCACAGACTGCGGTTCGGCCACCATAGAAGGAAACGAGGGTGAAATCCTGAAGCGGAAAGCCGCTCCTGGCACTGACTGCGGTTAATCCAATAGCTTGTGTTAGGGATAAGACACACACACACACACACACACACACACACACACACACACACACACAGTGCAACAGTTATTAATCCATGAACGGGGAATGCAGGGGTGATTCAGGCTAATCAATAAAGCCATGAATGAATGCGTGTTTACAAAGTTCCCCATCTCTCTCTCTCTCCCTGTCTCTCTGCTGTCGATTGCTCTCCGCACTAATTAAAGAGCTTTTTGAGAGGCGCAGACTAATGGCTGTCAGAGACGGGAGGAGAAACGCTCACTGTAAGACGCTGTAGAGGTTATACACAGAACCGAGTGACTCACGGATGATATGACTAGGGAACGGACAGAACTTTTGGGAAGAGAGACAGAACATGAGGAAAAACTGATGACAGTAAGTTTGTGTGTGTGTGAGAGAGAGAGAGAGAGAGAGAGAGAGAGAGAGAGAGAGACAGTCGGAGGGGATGGAAATTAGACCCATGGAAAATGTCTGTGACTTATTACTGTGAACTGCGAGAATATAAATAACACGTCTAATGATTTTTTTTCGATGAAGCTTATGCCAGAAATGAAGATCGCTGCACATATGGCTGTAAAATGTCTTTGGGTCAGAGTAAATTCAACATTTGTTAAACTTCTTTTTTTTTTTTTGGTTACCATTTGACTTGTGGTTTGTAAGGAATTTTTCTTGCTAAAGCTGGTTTGAAATGATGTTTTGTGAAAAGCACTGTACAAATCAATCAAAGTGTGTGTGTGTTTACGCCGCCAAAAATTGTCCTCAGAAGTAGGCGTGTGTGATAAACCAGTTAAAATGCTATTTTAAGCACTACACACTACCGCTCAAGTTTGTTGTTTATGAAAGAACTTTCTTCTGTTTTCCAAGGCTGCATTTATTTGATCAAAAATACAGTCAAATTGTGAAATAGATTACAATTCTTCTTCTCCTCCTCCTCCTCCTCCTCCTCCTCCTCCTCCTCCACCTCTACCGTAGTTTGCGGGGATCCCTGGAGTAAAAACAGTGTCGCTGTGTTTAATTTTGGCCTTACACTTGTTTGTTAATCTGATTGTCCTCACCGCATGCCGCAATTTCTCACTTCCTCATTTAGAGCGAGAGGGTGAAAGGTTAAAGCTGAAGCAGCGAGACACTGGGTTCACTTCCTGTTAAAGGGCCATGCGTTGCACTTTTGTTGGTTTGTTGCATCAAAAATGTCATAATTTAGTTCTTCATGGCTGTTTTCAGTCTCATTCTTTAAATTAAACCGGCTGTTTTTGCTACTATACCTTTAAAATATGTAAATTACCTCTGTTGTGATTGGCTAATGTTTGTCCCAGTGTAGTTCATGATGCTGTTCATCAGGATGGCGCAAGTTTCTTAATACTGAATGCTAATTATATAAATATGGCTGGTCATTATTACATGTTATATAATTATTTGTTAATGAGCTCTGAGCAATTATGGTGGCAATTTCTGTTTACACTTTAGTGTCAATAAATGTTCTGAGTGCAACTGCTGAGGTTTTATTTTAGTATTAGTTATGTACTATTATAGTGTTTATTAATTTTAATATTTTCAGTTTTCATAAAAATTTAATTAGTTCAATTTAAAGTTATTATTCAGTTTTTTTTATATTAATATTTTAATTTCAATTACAGAACTATTTTAAATCATAGCTTTAGTTAAAGGGGGCATAACACACACAGTTTCTGCCAGTCCCATGTTAATCTTGAGTACCTGTAGAGTAGTATTGATCCTTCATATCTCAGAAGAGTCTTTAGTTTTATCATATTTATAAAAGACAGATACGCTGTACAGATTCTTTCTGAAAACAGCTGAGCTCGTGGAGGCGTGCAGTGGGTGGAGCTAAAGAGACAGACACACACACACACACACACACACACACACACACACACACACACACACACACACACACACACACACATACATCATGACATTATCTCTGGATAACTTTCGTTTCACTATACGTTGGTGTTGTTCACATTATATGCACTTGCGTGCCGATTGCTAACAAAACACACACATCTGATGCAGTTCCACTCACCGCCTGCGGTTTCCACTCATGACCGGGAACAAACACACACACTTGCAGAACTCTGACAAACAAACTGCATCCACTGTTTCCTTAACGCTGGGCTATTTGGTTAAGGTGATCTTTCCCTCACAACCGGAAACACTTCTTTAGTGACATTGTTGATTTCGTGGACTAAAAACACAATGCCGGCGCTGCCGTCGGCTCCCGTAACCCGAACAAAGCTCGCTGATGGGTACGCTCTTGCTCTCGCTCTGGTTGATGTGTATGCGCATATCCGGGAGAAGTGCCCATATAAGGAATTCCGCCCTTTATGACTTCATACAGGGCCATACAAAAAAAAAAAAAAAAAAAAAAAGTTTCCAAAAAAAGTTACGAAAGTTATTAGAATCCTGAAGGAGTGTATTTGGCACAGAAATACTCTGTCATACGTCCAACTCGTTTTTTCAAATTTGGGCCATGTTTCGCATGAGAATCAACTCTTTAACAGTGTAAATAAGTCAGAATGCATGAAATGGTATTAGACCCCTCCCTTTATCAATAACAACCTTGAACTGGGTGTTGTTAAAGTTTCTGAAGTGTGTCTACTCTGCATACAGTAGTACTTCAAGTCCGAGTCTTTTATTTCTAAAAAGCAAGAAAAATCCTGTTTTTCATTAAGCAAACCCGTTGAGTGGGTTTTCTGAAGCAGATATTAGGATGTGAGTTGTGATGGCTGTTGCTCCTGCGTTTCAGGTTGAGATCTCCTCACACCAGATGAGGGAAGATGTTGGCCATGGATCAAGGCGCAGTGGAGGAGTGGCTGTCTGAGTTTAAGGTATGTGTCTCTGTCTCCATCTCCTCATCATCAGCCTCATTTCTCTGTGTTTCCCCTGCTTTGACCCGTGTGTGTTTCAGACTCTTCCAGAGACGGCCGTCTCCAGCTATGCCGCCTCTCTGAAGGACAAGGGCTCTCTGGTTCCAGCGCTTTACAAAGTCATACGGGAAAATTACAGTGATGTAAGACTTTCTCATTGATTTGTGTTTGGATGCTTAATGACATTTTTTTGGGTTGTGTGCCACTTTTCACCATCCAATCTGTTCCCGCTATATTTTACTTGAAAATGCATTTTGATTATGGAAGAAAAATGCATTACGATCTTCTTTTATGTGTTGATTTTAATAAGTGCCGAATGATTTGGGGGAAAAAAATCAAATCGAGCTTTTAAGAGGTTTATAGTTTTAAGAGGTTTGCTGTGCTTGTATTGTGTGTGTATATAAAAAAATAGGGCTGGGCGATAAAACAATATGTATCTCGATTAGACACGTAATCGATATATTATACCGTTGTGCTGTTCTTTGAAACGACAGGAGGGCAACTCAGAGTAATTGTTCTATGAACCATCAGGAAACAGCGGTGGGAAGTAGTAAGGTACACACGTGACAATGTTTACTTTAATAAACTTTACCAAAACCACACTACGAAAGAATCGTGTAAACCCAGTATTACTTGTGGCATTAGAACAGAATATGGGTGGGAGAACATGTATACAACTAAATTAACCATCTCTTAAACATTTTTATTAAACATGGATGTTTATTGTCATTAAAAGGGCTTATTTCTGCTATTGTAGGCTCATTTTGTAAATATAAGCAACTGATTTAGACGCGTACACTGGGTGCCGGTGAGATGAGACGTCATGCTCGGCCAGATTCGCCTCAAACTCGTGCATCTTCAGTTGCGGAGCTGCACATAAAGTTCACCGCCGAGTGAAATGGGGTCTCGCACGACCGCCCACTCTCAACGCGTCGTGAGTATAAACTTTACATTTTAATTATGTGAGTGTTTTCCATGGCTGTGTTGACATTTCTGCCTTTATAACTGAGGGGATTATATTCAGAGGAAGGTCAAGTTTAAAATAAAAATGTTTAAATGTGATATCTTTTTCTCCTGGTCCTTATTTTAAATAGGTTATAAAAAAATATCAATAGTTATCGGTATCGACCGATATGAATTTTCAGCCATATCGCCCAGCCCTAATAAAAATACTATTATTATTAGTAGTAGAAGTAATAGTAGTAAATAAAACATTAAAGAAAATAAGAAATATATTAATATTGCACAAATACTATTGTACTGTAAAATAAAAATGGATTATATAATGACAATACTAGTTTTATTATACAGTGTTTAAAATTAATGTCTTAATTTCTTCATTTTCAAACATTAATACAAAAGGTTAAAGAAAAGTACCTCAAAAGGACGATTTAGGCAACAACAAAAAATACTGAATTTATGCAAGTTAATATTGCAATAATGCTGTTGTACTGTAAAATAAAAAATTGAGTATTTGATAGAAGGAAATGTATATATTTTACAGTGCACAGTAAAATTACATGTCTTAATATCTTCATTTTAAAGCATTAATCCAGAAGGTCAAAGAAAAGTACCTCAAAAGGACAATTTGGGCAACCACAAAATATGAGCTACATGTTTTGCTCTTGCCTGATCACAAGTGAAGTTGTATAAACACATTTCCTTATATTATATACAAACTCTGGGACATCATGTTTAAAATAACCCAGAATATTCTTTTGCAGACCAATGTCTGTCTCTGTGTTGCACAGCTAAAGATGTCTGGTGATGCAACCGTGAGTTATGAACAGTACGGCGCTCGATTCATTATCACAATCATGCTGACTGTTGTCATGGCGGTGTCAACATTATGATGATGAGTGACGGAGGTGTTTTCCAGTGCATTGGGTGTGTCTCCTTCAGGCACAACCGTCAGATTATACCAGCGTCTTGTGTCAGTTCCTCTTTCTGGAAACAGTCCTGCCAATGACATAATCAGAGAAAAATCTCTTAAAGAAACACGTTTTTTACTGTGCACCATCACATTCTTCAGACTTCACAAATGTCTTATGATGTCTGTAAGTTATCGATTAGAAAGTGACATTTTTAGCTTTTTGTTCAATGTACACCTTATGAATATGAATACTTTTTGTGGGCAAAACCAAACAAAAATAATGACTATTCAACAATCTCTTCTCTTCCCTGTCACTCTTTTACGCCGTTCACTTTGTTGGGCTATTCGGCGCTTCAGGGTTTTACAGCAGAGCGGCTGCTCACTATTGGCCGAGCACGATCACATAATTCTGGGCGGTATACTGGTTCATAACGAAACTTAAACAATGTCACTTAAACAACGCTCGGAACGCGGTGCAGCGCGACACTGTTTGAGAGGGGTCCCGTTTCACTGTTGCACTGTAGAGAGGACACCGCTGAGAGCACATTACAGCAGAGAATTCAAACAACACACGGCACGCGCAAGAGAGCGGTTTCTGCGCGGAGCGCCGCAATGAGATTAACAACGCTCACCACATGGATCACAGATCAGATACAGACCGGCGTGAGTGCTAGGGGTGTCGAAATTAATCATTTCTTCAGTTCAGTAATAGACCATAACCAATTATAATGTACTGATTATTTTCTGACGTCATTGTCGCGTACGTGCTTTGTCGCGGTAGCACACAATGGCAGAGGGAGGCGAGACGCGAGTGGGAATAATTAAAATGCTCCAACTACTTTAAAAGCTGACATCTGGACACATCTCGGCTTTTATGAACGACCTGGTAAGCACGACCTGGAGAACACACGTGCTGTGTGTCAATCTGATTTATCAAAACGATTTCATTTACACTTGGGTCTCCCCAAAACGGATATAAATCCGATCTTCAATTCCCGCGCTATATGCAGATTTAATGCAGTTGACATCACAGAAAACAACAGATATGAGCTGCATTTTATTGATCAGCAGATAATTTCACAATCAAAGACCGCAGCACAAGCGAGCGTGGCAACAGCACTGTTAAGATCATTCAGTTTCTTTACTTTAAATGAAGATGATCACATGACACTTTTTTTTTTTTTTTCCTTCTGTATACCACAATCAAAAACATCTGAACACTAAATTAACATCTGCATACGGACGCAAATCCTTGACCATCAAATTTGCGATCGAGTTTGGCAGTGTTGGAAACGTGTAATATGGTTTCTCACGTTTGTCGTGTTTAGAAAATATTTTAGTTTAGTTTGACACAACTTGCATATAGTGTGGCTCTTGTCCAGGTCATTTTCCCCTTCAACTTCATAGAAGCCGAAGTGCTTCCATACACTAGCTTTTAATGCCGAGGCTGCCGGTGGGATTTCTCGTTCATTCATCACGCGTCTCTGTCATGTGCACCCCACAGACGGTCTGGCCGCTTCAGAGTTGTGCCTTTTGCGTTCCGTCAACATTACGTTATCAACATTTAGAAAATCGATTTTTTTGACATTTGTGAATCGATTCAGAATCGTCCGCATCTTGATGCATCCAAGAATCAAATTTTCCCCCCACCGCTAGTAATGAGTGTGTAGTCTGTGTTCTATTGGTTGTCGTCTCTGTACACCATCATTTTGTGGGGCTTTGCAAACTTTTAATTTTTAAAACTATTAATTCTAGTGTGGAATTTTTCTACAATATCCACTCATCATGACAGTAAAATAGGGCATGCTAAATCAATCTACTGCAGTATTTCCTCTCTCGATCAGTAGAAAATGCGGTAACATCCATGCATGGGGGAAAAATACCATCATGTCCCCAGAAACCGGTATAATTTAGAAAAATACTGTGATGATAAAAGTATACCGCCCAGCACTACGATCACATGCATGTTCAAACACTCAGCTGATGTTTTGAAGTGAGTTTGGAGTAGAAACATGTTATTAAATGTTGTAGGTAAGATTCATAAGCGCTTCTCATGTTTGTGAAGATGTTTGAGTCGTGTTGCTTTTTCAAATGCACGTTATAAGCGACTCTAACTGGCAGTGATTTCAGATGGAGCAGCTAATGATCTCCAGTCAGGAAAGCAGATTCTGAGTCTTCTCTGCTCTGAAGCTTTATGGTGTTTCACTTCTGAAAACAGAGCGCCGTCACACCATGTGACACAGACGTCTGATCACTGTCTGAAGGACGCTACTTTTAGAAATGTTTTTGGTCTGTATCTTTCATCAAAATCTAAAAGCCTTCAGCACCTGAAATGACTCTTCTGTAATATGATGTATTAATAATATCATAACCTCTCTGGAGTGAACCAATCAAATGCCCGATCTACATAATTTCACTCAAAAATGCCACAGTACCATTTTGAATGCGAGTACTATTTAATGTTGACCCATCACTTACCTGCCGAAACTACATTTGTTGTTTAAGAAAGCCGTTTAATGTCAGTACTGTGTGTAAAACTGTTTTGACCTGTTATTCCCAAACCTGAACAACTTTGACCTATAATATTCAGAGAGCGTTTTAGGGAGTGTCTGTGTTCACACTTGATTAGAACAAACTCTGGTGCGATTGCTTTGTTAGTGCGGCTCATTTGATTTTTTTATTATTTTTTTATTTTTTATTTTTTCTTGGTTTGCTTATCACTCACACTGTCATTTTTAAGACCGGACTTAAAGATACAAAACAGAAAAATGGCTTTTATGACGTATATTTTTTGAACATCCAAAACATGTTAACTACTTAGCTACTTATGATGGTATTTTGACCAGCTGAGAACTCGTGAAGAGCTTATAACATGTGTAAAGGTTAGGTTAGTCAAAACAGCGTCAGGAATCCCTCCGTCTCTCTCACACACACACACACACACACACACACACACACACACACACACACACACCAAGATCAGCTGTGTACGAAATGTGATGGGCAACATCGCAATTATGAGAAAAAAACAGGCATGCGTGAGCGTTGTGTCCTTATTAGGGTCTCATCTGGTGACATCACATCCTGTTTTTCGCACCAGAGTTCGTTTTAGTTCAACCAAACATGCCAAGTGTGAACACACCCTAAGTTAAATTTAACAACACATTTGAATGTTTGCTGTTGGTTAATAGTCACATGACATGCAGGTAAACAAATAAATATTTGATCTTTTTTAGCATGTGTTTTGTTTGGATATTTAGTTTAGGAGAATTATGTAATTTTTGTGTTTTTAAAAATAATTTTATTCATTTTAAAATCGTTTATTTAAATTTAGCTATTTTTGTTTTTATATGTAATTTACAATATATTTATATTTTTAATTATTTATATACAATTTATATAGTTAATTTATATATAGCTCCATAACCCTAGTTATAACCCTGTGGTTTAGTGATTTATTTAATTTCAGTCTAGGTGAGTTGTTTGTTTATTTTCTTCTGTTTTGCATTGATTTGTAATTGTAATGCATTTGTGTCTCTCAGCTGCTGGAGCCGGTGTGTCATCAGTTGTTCGAGTTTTACCGCAGCGGGGAGCCGCGTCTTCAGCGCTTTACGCTGCAGTTCTTGCCGGAGCTGGTGTGGAGTTATCTGTCCGTCACGGCCGCCCGAGACCCGCACTGCAGCGGCTGCATAGAGGCTCTTCTGCTCGGCATCTACAACCTGGTCAGTACCCTCCTCAACCAATGCACGCTTCACACAGAGACACTGAGGGTGCGTCTCAATCAGCTCCCTGAATCAGTATATCGTGTACATGAATTTGGGCTCTTAAAATGTCCGACTCCCTGATAAGTGCCCTGACTACTGAACTAAGCAACCGATTGAGACGCACCCTTAATGTTCAGTAATATTATTCATTTGACTGCACTGACCCTACCGGATCCCAACAAAACCTCAACTGAATTAAGCTTAATAATGACACTGTTGTCTTCTGTAGAGCTGCTTTATAGTTTTATAGAATTTAAATGGTTTCATAATTTGCAACATTAACACCTGTTATTTTCCGGTTTATTAATGTGATGCTACTTTGAAACGATCTGAATTGTGCAAAGCGCTTTAGAAATAAAGGTGACTTGACAGATATTTCAAGTTGAGAACGATTCCAGAGTCGCTATTAAAAATGGTGCTGTACGTGTCAGCCGGACTGCAACTTCCTGTGAACTTTAGCCATGGATTTTTACTTAATCAGGAAGTGATGTTTTCCAGCCAGCTGTGAGGAGGGAAGCCAGGCTGTTGGCGATGTCGGTGGTCTTTCATGGGTTTTACGCCCCGTGAACTCGCCCTCCCTCCTCACATCGCCCTGAATACCAGAGTAGGTCATCTGTCAATCACATGACATCGGGGTGTCAGGGAGCGCTTAATCACCCTGACGCTATCGGCTCTGAAATCGACTGGGACGGCAGCAGGCCGGTGGGCGTCCTGTTTTAGAGACTAACACACACTGAAATCTCACTTGATCTGGTTTGTCTTTACACCTGAAGAACTGCTGAGTCTGGTACAACAAGAACACTTCTGCAGTTTCATCATGCTTCGGTTGTGAAATCTTGCGACATGTGTTTGAACAAACTCTGGGCCCATTCATCACTGTTGGGGATTAACCAGCAAAGTGTTGAACTTCATACCAACTGTGTGTGACAGAAGCTCAGTTGCTTTTAGAGCAGATTTTCCTGTTACAAGATACTTTTTCCATCAAATGCTAAATTGCTTGATATCTTTTGTTGTACACATGCACAGTTTTACAGCGTAGTGAACAAGCAACTGGATCAAGTGCACTAGAATCAATACACAGACACACACACACACACACACACACACACACACACAGACAGGGAGAGAGAGAAGTTCTGGAATCTCATAATTCATGTACAGTAAGGTCTGAAGTGACAATCATACAGGAGAGAAGCCAGTCGTTTGAGTTTGTGGCAAAACCTTCTACAGTGCTTGAGTATTGTTGTCTTTTACGGCATATGATAATTCATACTCAGAAAGTAGAACTGAAATGACATTCATTACAAGATGATGAGTTAAAACATTTCAAAATGCACCTGCAGACTATTTTTCCAGTCATGAATTTTGTCATTGAGGATTTCCTAAAAATACTGTGTAAAAATCTCATCTCGTCTCGTTCTCATGAACCCAATCTCGTGTCTCATCTCGTCACACCCCTAGTATTTATTAAAACAAATTAAATAGATAAATATTCAAAATTATCTACATTAATTTTTGTAAACATTGTTTACACACACACACACACACACACACACACACACACACACACACACACACACACACTCACACTCACACTCACACTCACACTCACACACACACACACTCACACGTGCATATTTCTATAATTGTTTAAATTATTTTGGGGAGAAATGTGTAATTATTATTTTAATATAAATTAAATATTTAAAATTATTTGCATTATATTTTTTGTAAAATACTGCTTTTTATCTCCGTGCATTATATTAAAGGGGGGGTATCACACACACTTTCTGTCAGTCTTGAGTGCCTGTAGAGTGGTATTGCATCCTTCATGTCTTTAGTTTGATCAGATTTATAAACGACACACTGTACCGATTCTTTCCGAATAAAATGGAGCGGCTGGAGGTGGAGGTAAAGAGTCACATTCATGTTGTTTGCTTAATGTGCACTTGCGCGCCGATTGCCAAAAACACACAGACATTTGAAGTGAGTTTTACTCACCGCCTGTGGTTCCAACACACGACCGTGACCCTTTATCGTTGGGACCGCTCTATCTTCAGCATTAGACGATCAGCAAATCCGGAGTCGAACTGGGCCTTGCTTATAAAACAGTCATCGCCGAAATGCATGAAACAAACAAAAACACTTGCGCAACTCCGTTGCTGCTCCGGAAAAACAAACTCCATCCACTGTCCCATTAATGCTGGGTTCTTTGGGAAGCTGTACAGGGTTGTCTTGCCCTGACAAACAAAAACACACTTCTTTGGTGACATTGTTGATTTCGTGAAGTCCTGTGACCTGCGCAGCGCAGCCGACGACTTCCCTAAAGCCGAGCAAGGCGCGTTGATGGGCGTGCTTTTGCTCTCTCGCTCTGGTCGACGTGTGAGAAGTGCGGGAGAAGTGCGGGAGAAGTGCGGGAGAAGTGCGGGAGAAGTGCGGGAGAAGTGCGGGAGAAGTGCGGGAGAAGTGCGGGAGAAGTGCGGGAGAAGTGCGGGAGAACGTCTTACAGGTCCATACTCGGAAAAAACTTTCCGAAACTTGTGACAAACCGGAGTATTTTTGGCACAGAAAAACTCCGTCAAACGTCCAACTTATTTCTTGAAACTTAAGCATGGCAATCCAAGTCTTTAACAGTGTAAAAATCTCAGAATGCATGAAATGGCATTAGACCCACCCTTTAAAATTTTAATTTTTAAAGGGTTTTGATGGAAATAAAATGGATACTTTTGGCCATTTTATATTTCTTTTTCGTTTCACTTTCCAACAAAGACGGGAAGCTTTTGTTTTCAGCGCTAATGCAGCAAAATGAAAACGCAGAAGGAAACGCATTAGATGTGGAATTGATGCTTTTTCTGTTTTATCATTATCATAACTCTGCTAAAGAGATGTTTTTTTTCTTTTGTTTTAAAGCCTGTTGTTTCATAAACTAGCTAAATGAGTAGTGTTTTCTGGCAGCACACAAAACACAGTTTCCCTAGGTTAAAAATATGATTAATATGATTTTTCATAGATGACTTGAAGGCAGCGTAATTTAGGTTATGGCCGTGTATATATTCAATACAGTAACAATATTTTTTGTCATTGTCTGTTTGTTCCCTCACACGTGTGTCTTGAGTCAAATCAGTCCAGATTATTATTATCATGTTTATTTCAGGAAATCGTTGATAAAGACGGGCAGAGTAAAGTGCTGTCGTTCACCATCCCTTCCTTATCCAAGCCGTCAGTTTACCATGAGGTGAGTTAATCAAACGTCCTGATCCTGATCTGCAGCTGTTCACGCTCTGACCGCCCCTCTGTCCCGCCTCCAGCCGTCCTCCATTGGCTCTCTGGCCTTGACGGAAGGAGCCTTAGCCAATCACGGCTTGAGTCGAGTGGTTTACAGCGGCCCCCATCTGCAGCGAGAGACCTTCACAGCACAGAACAGGTGCGCGCCGCATCAAATATTCATATTGCGCTCCATGCTTTTATTTAAGTCATCAATGTTTAATCAGCAAATGAGTGCTGACTGTGTGTGTGTTTTAGGGGAGTTAAAGTGGATTTCAGATGCAGTTTGAAGTGGTATTCTGCTTTAATTTGATGATGAGGATGATAATGGTCATGTGTTTTGCAGGTTTGAAGTCCTGACGTTTCTGCTGCTGTGTTATAATGCGGCTCTGAGCTACATGACCAGTTCATCCCTGCAGTCTCTGTGTCAGCTCAGCTCCAGGTTTGATATATGACACACACTTGACGAATTTAAAAATCTGACCACATTCAATCATGTTATGATGATCCCCGAGGGTTGTGATAGACTGATATGGGCATAGATTTAGGTAGGAATACATCTGAAATGTGCCCATAAACATTTGAGCAATTTCCTTAACACCAACATTTTGAGTATGATCAAGATTATATGATTCACTGCTTTAATTGCTGGTCTGCATTAAAATATATATATAATCTTATGCTCGTCTCCTGCCTTCTTGAAGTGTGTCCCTGCCAAGTTTTAAACTGAACCTACACACTTGGACCAATATATCGGCCAGCGTAATAATTTGGCTGATATTTGTCATTCACGAATATCAGCATTTGGCTAATCTCCATTTTGCTAATTGAAAATAAGTTTTCATCATTTCCTTTTGTGTCAGTTTCCAAATCAATTAAAACAATAATAATAATTATTATTATTAATATTTATCCATTGCCAAGTCTGTTGGTAAATAGATGAACATTTTTTGTATTTTAACTTTTTATTCATTTAAAATTATCAATGTTTTTTATTTATTTAAATGCATTTAATTTATTTATTTATTATCCATTGCCAAGGCTTTGTGTGTGTGTGTGTGTGTGTATAAATATGCAATTATTTAAATGTATATTAAATGTTTTTATTTTAATAAATACATCTGTAATTATTTATTAATATTTTTATTTATTTTTCACGTTGGTAAATATATATTGCATATAAATAATATGTATGCATTCATTTATTTGTTTAAATATTATATTTTAAATATTTAATTTAATAAATACATTTGTAATTATTTATTAATATTTTATATATTTAAATATATATTTTTATTATTCATGTTTTAATTATTTACATTATTTATATGAATAAATATAAGTAATATGTGTTTATTTAATTTCACCTAGTTTATGTACAATTTATTTATTGCTGTTAAATTGTGTTTTATATATCAGAATCATATCGACCGTCCTCTCTAGATTAAAAACCCCTATCGGTCAAATACTAGGGTAAGTTAAGGAAAACCTTTCACTTCTCATTACCTGTTGGCACTAAAATCTCCTTTGGTCAGGCCTTCAGATCAGGTATTTGTGTGGATAATGCATCTCTTCATCTCAAATCCACCCATGATCCTCTCTGCTTCCAGTCACTCTGATCCTCTTATAGACCTGAGCGTGAATGGACACAGATCTGCGATTGGTCTTTTCCCACAGTGATTTAAGCCACGTCATCCAGGGAGTGATGACCACATGGCTGATTACAATCAGCTGATGTTTACAGCTGAGTTAACAAAGATAATTTCCCTCGACTGCAGGTCAAAGGTCCTGTCACTTTCCCTCATGGGCCTGATCATAATAGTGATGAATACAAACCAGTGGTTGACCAATTTGGGCTTTTTATTGGCCGATACTGATATCTAGAAAGCAGTGAGACCAACATAATTAACATCTTAGTTAATTTCAGTCTAATTGCTGATGTATTCTTCTCTTTTCAGAGTTTCTATCTGTGGGTATCCAAGGCAACAGTTGCGGCGGTATAAAGGCATCAGCGCGAGGCTGATGGTCACGTCAGAGTTCCTGGTGCAGCTCATCACTGGGATTCATTTTGCACTGTGAGTGATTCAAAACAAAACACTGTTTACAGTAGAAGCTGTGAGTCCAACCAAACCTGTTATCAGACAAGAGTTTCTGGGAGTGACTGGTGGGGGTGTGGCCTCGAGACTCTGCACACCCATCCCACATCAGTCACACATTTGTCTGATAGGGCATGGCCTCGAGACTCGACACACCCATCCCACGTCATCTATGGGCTTGTTCGACCATGAGCATGTGTTTTTCGTGTTTATTCTAAAACCTTCTGTTCCACTAATGCTCACAAATCAGTTTTTTTATAAGGGTAAAACCTCTTCATGTAGTCGCGATGTTATATTGTCATGTTTATCAAAATAAAACTGATAAAAAAAACGTAGACCCCACTTCATTGCTAGTGTAGGCTTATGTTGAACTTTATTCTTATACAAACAGACGCTGTATTAAGCAGTACATTAATGAAAATGTCTGCATTTAAATATTGCATTTATTTCACTTCAGCTGTGATAAAGTATGCAAACACAGCACGACCGTCACTACGGGAAGCAGAAAGTGTCTGACTTCACGTCTCCGTTTGCAGCTCCTCCCCGCCTGCATGCGGCTACTCTCGCAGATCGGTTACATCCAGCCACAGCCGATGTCGAACACGCCTATTATCATGATTCAGACATTTGTCTGATCGGTGTGGCCTCGAGACTACACACCTATCCCACATCAGTCACACATTTGTCGGATGGGGGCGTGTCCTCGAGACTCGACACACCCATCCCATATCCATCACACATTTGTCTCATGGGGGCGTGACCTCCTGTCTCAGCATCATCATCATTATTCACATATTTGTCTGATGGGGTGTGGCCTCAAGACTACACACCCATCCCACATTATCATTATTCACACATTTGTCTGATGGGGCGGGGCCTCGATACACCCATCCCACATCATCATTCTCATATTTGTCTGATAGCGTGTGGCCTCGAGACTCGACACACCCATCCCACATCATTATTCACACATTTGTCTGATGGGGTGTGGCCTTGAGACTCGACACACCCATCCCACATCAATATTCACACATTTGTCTGATGGGGGTGTGGCCTCGAGACTTGACACACCCATTCCACATTATCATTATTCACACATTTGTCTGATGGGGGTGTGGCCTCGAATCTCGACACACCCATCCCACATTATCATTCACACATTTGTCTGATGGGGGTGTGGCCTCGAGACTCGACACACCCATCCCACATCATCACTATTCACACATTTGTCTGATGGGGGTGTGGCCTCGAGACTCGACACACCCATCCCACATCATCACTATTCACACATTTGTCTGATGGGGTGTGGCCTCGAGACTCGACACACCCATCCCACATCACTATTCACACATTTGTCTGATAGGGTGTGGCCTCGAGACTCGACACACCCATCCCACATCATCACTATTCACACATTTGTCTGATGGGGTGTGGCCTCGAGACTCGACACACCCATCCCACATCACTATTCACACATTTGTCTGATGGGGTGTGGCCTCGAGACTCGACACACCCATCCCACATCATCACTATTCACACATTTGTCTGATGGGGTGTGGCCTCGAGACTCGACACACCCATCCCACATCATCACTATTCACACATTTGTCTGATGGGGTGTGGCCTCGAGACTCGACACACCCATCCCACATCACTATTCACACATTTGTCTGATGGGGGTGTGGCCTCGAGACTCGACACACCCATCCCACATCATCACTATTCACACATTTGTCTGATGGGGGTGTGGCCTCGAGACTCGACACACCCATCCCACATCACTATTCACACATTTGTCTGATAGGGGTGTGGCCTTGAGACTCGACACACCCATCCCACATCACTATTCACACATTTGTCTGATGGGGGTGTGGCCTCGAGACTCGACACACCCGTCCCACATCATCACTATTCACACATTTGTCTGATGGGGGTGTGGCCTCGAGACTCGACACACCCGTCCCACATCATCACTATTCACACATTTGTCTGATGGGTGTGGCCTCGAGACTCGACACACACTGCGTCCCACATCATCACTATTCACACATTTGTCTGATGGGGGTGTGGCCTCGAGACTCGACACACCCGTCCCCACATCATCACTATTCACACATTTGTCTGATGGGGGTGTGGCCTCGAGACTCGACACACGCGTCCCACATCATCACCATTCACACATTTGTCTGATGGGGGTGTGGCCTCGAGACTCGACACACGCGTCCCACATCAAGACTGATGATGTGGCTGGCCAGTATTTAGCCAGTTTGAGATTATCTGCCGATAAGAATTTCCATTTGGCGGATTTAAAAATAAGTTTGTATCAGTTCCCAAATTTAGAAATGATTTTTTTAAATGTAGTGTGTAACATTTTTTTTCTACTCCGTCATTTAGTTCAAACACTTTATATCTTGATTTATTTTCATTGATTTATTTTTCTGGGAAACATAAGATTGTTTTGAAGGATCTTGACAGACGTGGTCACCCTTGTATGGAAGATATTCTTCAGTATTTGGCCATTGTTTAGTCGTTTTGAGATTATCGGCATCTGCCAATAATCGTTTCCATTTGGCGGATTAAAAACAATTAATTATTTTTTGTTCCAATGATGAAATAACACCCTATGGGTTTGGAGTATATAATGACAGATGTTATTTTTGTACAAACGTGTGTGTGTGTTTGTGTGATGTGCAGGTGTAACGGGGAAGTGGACTTGGGCTCCAAGGCTCTGGATGATGTGCTGTACCGAGCGCAGCTGGAGCTCTTCCCAGAGGCCCTGCTGGTGGGTTTCAGCTCCCTCACGCTTGAGCAGAGATTACAGAAATCCAGCTAAAGCTCTGCAGATTACCAACATTTCTGAAATTCATTCACTGATCCCGATAGAATGGCCAACTGTGGCATTGTGACAGAAACACGACCACTTACAACACCACAAAAACAGGCTATAGAAGAGGAATTAGATCTGTTTAGGGGAGTAAATATTGACTCTGACAGTGATTTGATAATGAGCCTTTACTAAAATTATAATATATATAAAAACTGGCATGGATGGATGGATAATTTGCGCTGTGTATGATAAAATAATTTTAATAGAATATATCATTTTATTATTTTATTGAACTCCTAGTAATTTAAAGATTTATGATTTATAACAATTTCATATATATATATATATATATATATATATATATATATATATATATATATATATATATATATATATATATAGCTGATTGATTGATTTTTTTCTTTATATATATATATATATTAGGAAATTTTATGACTTAAATCATAACCGTTAATTCATAAATCCATTATAAATCATAACATAATTGCTTAATAAAATAAATATATTTAACTGTATATAATGTAATGTATATTTATTGAAAAATAATTTTGATTTGTAACATTTTTGCAACTGCGATTAGGTCATGAACTGTGTTTTGGTTGTGTGTTTTATTTATTATGGACTGTAAAGTAATGCCCAATGCATCGATTTTTCATTGTCAAATGCATCGCCTCATTTTGTTTTAGATAAAAAATGAATGTCGCATTTTTAATGGAAGATGCAATAAGGCATTGAATTGTCATTGTCAGAGGCATCTGTGCATTTCCACGCCTCTAATTTGTAATATACCATAGTAGATCTATTTGCACGGCTGTATATGAAGAGATTTATCTTTTGTTCTGAAGTCGGTTTGCTTGATCTTTCTCAGGTGGGAAACGCCATCAAATCGTCTCTTCACGGCGCTACTCTGAAGTCCAATAAAGAGGGAATTCGGTCCATCCAGGTGGAAATCACGCCCACGGCCTCTCGGATCTCCCGGAACGCCGTCACCAGCCTGTCCATCCGAGGCCATCGCTGGAAACGCCACGGTGAGCCGCCGACAGCCGTGGATGATGAGGGGCTGTGCTCAGTCGGTTGCTGACAGATTCGATGCCGTAGTATTAAAACTCTCCGGCGGTTTCCACATCCTGATGTATCGATGACTCAGGCCAAAGCGGGATTCCTGCTCACATTTCAGCGGGTCAATGATAGTAATACCGTCGTATTTGGCACAGTTTCTCAGCTCTGATGTGCATCCTGCCGTTCAGTTTGACGTGGCACTGGAGAGCTGATCTCTCATCCCATCACGACGCCGCCTGACTAATTAGTGCTCCGTCGTTTCAGAAGTAATGAAGGGTTTTCTGTTAGTCAGCCACAGTGAAGCACCAAACGCAGTCATTAGGGGTGTTCGTGAAGGCAAGCGTCATCATTACTAGTGATTTGAGCCCCTAAACCAAAATCTTACACTTTTGGTGTCTAAATCATCCCATCATATCTTGCATTATATCATTTGTGCCTCAAATCATATGGCTTATTTCTTAATTATTATTTAAACTATAAACAGTTTTGAGTCTCTTTGTTTTTAACTCAGGTGTTTCATAATATAAAGTTGGATTTAGTATAAAATAATAATAATAATAATAATATTTTATATTAATAATTGTAAATTTTAATGATTAAACATTACAATTTAAAATGATTTTCTAGTGTAATTTATATATAAATATTATATATACATATTTTTCTTTATATTTTATAATATTATAATGCTTATAACATAATATATAATTATGCTATAATTTAACTGTAAACTTTAATATATTTTATAAAGACTATTATAATTATTACATTAATAATATTAGTTATTTTTAATATAATTAATATTTTAGTTAAATTTTATAATTTATAGAATATAAATCATTTAATTATATTTTATTTTTACAATATTATTTATCATGAATGATAACTGTAATTTAATTATAATTGAATAATATTTAATAACAATAATAATATAATTCAAAATAGTATCACATGTGAAGTGGATTTTGGGAGTCGCTTTCATTTCATTGTCATTGTCCATTTTTATCTTATAATTTTGAACTGTTTATGTTTGTCTTGAGATGTTTCAGATTTTATTTCCATGTACGTCACATCACGTCAGTCGTCATGCATGTCCGTGTGTGTGTGTGTGTGTGTGTGTGTGTGTGTGTGTGTGTGTGTGTGTGTGTGTGTCTCAGAGTCTCAGGAGGACAGTGTAGACTCCCCTGACTCCTGCCCGACGGGGCCCATCCCTGAGATTAGCGTAACGGGGGTCAGCGGGGAACGACTGGCCAACGGAGAGGCTCTTCGCAGCAGGACGGAGGGGGAGGCGCTAGGGGGCGCCACAGAGGTGGGGGTCGACCCTAGAGGTCAAGAGGTCAGGAGGCAGAAGTCCGTGCGGAGGCACCTAGAGGATGGGACGCCCTCCGCGGGGCGGGTTCAGTTCTAGAACCCCACCCCACCCCCTCGTCCCGCACACCCCTCCCCTCTCCCCTCGGGCCCAGAGGTACTTTGTGTGGGGCGGAGCGTCTTGATAAGCGTGTTAACTGTTTATTGTTAATGTAATCTCTGAGTAACTTTGGCTTTTTCTGGAAGGAATGTGTCTGGTTCAAAAGCAAAGCTCTATCCGCAGCATGTAAGTGGGGAAAAATATATAATATAATAAATATAATAGCTATGTAATAAGATAATACTTATATATACATTGCATACATATATATGTATTGTATTATATTTAATTACAGTTTCACATATTTGTGTGTACACATATATGAAACACACGCGTATATAATTTTACATATATTAAATTATATATTGTAATAAGACACAAATTATTGTAATTAACTATATTATCATATTATCAATTTATTATATATTAATTGTAATTAGATACAATTATTATAATTAAGTGTATTATATATTTAAATCAATATTTATGATTTTTATTATATTAAATTGAATATTGTATTATTATAATTAAGTATATTATTATAATGTATTTATTATATATTAAATTATACAATTATTATAATTAGGTTTATTATTTATATAAAATGATGTATTGTAATTAGATACATTTATTATAATTAAATATATTATTAAATGGTGTATTGTAATATGATAATAATAATAATAATTATAATTATTTATTATAATTATTATAATTATTATTTACATATGTATTATATATCAAATTATATATTGTAATTTGATACCATTATTATAATTAGGTATATTATTATTTATTTATTTATTTAAATAATTATTTTATATCAAAAGGTGTATTGTAATCAGATTATTATTATTATTATTATTATTAATAATTATTTAAATGTTTATTATATATCAAATTATATATTGTCATTTGATACAATTAAGTATATTATTATTATTATTAATGTATTATATATTTAAATAAATATTTATGAGTTTTATTATATTAAATTAAATATTGTAATTTGATACAATTATTATAATTAGGTTTATTATTATTATTATTATTATTATTCATTTAAAAATAGTAATTATACATCAAATGATGTATTGTAATTAAATACAATTATTATGATTATTGTTTAAGTATATTATTATGTATTCAGATGTTTTATTGATCAGCATTATATCCCACGCGCTGTGGCTCGAGCTTCTGTTGATCCTGGATCGTTCCTGTACGGTTCCTCAGGCTCCTGAAATCATCTCCTTAACTTCTGAATGACCCTGGTTTTGATGTTGTGTCTAACACTCTTGCGTCTCTTTCTGTCGCGTTCGCCAACTCGTTCCATCTTTCCGATTTGTCTCCTCCATTTCTGCGTTTCGCCCCCTGAGTGTTTTCCATCCAATCAAACTTCTTGAACTCACAGCTAACCGGTTATGGAAATGACCTGCACTGCTTAAATCCCGCCTCACGTCGCTGCTGTGAGAAAAGTGATTCACGAAACCTTCTTTTCCCGACACTTATCCACTGGGTTGCCAAGGGAAACGACCTCCCTTTAGATGCCTGAGAAACGAGACGACTGACAGGAAATGATGCGCCTGATATAACCATCAGCAGACCTTCAGAGAGGAAGCTGCATGGAAATTAGAGCCGATAATTGTGTCCATCACCTATATGGCTGCCATATATTGTGCATCCCAACAGAAAACTCTGGTATCAGACTCCATCTGAACTTCCTGTCCGTCTGTTCCTTCTCTTCTGGTTTGTGATTTCACACACTTCCTTCCTTTTCCCTAAAAACAGCCGTCCTGCCAACAGCTCCCTCTGCTGGAACTCCTGCTTTTGCACAGTCCTTTATTCCTAGAACATCCTTAAGGAAGGATCGCTGTAGTGTTGTGTTTTCTCCTCTGTCTGTCCTGCTAACGCTCTGAACTCTGATTCCTGCACCAGATGCATTGGTAAAAAAAGCCTTTTCTGAAATACAAACCTGAATCATTGCAAACTTCATCTGGTTTATGAGGTGAATCTCACAAAAACTGTCTGGAATTATGCGGCTCATATTTCAGTGGTTTAGCGCATAATTGAGCCCAACATCCTCATTACTGTTATATTATAATGTGGGTGGAAATGCTTATTAGTGTAATATGAAAAAACTGGAGGAAATGCCGCCTGTGAAGCAGAATTGTACATTTTTTGACCATGCACTTCTCTCATTATATCCCAACGTTTAATCAGCCAATCCACTTTGACCTAAAATATTCCATCCCTCTGAGAGCAAAAGCTGATATTTCAGGAATTGAACTCCCATTGGCATGTCTCTGATGTTGGTTAATGCTCACATGACATGCAGTGTTTTATATTGATTGTATTCATTTAATTTTATTTGTACACTTTAATTAACTCGCTGCTTTCACAAACCCTACTTTAGGAAACGGTCGTGTGAGATTGAGAGGAAAATTAACTTCATAATGATCAGAAGAAAACAGTCAAATTATACATTTTTTGTTTTTGTGGTGGAATATGACATGGATATTTCTTGTGAGATTCAACCTATAATATTAAAATAATTATAATCATAATATATATATATATATATATATATATATATATATATATATATATATATATATATATATATATATATATATATATATATATATATATATATATATATATATATATACTCACCTAAAGGATTATTAGAACACCATACTAATACTGTGTTTGACCCTTTTCCTTCAGAACTGCCTTAATTCTACGTGGCATTGATTCAACAAGGTGCTGAAAGCATTCTTTAGAAATGTTGGCCCATATTGATAGGATAGCATCTTGCAGTTGATGGAGATTTGTGGGATGCACATCCAGGGCACGGCTCCCGTTCCACCACATCCCAAAGATGCTCTATTGGGTTGAGATCTGGTGACTGTGGGGGCCATTTTAGTACAGTGAACTCATTGTCATGTTCAAGAAACCAATTTGAAATGATTCGAGCTTTGTGACATGGTGCATTATCCTGCTGGAAGTAGCCATCAGAGAATGGGTACATGGTGGTCATAAAGGGATGGACATGGTCAGAAACAATGCTCAGGTAGGCCGTGGCATTTAAACGATGCCCAATTGGCACTAAGGGGCCTAAAGTGTGCCAAGAAAACATCCCCCACACCATTACACCACCACCATCCTGCACAGTGGTAACAAGGCATGATGGATCCATGTTCTCATTCTGTTTACACCAAATTCTGACTCTACCATCTGAATGTCTCAACAGAAATCGACTCATCAGACCAGGCAACATTTTAACTGTCCAATTTTGGTGAGCTTGTGCAAATTGTAGCCTCTTTTTCCTATTTGTAGTGGAGATGAGTGGTACCCGGTGGGGTCTTTTGCTGTTGTAGCCCATCCGCCTCAAGGTTGTGCGTGTTGTGGCTTCACAAATGCTTTGCTGCATACCTCGGTTGTAACGAGTGGTTATTTCAGTCAAAGTTGCTCTTCTATCAGCTTGAATCAGTCGGCCCATTCTCCTCTGACCTCTAGCATCAACAAGGCATTTTTAAGCCCACAGGACTGCCGCATACTGGATGTTTTTCCTTTTCACACCATTCTTTGTAAACCATAGAAATGGTTGTGCGTGAAAATCCCAGTAACTGAGCAGATTGTGAAATACTCAGACCGGCCCGTCTGGCACCAACAACCATGCCACGCTCAAAATTGCTTAAATCTTCTTTCTTTCCCATTCTGACATTCAGTTTGGAGTTCAGGAGATTGTCTTGACCAGGACCACACCCCTAAATGCATTGAAACAACTGCCATGTGATTGGTTGATTAGATAATTGCATTAATGAGAAATTGAACAGGTGTTCCTAATAATCCTTTAGGTGAGTGTATATATATATATATATATATATATATATATATATATATATATGTATGTATGTATGTATGTATATGATCATTATTATTAGTATTTTTTAATAATTGACTTTTAATATTTTTAATTATTTATTTTTTGGGGGTGAAATATGACCTAGATATTTCTTTGTGAGATTCAACCCATTATATATTAATAATATAACATGTATAATATAAAAATGACACATGTCAGTGTTTTAATTACACAGCCCTGCATCTTGAAAAAAAATATTCTGCTGATTTGCAAAAGGCCTAACTTTTACCTAATTTGATGACGCTGAGTTTAAAAATATCATTTATTTATAATATAATCTGATTTTTTTTTTTTTCAATTGTAGAGTAACACTTTACAGTAAGGTTACATTTGTAAACATTAATGTATTAACTAACATCAACTGCATTTATTAATCTTTCTTAACGTTAATAAGAATCCAGCTGTTGATGTTCACAGTGCATTAACATAACGTTTGATTTGAATTATGTATTAGAAGTGCAGTTCATTATTAGTTCAGGTTAACTCATCAAACCTTATTAAAGTGTGGTATGTATAATCATAATACAAATTTAAATAAAAGAAAGTCAAACGTTTTAAGGACAAAAAGTATTCAAAATGTATCTTAACTTTCAGTCTGCAAAGAAGTGGAAAAATAAAAATAAGATCTTTACATTAGCTCATTAACTTGATAAAATACGCTTTTTCTGCCGCGGTTTGGATGTAGTAAAACGTCCGGGTCACGTTTGCATTTTCTTCTAACCTTGAAATCAGGATTAGGCATAAAATAATGTCAACTGAACAGATATTTGTCACCTGACTCCCGTGATTTAAGAGACAACACCAGACTTGTCAAAAGTAAAAATGTTCCGAAATGCATATCATATTTTGTGATCTAAGAGACAAACGCACTTTTTGCAATCAGCAGAACCCCAAAATGAGTGAGAACCGATTGGATTTAACAAATAGCAAATCTGATGCAGGGCGACGCCAGGAAGAGTTGTTGTAAATGTGTGGTGTTTTCTCTTCCGCAGACGCAGTGGATTTGGGTTCCCCGGATGAGCTGACGGAGATCGCGGAGGTGGACGAGGGCATCTGCACGCAGGCGTCCGGTGGTCAGGCCAGCCCGCCGACCATCGTGATCAGCAACAGCGCCGGCGCGGCCGGGAAGCCCACGGGAAAGGGTTTGCGTCGTCTGACGGGCAGATCCAGCAAAGAGAAGGATAAAGAGAAGGACGCGGCCACGGGCATGGATCAGCTCACGCGCAAGCAGGCGGCCGTCCGCGCCATGAGCGAGAACCTCGAGCTCCTGTCACTCAAACGCCTGACGCTGACGGCCAGCCAATCAGTGCCTAAGAGCGGCTCGCTCAGCCTGTCACGCACCGCCAGCGCCGTCTTCTCGCGCTCTTTCGAGCAGGTCAGCAACGTGTTCTCCGGCGGCAACCAGCCGTCCAGCCGCGCGGCCAGCCCCACGTCCAATCACGTTCCCGACGGTGGCCTGCAAGATGAGGGCGTGGCCTATTTGGAGCACCTAAGTCCCGCCCACCAGCATCGGCAGCGTTCGCCCACCATCAGTATCCACGTGACCTCTGACCTGTGACCCTCTGACTACAGTAATGCGACTCTAACACACACACAGACGTGGCACAAAACGGCACCTTACAGGAAGTCTGTCTGTTTATATTTTTTCCTTTTTGTCAGTTGTGTATAATTACCAAAGTCATGTATTTTTGAAGTAAGTGTTTTTAAAACGAACTTTAACTTTTCCCAGTTTGTTCTTCAAGGTATGAAGTCGATCCATGAAGTTTACATGTGATTTATGAGCTGTATTGTGTATTTTTAATGCTGTATCTGTTCGGGAGCGTTTGAGAAAGGATCACACAAGAGATTCGTGTGCGGTTTCGACGTGTGCGCTCTTCTGCAGCTCCCCTCCTCTTTGTATCCCAGCATGCACTGGGCTTGAACCGAAGCCATCACTTCACACTGTTTCCATGGGAATTTGGATGCTCGATTACTGGAAAAAATCTGGTGGAGTTAGACACCAAAACAACACAGTAGTCGTCTTCGTTTACATCGGTTTTCATGCAGTATGAAAAGCAATATGCGTATTGTTTGTGAGGATGCGTAAGGCCATAAGAGATGCTGTGACACACAGA
Organism: Paracanthobrama guichenoti; assembly: GCA_018749465.1. Taxonomy (NCBI): domain Eukaryota; kingdom Metazoa; phylum Chordata; class Actinopteri; order Cypriniformes; family Gobionidae; genus Paracanthobrama; species Paracanthobrama guichenoti. The sequence continues at coordinate 2,775,290 of CM031961.1, forward strand.
TGAATGACAGATGTTATGGGAGTTAAGCAACTGATGTCATGCTTTCAATGCAGAGACCCATAAAACAGTGTGAGTATAAGCCAGAAATCATTTCTTCATAATAAAAATGTTTTTTTTCTTGGACCAATTAAAGCATATTTTCTTTTTTATTGGTGCATCACTGTGCTGTTGCATCAATATTTATCAGTTTTTTTTAATTATTATTAATATTATTATACATTTTAAGAAGACATCTCATTGACAAATGACATTTTTCTGGTCATAATGGTTAGTTTTTAATTTGAAGTGGGTCATCAATAACAGTGGTCGTGTCCGTATTCAGATTATGTTGAGAATGTGAATATTTCGTTGTGAATTGTAAATATTATTGTACTAAAGTCTGGCCTTTCATCAAAAAAATAACATGGTTACAGTCTCTGAAAATAAAGATTTCTATTTCAGCATGCCTCTAGATTTTTATATAGTAAATTATGTTTTACTAATCGATTTCAGTCGAAATAGATTTATTGTATCTCTGAACAGTTTTGAGATTAAATGATTGAACAAAAGTGATCTATGAATTTATTTTGTATTAAAATTAAATGTCTGTTTGTTCGAGAGATTGTGTGCGTACGCAAGTAATTTCAAATTGTAGGGTTGGAAAGTTAAAATAATTGTTATAATTCGTGCAGTTATTTAGTTCTTTGTATTTTTTTCCAAACATCATCATCATCATAAAATATATTCCAATTGAGCCTACTCATAGATTGTGTGCTGTGGTATCTGGCACCAAGATGTTAGCAGCAGATCCTTCAAGTACTGTAAGTTGTGAGGTGGGGCCTCCATGGATCGGACTTGCTTAGGTAGGTGGTGCGTGTCAAAGTAACATCCACATGGATGGCAGGACCCAAGGTTTCCCAGCAGAACATTGCCCAAAGCATCACACTGCCTCCGCCGGCTCGCCTTTTTCCCATAGTGCATCCTGGTGCTATGTGTTCCCCAGGTAAGCCACACACACGCACCCGGCCATCCACGTGATGTAAAAGAACACGTGATTCATCAGACCTGGCCACCTTCTTCCATTGCTCCGTGGTCCAGCTCTGATGCTCACGTGCCACTGTTGGTGCTTTCGGCGGTGGACAGGGGTCAGCATGGGCACCCTGACTGGTCAGCGGCTATGCCGCCCCATACACAACAAACTGAGATGCTCTGTGTATTCTGACACCTTTCTATCAGAACCAGCATTAACTTCTTGAGCAGTTTGAGCTCCAGTAGCTCGTCTGTTTGATCGGACCACACGGGCCAGCCTTCGCTCCCCACATGCATCAATGAGCCTCGGCCGCCCATGACCCTGTGGCCGGTTCACCACTGTTCCTTCCTTGGAGCACTTTTGATAGATCCTGACCACTGCAGACCGGGAACACCCCACAAGAGCTGCAGTTTTGGAGATGCTCTGACCCAGTCGTCTAGTCATAATGTTATGCCTAAGTGTAGTGTAAACAATTTATGTGAAGTGATAATATACCTGTTTGACTAGAATTCTTTTATTTTATTTATCTGTTATCAGTTAGTAATTCAACTAAATTGTCAAAATGCACACATTTACATACAATATTAAATTTAGCATTAATGACGGATAAATAATAAATCAGATAACAGGCCGAATGAAATCTGTCGCAACTGTTGGTGTCTCAATATCCCCTGTGTGGCCACCAGGTGTCACTGTGACGCCTTTTTGCGACTGTCGCAAAACGGTTACCACAGGAACACGAACCGCCGCACACTTTACGGCATACACGTGGTTCCTGCGCTCTTCCGTGCCCTTCACTGCTCCACGTCAGGTCCAGAGACGACAACTGATCAAATCTGATAGAAATCATGACCAAACTGAGCAAAGAGAGCAAGCAGCGGCTGCAGCAGGTGTTCCAGTGCGGCCAGTTCGTCATCCGCTGGGGTTTCATCCCCACTGTGCTTTATTTGGGTCAGTAAACTACACTCACCTGCATGTGCGCGTGGATCCCGTGTGTTGACATGCTGTATGTCGAGGGTTTATGATTATTCTGTCACACACTATAATGATTTCTGAAGGATCACGTGACACTGAATACTGGAGTAATGATGCTGAAAATGCAGCTTTGCATCACAATTTCTAATTGTTTTGCTTTTATAAGCGTTTTGACTTCATATCTAGAAACCTGAATAATATTTGACAGTGACTTGGACAAGTGAGCAACACACTGATCTCTCTAGCATCTGCTAGCCAGAAAAACATACCGACATGCTTTAAACGCTCACAGCACCTTAGCAACCACCTAGCAACGCCCTAGAAACTACTATGCAACCACATAGCAACGCTCTGACCACAACCCTAGCTTTGAGAATGTAGTCTTCGTGTGTATAATATATATATATTAGTATTATATTTTAATATTTTATTTGATGTAAAAGAACACGTGATTCATCAGACCAGGCCACCTTCTTCCATTGCTCCGTGGTCCAGTTCTGATGCTCACGTGCCACTGTTGGTGCTTTCGGCGGTGGACAGGGGTCAGCATGGGCACCCTGACTGGTCGGCGGCTATGCCGCCCCATACACAACAAACTGAGATGCTCTGTGTATCCTGACACCTTTCTATCAGAACCAGCATTAACTTCTTGAGCAGTTTGAGCTCCAGTAGCTCGTCTGTTTGATCGGACCACACGGGCCAGCCTTCGCTCCCCACGTGCATCAATGAGCCTTGGCCGCCCATGACCCTGTGGCCGGTTCACCACTGTTCCTTCCTTGGAGCACTTTTGATAGATCCTGACCACTGCAGACCGGGAACACCCCACAAGAGCTGCAGTTTGGAGATGCTCTGACCCAGTCGTCTAGCCATCACAATTTGGTCCTTGTCAAACTCACTCAAATCCTTACGCTTGCCCATTTTTCCTGCTTCTAACACATCATCAACTCTTAAGGACTAAATGTTCACTTGCTGCCTAATATATCCCACCCACTAACAGGAGCCATGATGAAGAGATCATCAGTGTTATTCACTTCACCTGTCATAATGTTATGCCTGATCGGTGTGTATATAATATGATTTTTCATATTGTATAATATTGATAATATATCTGTCATTGGGCAACTTGCTTTCTAGATGAGCGGCATTTTTATTAATCAGTTCTGTGCACATCTAATTTATCATTAAAGGGACAGTTCTCCCAAAAATAAAAATCCTGTCATCATTTACGCACCCTCAAAGAATCTTAGAGTAGTTCACTTCAGAATAAAATTTCCTGATGATTTACTCACCCCCACGTCATCCAAGATGTCCATGTCTTTCTTTCTTCAGTCGAAAAGAAATTAAGGTTTTTGAGGAAACCATTATAGGATTTTTCTCCATATCATGGACTTCAGTGGGGTCGGGTCGAAGGTCCAAATTGCGGTTTCAATGCAGCTTCAAGTGTGTAATACTTTCAAGTGTATTTTATTTTATAGAAAATGACCGACCGTGCCCCTAGATAAGACCCTTATTCCTCGGCTGGGATTGTGTCGAGCTCTTTGAAACCGCATTGAAACTGCAATTTGGACCTATAACCCTTGGTTCCCATTGAAGTCCATTTTATGGAGAGAAATCCTATAATGGTTCTGAAGTAAGAAAGCCATGAACATCTTGGATGACGTGGGGGTGAGTAAATCATCAGGAAACTTTAATTCTGAAGTCAACCAGTAACCAGACAGTTGTAGTAGGAAAAAACCCCTATAGAAGTCAATGAGGCCCATCAGCTGTCCGGTTCCCGACATTCTTCAAAATATCTTCTTTTGTGTTCAGCGGAAGAAACGGGTTTGGAACAACATGAGGGTGAGTAAACGATGACCGAATTTTCCTTTTTGTGTGAGCTATCCCTTTAAGTCGTGTCAAATATTGGCTGTTGACCATCCTACTAGTTACTGGAACTGTCGTTGGTCATTTAGTAAGGACAGTTAATCAGGATAACGGTCTTTTCGGATGCGCGTGTTTGCAGGGTGACCGCATCATTTCCGATTGTAATGTTCAGTTTGATGCAGTTTTTTGGTCATTAACTATCTGAACACACATCACTTCCTGCAGCTGTGATTGACACACTGCGATGCTTCGTCATGATTATTTTTTGGGTCAGCGTTTGCACAGCAGGGTTCAGTGGGTGTCTTCGTCCTGCAGCGTCATCACTGTTAAATGTAAAATGAGGAAATATTTATAAGGCTTTAGGGAATCTACTCTTGATTCGTACATTCCTTTTTTTTCACAGAAGTTTGCCTCTGTATTTTTGACATGATGGGAAACGTTTAGAGACAAATGAGATGCAAAAGGAAGTTGTAGCCTTTTGAGCCCACTGAAAAGCCCCATGAGTCTAACATTAGCATTTATAGAGGTATATAAATGGCTATGGTAAAAATATAACACTCAACAATATTACACACAGTACTATTATTACCATACTATACATTTGTATGGTTATACACACACACACACACACACACACACACACACACACATATATATATATATATATTTCAGACACATACACACTCACCTAAAGGATTAGGAACACCATACTAATACTGTGCTTGACCCCCTTTCGCCTTCAGAACTGCCTTAATTCTATGTGGCATTGATTCAACAAGGTGCTGAAAGCATTCTTTAGAAATGTTGGCCCATATTGATAGGATAGCATCTTGCAGTTGATGGAGATTTGTGGGATGCACATCCAGGGCACGAAGCTCCCATTCCACCACATCCCAAAGATGCTCTATTGAGTTGAGATCTGGTGACTGTGGGGGCCATTTTAGTACAGTGAACTCATTGTCATGTTCAAGAAACCAATTTGAAATGATTCGAGCTTTGTGACATGGTGTATTATCCTGCTGGAAGTAGCCATCAGAGAATGGGTACATGGTGGTCATAAAGGGATGGACATGGTCAGAAACAATGCTCAGGTAGTCTGTGGCATTTAAACGATGCCCAATTGGCTCTAAGGGGCCTAAAGTGTGCCAAGAAAACATCCCCCACACCATTACACCACCACCACCAGCCTGCACAGTGGTAACAAGGCATGATGGATCCATGTTCTCATTCTGTTTACGCCAAATTCTGACTCTACCATCTGAATGTCTCAACAGAAATCGAGACTCATCAGACCAGCCAACATTTTTAATTTGTCTTCAACTGTCCAATTTTGGTGAGCTCGTGCAAATTGTAGCCTCTTTTTCCTATTTGTAGTGGAGATGAGTGGTACCCGGTGGGGTCTTCTGCTGTTGTAGCCCATCCGCCTCAAGGTTGTGTGTGTTGTGGCTTCACAAATGCTTTGCTGCATACCTCGGTTGTAACGAGTGGTTATTTCAGTCAAAGTTGCTCTTCTATCAGCTTGAATCAGTCGGCCCATTCTCCTCTGACGTCTAGCATCAACAAGGCATTTTCGCCCACAGGACTGCCGCATACTGGATGTTTTTCCCTTTTCACACCATTCTTTGTAAACCCTAGAAATGGTTGTGCATGAAAATCCCAGTAACTGAGCAGATTGTGAAATACTCAGACCGGCCCATCTGGCACCAACAACCATGCCACGCTCAAAATTGCTTAAATCACCTTTCTTTCCCATTCTGACATTCAGTTTGGAGTTCAGGAGATTGTCTTGACCAGGACCACACCCCTAAAGCGTGGGATGCAGTGTTGTAAAGCATGCCGCCACTGGGCTCTAGAGCAGTGGAGACGTGTTCTGAGTTTGGTGGTTGCCAGGAGAACAGTACTTGCCTGACTGCATTGTGCAAAGTGTAAAGTTTGGTGGAGGGGGGGTTATGAGGTGGGGTTGTTTTTCAGGGGTTGGGCTTGGCCCCTTAGTTCCAGTGAAAGTAACTCTTAATGCTTCAGCATACCAAGACATTTTTGGACAATTTCATGATCCCAACTTTGTGGGAACAGTTTGGGGACGGCCCCTTCCTGTTGCAACATGTCTGCGCACCAGTGCACAAAGCGTCGGTCCATAAAGACTTGGATGAGCGAGTTTGGTGTGGAGGAACTTGACTGGCCTGCACAGAGTCCTGACCACAACCTGACAGAACACCTTTGGGATGAATTAGAGCGGAGACTGCGAGCCAGGCCTTCTCGTCCAACATCAGTGCCTGACCTCACAAATGCGCTTCTAGAAGAATGGTCAAAAATTCCCATAAACACACTCCTAAACCTTCCGAGAAGAGTTGAACCTGTTATAGCTGCAAAGGGTGGGGAAACTCCATATTAAACCCTACGGATTAAGAATGGGATGTCATTAAAGTTCATGTGCATGTAAAGGCTGGTGTCCCAAAATTTTTGGCAATATAGTGTGTGAATTTATATATAGCAGCAATTAAGCCTAAAGTCTCTCTTTTTGTATAATAGTTAAACTAAAATCTAAATTATTTTAGTTAAGCAGCTGAATAAACTGCTTCAGGATAACACATGAAGTTCTTTAATTAGACTTCACAGTTGATGAATCAGAATCAACTATCCAAGAAAAGCAGGTAATTATAAAATATAAAAAGCAAACGACTACTGTGAAGAGTGTGCAAAGGTTTTGTCCTCCTTTTGCCACTCAGCTATTTCAGAGCGTGTTGCACAATGAATGAAATGGAGATGAATCACCTCTGACGTCTGAATTCTTAGAGATCTCGCATGGATGATGCTTGTGTTGCTTATTGAATGAAAATGAGAAGAATTGCATTTGAGAATGGGCTTTCGATGGACTCACTTCCTGTGTGATCGCTGCAACACAGGACTTTTCTTTCTCTCCACTCCGGATCTCAGACAGATGTGAGGCAGTTTCATGATGCCTATCGACTCGATTTACTGATGAGCTTCTCTGTACGTTCCTGTGAATTGAAGAATCCAGACTTGCGAGAGAGAGTGAGAGTGATGTCGTTCTGAAACTAATGTAATGCTTTGAAAATATGGCCTAATATCGTCCTATGTATCAGCCTGCATCCGGTCATTTGATTTTTGCCATATACACCCTCAGATCAGTCCATGATTAGGCTGATCAAATAATATTGGCCACATCTGATGGCTGATTAACAAGTTAATCTAAAATCTATTGACCATCCACCTTGCTAATATATAATTTGTTTTCAGTTTTGAGTAAATATTGTGTAAAATAATTTATTTTCAGCTATTTTGTGTCTCATTTGTCATTTATTAACATATGTGCTAGATACACTGCTGTTTGGAGACTCATCATAAATTATGGGACAGTTGCTGACTGCTAAAATTAGCTTATCCTTCATCTCGCCTCTGCACTGAAGAGTGACAGATCACTTGCATTCCACTGACTTCACTCCTGTTGATTGTTGCTCCTGAAAGTTGCTCATTATTTGCATAAAGTTGAACATATCTCAACTTTGTTGCGTCACTGGACACGCCCCATCCAGTTGCTCGTGTCGCCAGAAATCACCCACTTTCCATTTAAAGGACCGTTGCTTTTCACCCTGTACATGCTACCACTGGGAGATATCATTAGGAAGCATGGCGTTAGTTTTCATTGTTATGCTGACGATACTCCGCTCTATATTTCTTCACGCCTTCAGTTACCAACTCACAAGATTAACGGAATGCATAGCTGATATAAAACATTGGATGACTAGTAATTTCCTGCAACTTAATTCAGACAAAAAAGCTCCAAGTAGTAACCTAGAATACTGTCTAACACTCGACGGCTGCTCTGTCAAGTCCTCGTCGTCAGTTAGGAACCTGGGTGTGCTCTTTGATACCAATCTTTCATTTGAAAGCCACGTTTCTAACATCTGTAAAACTGCATTCTACCATCTTAAAAATATATCTAAATTACGGCACATGCTTTCAATGCAAAATGCTGTACAGTTAATTCATGCATTAATGACCTCAAGGCTAGATTATTGTAATGCTCTACTGGGTGGTTGCCCTGCTCGCTTAATAAACAAACTCCAGCTGGTCCAAAACGCAGCAGCTCGAGCTCTTACTAGAACCAGGAAGTACGATCATATTAGCCCGGTTCTGTCAACACTGCACTGGCTCCCTATTAAACATCGTATAAATGTTAAAATCTTGCTAATTGCTTACAAAGCACTAAATGGTTTAGCTCCCCAGTACTTGAGTGAGCTCTTGCTCTGGCCAGTTGATAATCCCTAGAATATCAAAATCAACTGCAGGCGGTCGATCCTTTTCCTATTTAGCAGCTAAACTCTGAAACAGTCTTCCTAGCATTGTTCGGGAAGCAGACACACTCTGTCAGTTTAAATCTAGATTAAAAACGCATCTCTTTACTATGGCTTACACACAAAACATTATCAATTTCTATTATTCAAACAAGTAAATGATTGTTAGGCTGCATTAACTAGGTCAGCCGGAACCGAGAACACTTCCCATAACACCTGATGTACTGATGTACATCATAAGAAGAATGGCATCTACGCTAATGTTAGTCTCTCTGTTTATTCCGAGGTTTACTGCAGTCAGCCGGATCTGGGCTGTATCCAGATCAGATGGTGGACCTGCACCCGGACATGACCAACGCATCCCTGAAATGTCGAAATTAAACTCCCCCTGTAAATGCTGCATCGACAAGACATCCTCATTAAACCCCTCTCCGGCATGACGACTCCAATCTTTCGAACAATCTTACGAATATCTATTTACCTAATATGACTTAAGACCTGTAATGTTGCCAGAATTATAATCATACACTGTTTGTTCGTCGGCCAGAGGAGAACTGGCACCCCGACTGAGCCTGGTTTCTCCAAAGGTTTTTTCCTCCATTCTGACCCTGAAGGAGTTTTGGTTCCTTGCCACCGTTGCCTCTGGCTTTTGGCTTGCTCAGTTGGGGACACCTAAATCTCATCTATATTACCGATCTGCCCGCATTGACACTATATGATACTTGAAATTAGCTGGATAACATCACCGTTTCACCAGAACGGCTGTACAAATTCTGTTGCATTATTTTCCTGTTAACACTGTGAAGCTGCTCTGAAACAATTGGACTTGTAAAAAGCGCTGTATAAATAAATGTTGATAATTCAGCTTTGATCACAGGAATAATTAGAATATTTTTAATAACATAAATGCAGCCTTGGTGAGCAGAAGAGACTTATTTAAAGATCTTTTGACTGATTAGTGTATTTTTATATACATGTGCTGGTCATATAATTAGAATATCATCAAAAAGTTGATTTATTTCACTAATTCCATTCAAAAGTGAAACTTGTATATTATATTCATTCTTTACACACAGACTGATATATTTCAAATGTTTATTTCTTTTAATTTTGATGATTATAACTGACAACTAAGGAAAATCCCAAATTCAGTATCTCAGAAAATTAGAATATTGTGAAAGGTTGAATACTGAAGACACCTGGTGCCACACTCTGATCAGCTGATGAACTCAAAACACCTGCAAAGGCCTTTAAACGCTCTCTCAGTCTAGTTCTGTAGGCTACACAATCATGGGGAAGACTGCTGACCGGACCGTTGTCCAAAAGACGACCACTGACACCTTGCACAAGGAGGGCAAGACACAAAAGGTCATTGCAAAAGAGGCTGGCTGTTCACAGAGCTCTGTGTCCAAGCCCATTAATAGAGAGACGAAGGGAAGGAAAAGATGTGGTAGAAAAAGTGTACAAGCAATAGGGATAACCGCACCCTGGAGAGGATTGTGAAACAAAACCCATTCAAAAATGTGGGGGAGATTCACAAAGAGTGGACTGCAGCTGGAGTCAGTGCTTCAAGAACCACTACACACAGACATATGCAAGACATGGGTTTCAGCTGTCGCATTCCTTGAGTCAAGCCACTCTTGAACAACAGACAGCGTCAGAAGCGTCTCGCTTGGGCTAAAGACAGAAAGGAAGTCCAGTCAATGCTCCAAAGTTATGTTCTCTGATGAAAGTAAATCAGGGTCCCAGAGTCTGGAGGAAGAGAGGAGAGGCACACAATCCACGTCGCTTGAGGTCCAGTGTAAAGTTTCCACAGTCAGTGATGGTTTGGGGTGCCATGTCATCTGCTGGTGTTGGTCCACTGTGTTTTCTGAGGTTCAAGGTCAACGCAGCCGTATACCAGGAAGTTTTAGAGCACTTCATGGTTCCTGCTGCTGACCAACTTTATGGAGATGCAGATTTCATTTTCCAACAGGACTTGGCACCTGCACACAGCGCCAAAGCAACCAGTACCTGGTTTAAGGACCATGGTATCCCTGTTCTTAATTGGCCAGCAATCTCGCCTGACCTTAACCCCATAGAAAATCTATGGGCTATTGTGAAGAGGAAGATGCGATATGCCAGACCCAACAATGCAGAAGAGCTGAAGGCCACTATCAGAGCGACCTGGGCTCTCATAACACCTGAGCAGGGCCACAGACTGATGGACTCCATGCCACGCCGCATTGCTGCAGTGATTCAGGCAAAAGGAGCCCAGACTAAGTATTGAGTGCTGTACATGCTCATACTTTTCATGCTCATACTTTTCAGTTGGCCAAGATTTCTAAAAATCCTTTCTTTGTATTGGTCTTAAGTAATATTCTAATTTTCTGAGATACTGAATTTGGGATTTTCCTTAGTTGTCAGTTATAATCATCAAAATTAAAAGAAATAAACATTTGAAATCTATCAGTCTGTGTGTAATAATGAATGAATATAATATACAAGTTTCACTTTCTGAATGGAATTAGTGAAATAAATCAACTTTTTGATGATATTCTAATTATATGACCAGCACCTGTACATGTGATCAAATGTGTATTTTCAGCATCATTGTGGCTAATTTATATTTTTGTGGAAACAAAAAAATGCAAGATTCTGGGATGAATAGAAAGTTCAAAAGAACAGCTGTTTATTTGAAATGGCAATATTTTGTAGCATTTTTTTAAAAATAATTTCTAATTTAAATTATTTTAAAAGCAGTAAAAATGATTACATTTTACAAAAACTAGTTAATTTTTAATTTTTTATCTGTTTAACATGACCTGGAGCGGTTACCATATTCACTTATTCACAATCATCCTGGTTTATCACTGGTTCAGCGCTTCTGAATCTGTTCCACATTGGAAACGTACTTTTTTATTGATTTATTTCTCAGGATTCAAGCGGGGAGCCGATCCAGGGATGCCTGAGCCCACGGTCCTGAGGTGAGTTGTGTGAGTTGTGAAGCTCAGTGTTTTACCACAGAGAGCTGATGATGATGTTGCTTTTTCTTTCAGTTTGCTTTGGGGATGAAGAACGCTCCTGACGGCCACTACGGACGCATCCGGATCCTCCAAATGAACTTCCAAACTCACTGAAGACTCCGGAACCAGCGAGTTATCCTGCATCAACTCATCTTGGGACACTGACTACTTGGATCTGAACATTATGCTGGGATGTAAATACTTGGCTGTTTCGTCCACACTTCTACTTTTTTTTTTTTTTTTTTTTTTTTTTAAGACTTTTGCTTCTTCTTTCTAAAACATTGTCTTGAGAAACACACACAACGTAACTGAATTGTCTTTGTTTTTTTTAATCTGAATAGATCATTGTAAACAATCACAGGATGTGCTCATCGTCTCAAATAAACTAAACATGTTAAATAAATATTTATCAGTACAGATTTTCAGTGTTGTACAAATTAAAGTACACAAGAGAAAATAGAAGTACAGACATAAATATTACATTTATAAATATCAACATTTACATTCAATAAGTTAAAAGTAGAGACTCATAAATATTAAATTATTATGCCCTGAATCGAATATCTGCGATGTAATAAATAAAATAGTCAAATAAAATAGTATTGATTAGTTCTTGTCTGAGGCCCAGTCTCTGGATGTCTTAATGTCCTTCCCCCGGTGTCCACTCTTCCTTTTGCTCATGTAATTGAGGGCTCTGCATGTGTCGATCATGACGCTGCTGAAGTTGAACAGGATCGAGTGTACGGTCGTCTTCTGTGTCCATGCGGAACTGACCGACAGAGGGCCGCTGGAGATCGGATCCACCTGTCCGTCGCCCGCCTGGAGCTGGAGGTAGAAATAATAAACATCATGCCAACATTCACTTACACTGCTAACGTACGACTGTTGCGCTCGCAGCGACTGCAACGGCCTGTGTGATATCAGTGGTCAGAGATCGTTGGGTCCTTATGAATTGAGTCTGGCTGGGGTGCATGGGGCATTGCAGTTCATGACTTTTCACCTGCTTTTACAGGTACATGTCGTAAGTTGTCACTATTGTGAAGTGTTACCAAATATCGAATGTTTATGCTATAAAATCTTAGGGGGAAAAAAAGCATTAAATTAGTGTGGTGGAAGCAAATCGCACAAATTCATACAGATTAGCCAGCGATTCGCCAAAACGTAAAATAGTTAGGAAGTGCCATGAGTGTGTTAAACGGTAATGACATTTTTCAGTTTTTGTAGGGAAAGTTAGAAAAAAATCGGATGATGTTGAGTTGGGGTGTGTTTACCTGGCTGTTAATGCCCTCCAGCAATCGTTTCATCCCGTATTTGATGTCGTTCACCAGGGTTGAGGTCAGGTTTTCCTTCTCGATGAAGCTCCAGTTCTCTTTATACCACGTCAGGACGCTGTAAATGCGGCCCAGACACCTTTCCTGAAACATTCATGAGAGGGGAGATTCTTCAGTTTCTGGGTATGGGTATGAGTGTTTGTACACCTCATACCCACTCTGGTTATGAGTGTTTGGCATGGTAATGGATATGACAGTGTTGATATGTTTGGTCTTGGCAGAATAGATCTGCTACGCTTCAGCTTCAGAGCTGCAATGAGCAAGTAAGACATGTTGCTGCTGCACAATATAGCAGCGGATCTACACAGGTGGAGCTGGGGAAGGGGGAGGGTTTCTGAAATTTGTTACAGCAAATGCTGAAGTATTTGAAGGTTGAGCTGCGAGCTCATTGGCTGCTGATACAGCAGGAACCAATCAGCGTCGAAACTTTCAACTGCATTTAGTTTGTGAATTCGCGTAACGTTATCAACCCATATTTGTACGGAATTATTTCACAAGGTGATGATTTTGCATAAATGTGATTTGTACGGAAACGTGCGGTTTTTAGATAAACAAAAAGGTTAAATTAGTATGGCATATGCAGATTTTATGAATAAGATGATAGAAATTAGCCACCGATTTTCCAAAATTTAAAATGGTTACGAATTGCCGTCAGATTGTGTTGAACAGGTTTCAGTTTTTGTAGGGAAAGTTAGATGAGCTTTGGACGTGCTAATACTACAAGTTGTTCAAAATAGAGCATTTCTGTATTAACTTATTTGTTAATGGCCTAATAAAACTGCTCGGATCATGAAAATCTGTTCTAGAAAAGATGAGCTTCACGATACGCTTGTGGAAAATCTTGTTCTATAAAATACTTGGCTTGATCGTAGTGATGATGGATTATTTGTAATAAAACATTACAAATGCCATCAAGTTAGCATACCAGTCAAACATTTGAACACACATCTACTCGTTTATTTGAACTATTTTACACCATTATAACCACAGCTATGAAATGGCACACTGTAAAAAATATAAATTGACAACATATGTTTTTACATTGCTTTAACTCATTAAAATAAGTAATTTTTTACTTTTTACAAGTTATACAAGATTCAACTAATTTTAAGTCAGCTTAACATAATTTAAGTGTAAATTACTTAAAACATCCAAGTTGATTAATCTTATTTTTACAGTGCACGCATGGAAATACTAGGATTATATATAGACAATCTGCCAAATTAAACGTATTTTAAAATACTTCAAAGTCGTGCAAGGGGACAGAAAAGTTTCCCTAATTAAAGAATCAGCCCTAAATGAATCCCAAGCATGAGAAGTGTTCTTACTGTGCTGAAGTTTCGGGACAGACAGCCGTCTGAAGGTTTGAGGAGAGGCGTGCTGATCCTGACACCTTCATACGCCGTCATATTCGCCACCTCTCTGAAGTCTCTCTCAAGCTGCAGATGGAAGAACACAAAGTTAGTTGAAGACAGTCAGCAATACTTCGCACCTTCGGTTTCTTCTGTATTTAAAGGCACCTGTTCATCTCTCAGCGTCTTCACATGCTTGTGCAGATCTTTTGCCATCAGATGCCATTTCTGCCGGTCGTTCAGAGGACTCTTCACATCCACGTCCTGAACTTCGTCCCCAGATGTTTCGGATAACTCCCCCATACCGCTGTACGCTGGCAGCGCGTCTGCGAGACCGATGATCACTGCCAGTGTGGCAGACAGGAAGAGCGCTTTGTCTGCAGAGAAAAGTGAGAGAGAAAGTGAGAAGAAGTGTCTGTCTGCACATGAGGATGTCCGATCGATGTAACGCCTCCACTTACTCTGAGCTGACGGCATCATGATTGCGAAAGTTTGTGTGATGTCTTCAAGCAAACTCGAGAGACTTCTGAAGAGCACTTCTGAAGCACTTTTATACACACACTTATACACACACAGGACTTTCCACTTTTCAACCCGCCTTTAAAACATTTTTCATCATTTTGGAAGAGGGAAAAAACTGACCTGATTCAGATTTTTATAAATCTCATTTTCTTCTTTTAAATCCCTCCCCCCACCCCCAACCACAAGCCTTAGGTTTTTACACTTTTAACGTGATTTAATTACATTTTTCTGAATATCTATATAGATAATGGGACATGTTGTCACAATAATAACCTGCTGTTTATTGACACTAAAAAGAAGTTGCTGCCTTAAATTAAGTGCATTTTAAGTAATTTCAACTTAAATTACTTTAAACAGACTTAAAAAAATAGTTATACAATTAGACTCTTGACTCTAGAAAACTGTGTAACTCGTTTTGATGAGTTAAAGCAATGTAAAAACGTATGTTTTCATTGATCATATGGTTTTTTACACTGCTGATATGAGAAATTTTGAAAGTATAAAAGTGTAGTCTAAAGCAAAAATAGACCATCTTCCACAACATCTTATCTACTATTAAATTATGCATTATCACTAAAAGAAGTTGCTATCTGAAATTTAAGTACAATGAACTTGGATGTTTAAGTAATTTCAACTTAAATTACATTAAACTGACATGAGAAAATTTTGAATCTTGTATAACTTGTGAAAAATAGTTGAAAAATGCTTAACTTATTTAGCAATGTAAAAACATAACTTTATTAATTATATAATTTTTTAGTATAGGGGAGCGTATAGCCCAACCTAACGCGGGGTTAGTTGTAACACATGGTTTAACACTTTCCACACATGCCAGGATGACGAAACTTAGTGAATTTACTTGCTATATCAACACTACACTGTAAAAAAATATTGTTGGTGTAACTTAAAGTAACTAACCTGGTTGCCTTAAAATGTTGAGTTCTTTGAAATTAAAAATTTGAGTTGATGCAATGAAAGAAAATGGGTTTAATAAATAGAAATTCAAAATATTATTGTATCTGAACCACATAAAGAAAATAAAAAATGTGATGTAAATGTAATGTTAATCTAACCAGCAGAAGGCACGGGGCATGTTGTCACACTGAGCCCCTATTAGAACTACGTTATTATATACTTTTATGAATTCTATTGAGAAACCATAAGAAAAAGGTGAATAATGATGAGGTGAGTCAATTTTCAGAAGTTATTAATTATTATGTTTTGAACTATGTTGTATTTAGCAATGTGTCAAACAAAAAAATATATATATACATATATTAATTTATTAAAAATGGCATTCATTTTATATGAAAAAGTTAATAATTGTATTTTACTGACAAAATATTTTAGTTTGTCTTGGTTATTTATTTTATTTTTTTATTATATCAGGTAACATTTTAAGCTGTCATATGGTCATGTTATAATGCACCCCGCCTATGGGGCATGTTGTCACACTTCCATTCTTTCAGAGTAAATCAAGAAAAAAGTATACACCGTATTAATGAAACAAAACCACATATTTGTACTAGACGTGTGAAATTAATGTGGGAAAAAATAAATACTCCCCAAGTGGATTTACACAAACTGAGAAAGTCAAAAAGCGTTAGGATGTGCCCCGATCTCCCCTATTTAATGGCTTTTATAAAAAATAAGCCATAAAGTGACAAAGTATAGTTGGCATGAAGAATTCACAGACTATTTTGAACAAACCATTGTTAGAGAAATGCATTCATTCAGAAACGTCTTAGTTACTGAGATGCAGACCATGTGCCCGCTTGCCCCAGGCTCTGCTCAGACACTCTTGGAATCGATGGATCCAGGGAATGTTTCCACTGCGCAAAAGCTTCTTTAGAGTGGAAAAAGATTCTTTAAGAGTATTAAAATGCTCTTCACACTTAAGAACTGATCACTCAATAGTTCTTTGGGGAACCAAAAATACTGCTTCTATCGCATCGCTGAAAGAAAACCTTTTGGAACCTTTTAATTACTAAAACCTGTTTTTTTTAAAGGTTGCAACTGTATGAATGATATATTATATGGAATATCTCATGCCATTCAGCAGCTGAGTTTGAATTATTATTTATATTACATCATGCAAACTGCTGCACATACAGTTTCAGATTCTCATAATTAGTTTTTATTGTAATTAAGGAAGCGAGCATCCATCACAAATGCTTTACAAATAAAAGAAATGAAAGCGAGTGGTCTTTTTCTTCTTCATTTTGAATTCTGCTTTCTATAAGTGATCTCATTCTGCAACACGTTCTTCTGTGTTTTAAGTGGTCAGGTCGTTTGAGACCGCAGGCCTGCGTTAATATTCATGTCGATAGTGGTTTGTGAAACAGGATTCCCCTTCAGCAGGAGGAAAAATAGTCATGGTGTGAGGCTGCGACGTTAAGACTGTGTGTGGTGAATGATATTTTAAGCAATGGTGGAAGTTTCCTGGTTTTGATTCGGCAAGAGGGGACAAAAAAAATTGCCCTACTTTTATTAAATTAAGCCTTAGTTCTGGGTCTGTGAGTTTTTGCTGAATTTTCAACGGGTTGGGTATTTGCTTTGTTAACCTTGAAACTAGGCTGCTTACTTCCCTAAACCCCTATCTATATATATATATATATATATATATATATATATATATATATATATATATATATATATATATATATATAACAGTTTTCAATATTTTTGGGACACTTTTTTTTTTATTTTATTATTTTTAGTTTTTTAATTTTAGTTTATTTTAGTATATGTGTGTATGTATACAGGTACTGGTCATATAATTAGAGTATCA
>CM031961.1:2802453-2872453 GCA_018749465.1 Paracanthobrama guichenoti
TCACAAAGCTCGAATCATTTCAAATTGGTTTCTTGAACATGACAGTGAGTTCACTGTACTAAAATGGCCCCCAGTCACCAGATCTCAACCCAATAGAGCATCTTTGGGATGTGGTGGAACGAGAGCTTCGTGCCCTGGATGTGCATCCCACAAATCTCCATCAACTGCAAGATGCTATCCTATCAATATGGGCCAACATTTCTAAAGAATGCTTTCAGCACCTTGTTGAATCAATGCCACGTAGAATTAAGGCAGTTCTGAAGGCAAAAGGGGGTCAAACACAGTATTAGTATGGTGTTCCTAATAATCCTTTAGGTGAGTGTATGTATGTATATATGTATATATGTATATATATATATGTGTGTGTGTGTGTGTGTGTGTGTGTGTGTGTGTGTACTGTATATCTCCCATTAAAAATTACGTAGAGAACCCACGATTTAAACTTTGGCCTACAAATTGCTGGAAAACAGCACTTTAAAAATGTTACATCTTACATAAGGAACGTTTCATCAAACATTACAATAGACCCTTTTCACATTTCCAGGTTTCTCAGAGCGGAAGTCGTCATAGTTGGGTTAACTTTTTATAGCGGTGAATGAGAGTATACGTTAAATATATATATTTTGTGCCCATTTGCTCAAATAGCAAAAGAAAAAAACTTCACAATAGTGATTTCACAACTTAAGATGAGGGAAAAATAGAGTGAGCTTGATAATGGCAGTGAAAAGAGAGAAAGATGTTAATTTTAACAGCAGCGGTAACTTGTTTTTTGTAATTTAATGCAAAAGTTATATAATAAAAAGTATTAGTTTTATAAATGTGCATAATAAAAAAAACATGAAAATACAGAAAACTTTGCAGGATTTACGATATTGTTGACCGTTAAAATGCGTTATCACAGTCTGTGTAAAGGGTCTATCAGCATGTAACCGCCAAAAAAGAACGCTCATTTTCAAAAGTATTCGCGCGGGATAGATGAGGTAACCATAGCAACAGCAGATCAACCGTTGTAGCGCTTGCCTTTGGGATCTGACCGGTACATCGATAAAACATAAGTAGGCTACTGGTATTATATGTAAATCTAAAAACCTTTTACACTTTTCTTTTAAAACGTATTGATGACGATTTGGGCTCCGCGAGACGGATTTACAATTAGCGAAAAGTTAAGGAAGATCTGTCAGTAATCGCGAAGGGCTAGACAAGACCAGCTTTGGGAAAATACACCATTTTACCAAAATTTTGCCAAATCTTTAGGTCAAGATTGGGGAGATTTTCTCTGGTTTTGCTGGCTTCCCCTCAGATCTGCGCCGCAGAGAAAATTTGGTGGATTCTCCCTCCCTAATAAATATGTAGGTTTGACTGGTGGGTAATTGACTTTCAAATTAAATTTACCACAATAACTTCTTTCTTTCTTTCTTTCTTTCTTATAATGTACATTATGGCACACTTACAGGACGTTTTGGTACGATATGCCATTTTCCATTATATCCTCCTGAGACCAAAATTTTTGAATTTAGTATTTTTTCATGTCATTACATTGTTTAGACCATAAGAAACAAATAAAAAAATACATATTTTATGCATAAATACATTTTATTCATTATGTTATGCTATGTTCTCTGTAGTGAACACCAGGACTCAGTTGTTTAAAATATAAAAAAACAAAAACATTATTATTATTTTTATTGACCAATCAGTTTTTAGGTTAATATATATTTTTTTTTTTTAACCAAACTTTGTATAAAGATGATATTTCCACTGACCTTCTGTGACCAAATGAACAAAAGTTATCTAAAGCAACCACTAGATGGCAGTAAAACGTTTCTTACCAACTTAGAGATTGTTTTAAACAAAATGATGCTTATTATAATTTTAGAGTTTAAAACCTGACCATGATTTTACCTTTATATCTTTTGTTGTTCTTGGAAAAATATACTTGTCAGACATATCAAACATTAACTACTTGTAAAATCAGCTCTAAGCTAAATCCGTCTGGTTGATGGCAAGGATGCTGACCCAGAACATTTTCTTTAGGTTGTGTCATGATACGTAATAAATGAATCACCGATTGCCATCCTGAAGCATAAGGGTAATGTTGGGGTTACGGGGAGGGGCTAAGACAGATAAAAAGAAACGTGAACTGGTCTTGTGTCTTCTCCTTACAACAAAACATGGTGTCAGCAGTAAAGTACTGAAGAAAATAAAGCGACGAAAAGAGTAACGAAGATGGAAGGATTAAAGCCACCTGCAGGACTTGATTTACTGCACGGTAATTTGTCAGAAAACTGGCAGAGATTACGGCAAAGATTTGAGCTGTATCTAGATGCAACGGAACCAGACAAGGTAAAATCCTCACTATTTCTTCATGCCTGAGAAGAGGTTGAAGAGGTTGAAGTGTATAATACCTTCATGTTCGAAGAAGATGATGATAAACAAAATCTGTCGAGAATAATGGAGAAATGTGAAGAGTACTGTAACCCGAAGAAGAACATAACCTATGAGAGGTATACGTTTTTCACGTGTGTGCAAGGGGACATGCCCATTAGCCATTACATTACAGAACGAAAGCTAAAGGCGAAATCAAGCGAGTTTGGACTGTTGCAGGAATCTCTGATAAGAGATTGAGTTGTCTGTGGAGAGAGAGACTTTTAAGAGTTGACATTCGTCAAGAAAAAACTACTCAGCTGTGTATCGCGTCAGAAATGACAAAAGCTCAGATGAAGCAAATGCATGACGAAGATCACAACGCGCAAGCTTCTGCATGTGAAAGCAAGCACTTTTAATTGCAAAAGATGTGGGGCATCACGCAATTGCCCCGCATATGGCAAACCGTGCCAGAACTGATAAAATTAATCACTGTGCTAAGATGTGTAAATCGAAGAAAGTGCATGCGGTGGATGATGCCGTCACAGATCAGAGACCTTCGCCAGCGCAGTGCAAATGCAGACCGGGACAGACGAATGGACAGTTGACTTGAAACTGGAGCACAAACATGTCAAACTTAAACTTGTTACTGGTTTGCAAGCCAATGTAATCCCGTACAGCCTGCTGCGAAGAACTGGAAAAAAGAACATACTCTGACCCACAAATGTGAAACTGTGAATTTACACCGGAGACAAAATACCTGTGAAAGGAAAGTGTAACTGGACAGTAAAATACAAAAAAAGAAAACTCATGTACTGGAATTCATTGTGGTGAAATCAGATGCTAAACCAATATTAGGAATTCATGCATGTGAACAAATGGGGCTCATATAGAGAGTGAGCAAAAGTGACAAGATAGATATCTTCACAGAGTATGCTGATGTGTTTGAGGGCATAGGTTGCCTGGAAGGAGAGCACACAATCCGAATAGATGAAAATGTGGTACCGAGAGTTCATCCGCCCAGGAAAATTCCAGTGACCCTGAAAGAAAACCTGAAAAAAGACTTGAACAGAATGGAAAAACTGAAAGTAATTGAAGAGCCCACTTGGTGGGTCAACCCCATAGTGATTGTGGGAAAAGTCTAATGGGTATATGTTTAGACACCAGAGATCTCAACACAGCGGAACACTACCAGCTACCAACAGTAGAAGAAATAACCAGTAGACTCTCAAAAGCCAAATACTTTACAGTGTTGGATGCAAGTTCAGGTTTTTGGCAACTCAAATTAGATGAAGCCAACTCTCACCTTTGTACATTCAACACTCCTTTTGGCCGCTTCAGATTCCTCCGACTCCCATTTGGGGTCAACTCAGCTCCAGAAGTTTTCCACAAGACGGTGAAACAACTTTTGGAGGTAATTGAAGGCATTGAGACATACATTGATGATCTTTAAATCTGGGGAGAAACAAAAGCGCAGCATGATTACAGACTGAGGCAAGTGCTAGAGAGAGCAAGGGTCAAGAACTTCACGCGGAATAAAGAGAAATGCAAGATAGGCCTAGAAGAAATCAAATATCTCAGTCACATCTTTGCACAGGATGGTTTGAAACCAGATGAGACAAAAATAGAGGCAGTCAGATGCCAAAATGCCCACTCTTGAATGTAAAGAGGATGTGGAGAGATTTCTAGGTATGGTCACTTACCTCACAAAGTTCATTCACAACATGTCACAACACACTGAGCCATTGCGTGTACTTACCAGAGATGACGTTGCCTGACAGTGGGAGGAGGAACACCAGCGCGCATTCAACAAATTGAAAACAATGCTCACTGAGGCCCCCTTGCTCAGATACTATGATGTCAGTCTTCCAGTAACACTTTCAGTCGATGCATCTAAAAGTGGACTGGCTTACGCATCTCGTGCATTGACTGAAACAGAACAGCGATACGCACAAATAGAGAAGGAGATGTTGGCGATTGTGTTTGGAGCAGAGTGTTTTCATCAGTATGTTTATGGAAGAGAGGTAGACGTACAATCCGACCACAAACTGCTTGAAGCAATAATGAAAAAGCCGTTGAGCCATGCTCCAGCTAGAATACAGAGACTGTTGATGAGATTACAAAAATATCAAGTGAGTACAAGCCAGGTAAAGAGATGTACACTCACCTAAAGTATTATTAGGAACACCTGTTCAATTTCTCATTAATGCAATTATCTAATCAACCAATCACATGGCAGTTGCTTCAATGCATTTAGGGGTGTGGTCCTGGCCAAGACAATCTCCTGAACTCCAAACTGAATGTCAAAATGGGAAAGAAAGGTGATTTAAGCAATTTTGAGCATGGCATGGTTGATGGTGCCAGACGGGCCGGCCTGAGTATTTCACAATCTGCTCAGTTACTGGGATTTTCACGCACAACCATTTCTAGGGTTTACAAAGAATGGTGTGAAAAGGGAAAACATCCAGTATGCGGCAGTCCTGTGGGCGAAAATGCCTTGTTGATGCTAGAGGTCAGAGGAGAATGGGCCGACTGATTCAAGCTGATAGGAGAGCAACTTTGACTGAAATAACCACTCGTTACAACCGAGGTATGCAGCAAAGCATTTGTGAAGCCACAACACGCACAACCTTGAGGCGGATGGGCTACAACAGCAGAAGACCCCACCGGGTACCACTCATCTCCACTACAAATAGGAAAAAGAGGCTACAATTTTCCCGAGCTCACCAAAATTGGACAGTTGAAGACTGTAAAAATGTTGCCTGGTCTGAAGAGTCTCGATTTCTGTTGAGACATTCAGATGGTAGAGTCAGAATTTGGAGTAAAGAGAATGAGAACGTGGATCCATCATGCCTTGTTACCCCTGTGCAGGCTGCTGGTGGTGGTGGTGTAATGGTGTGGGGGATGTTTTCTTGGCACACTTTAGGCCCCTTAGTGCCAATTGGGCATTGTTTAAATGCCACAGCCTACCTGAGCATGTCCATCCCTTTATGACCACCATGTCCACTTCCAGCAGGATAATGCACCATGCCACAAAGCTTGAATCCTTTCAAACTGGTTTCTTGAACATGACAATGAGTTCACTGTACTAAAATGGCCCCCACAGTCACCAGATCTCAACCCAATAGAGCATCTTTGGGATGTGGTGGAACGGGAGCTTCGTGCCCTGGATGTGCATCCCACAAATCTCCATCAACTGCAAGATGCTATCCTATCAATATGGGCCATCATTTCTAAAGAATGCTTTCAGCACCTTGTTGAATCAATGCCACGTAGAATTAAGGCAGTTCTGAAGGCGAAAGGGGGTCAAACACAGTATTAGTATGGTGTTCCTAATAATCCTTTAGGTGAGTGTATATAACTGATGCATTATCCAGAGCGTACTGAGACCAGCTCTCCTGATCAAGAAATAGAAGCTCAGGTGCATATGGTAATGTCAAACTTACCTGTGTCAAATGACAAACTAGATGAATTCAAAAAGGAAACTAAAAAGGATGTGATTCTGACAAAACTCACAGAGACCGTGCTAAATGGATGGCCTGAAATGAAGAGCCAAGCAGCAAAAGAAATGCAAGGATATTGGAACTTCAGAGAGGAAATATCATTTGCAGATGGAGTTTTGTTCAAAGGAGAACGGATCATAGTTCCAGCATCAATGAGAGCAGAAATGCTAAAACGAATTCAAGAAAGTCATCTAGGCATAGAAAGCTGCAGATGGAGAGCGAGAGATGTGCTCTTTTGGCCTGGAATGTCACAAAGCATAATGGAGATAGTAAACAGCTGTGATGTGTGCAGCACATACCAGAAACGCAGAGCCATTACATCCACACAGTGTTCCTGAAAGACCCTGGCAGAAAATAGGAGCTGACTTGTTTACCTTTGACCAACAGGAGTATCTAATTGGTGAATTACCACTCCAAATTCATGGAAGTAGAGTGGTTGAGATCAGATACAAGAAGTACAACAGTCATTACCCATTTGAAGTCACACTTCGCCAGACACGGTATTCCTGAAACAGAGATTTCAGACAATGGGCCACAGTTTAGCTCACGAGAATTTCAAGCTTTTGCGAAGGAGTGGGAATTCATGCACAAAACCTCAAGCCCCCATTACGCGCAGTTGAGTGGAATGGCGGAAAGAGGAGTTCAGAGGACTTTCTGAGCAGCCAAGATCCTACGTCGTTCAGACACCTGAGGGACAGGTGTACAGAAGGATCAGAATGTTTTTGATGAAATCAAAAGAACAAAGTGACACAACAAGGAAGGACGTGGACAATCAAAATGTGTGTGACAAAGAAGAAAAACATGAAATGGACACTCAAACAGGGAAAAGAGATGTCAGTCCCACCGAGCTCTTAAATCTACCTTTGAAAACTACAAGTGGACGAGTTGTCTCAAAACCAAGAAGGCTTATTGAGGAGTAATTCTATGATTTCTTTCCTTAAGTTTAAACAATGTCACAGTTCAAAGGACAGTGTTATGTTAAATTAAAGCCTGACAGATGCTTGAAAAAAAAAAATGCTGTTGTGTTATGATGTGCAGTGATACACAGTTGTTTTGTAATGCTGGGTTATATACAAGGTGACTGAAGTTCTTTTGCAGAATGTAAAAAAAAGGGAGCTGTCATGATATGTGATAAATTAATCTCCTATTGCCACCATGAAGCATAAATGTAATGTTGGGGTTACGGGGCGGGGCTAAGACAGGGCTAAAACCTTGAACTGGTCTCGTGTCTTCTCCTTTTTGGAGGTTCTGGAGGTTGTGTTCTGTTAGAGAGTCATGGGCATTATTCAATATTTAATCAATGGTGTGTTTGAAGAGCTCTGTCTGTGTGTGAGAGCAGTAACTGGAGAGGAGAAAGTTTTAAGATGAAAGACTTTCTTCACTCTCTTATTCTCAGTCTTGTTTTCATACGCAGATGCTCCTCTGTGGACACATGCTGGTCTCAGCATCAGAGTGGCCTCCCACAGTCTGTTTCAGCACTTTCTCAATCTAGTAAGCTCTAACGTGATTGGCTAACTTTACGCAGCTTCCAAAAGTGAAGGCCCACAGGGGTTTTTTCTTCAGTCTGTCTGGAAAAAAAGTTGTGTTTACCGAAGATGAAATCTTTCAAGGAAGAAATTCCTGAAAGTTCCTGGATATGCCAACGTTTGCAAGGTTAGTGACATCAAATCACTAACATCAAGTCCCTCTTTTCCTGACCCATCGAGGCATGGACTCCATTAGACCACTGAAGGTGTGCTGTGGTATCTGGCACCAAGATGTTAGCAGCAGATCCTTTAAGTCCTGTAAGTTGCGAGGTGGGGCCTCCATGGATCGGACTTGCTTGTTCAGCACATCCTACAGATGCTCGATTGGATTGAGATCTGGGGAATTTGGAGGCCGAGTCAACACCTCAAACTCGTTGTTGTGCTGCTTTGTGGCAGGCGTATTATCCTGCTGGAAGAGCCACAGCCACCAGGGAATACCGTTTGCATGAAAGGGTGTAACATGGTCTGCAACAATGCTTAGGTAGGTGGTACGTGTCAAAGTAACATCCACATGGATGGCAGGACCCAAGTGTGTATTCTGACACCTTTCTATCAGAACCAGCATTAACTTCTTGAGCAATCTGAGCTCCAGTAGCTCGTCTGTTTGATCGGACCACACGGGCCAGCCTTCGCTCCGGACGTGCATCAATGAGCCTTGGCCGCCCATGACCCTGTGGCCGGGTCACCACAGATTACATGTGCTGTATTCTTGTAAATATAACCATTATTATTTTTATTGTATGGGCAGTTAATGTGAATTCATGAAAAAGATATTTAAAAAAAAAAAAAAAGTACATCTAGAATTTCATGAAGAAGAATGCAGAATAACAAATAATAATAATAATAATAATAATAAAAATCTCTATATATATTTTTTAGAAATATCAAAATATAACCTTCTCTAATGGTCCCCACTGTTAATAGCACATACAATCATCTGGAATATCATAGGCAAAGACAAAACAATAGTCAAAATATATTCCGGACATGAAAATATATGTTTCCTTTTAAATATATACATTTTAACCTAAAATCCATTTGTCATCTTCCCACATGGTAAGGGAATTTACAATTAACCAATTCATAGATTTCCCTTCAGCATTTTTCCATGTACTGTAATGTGTGATGATGTTTACGGTGCAGATCGCAGCGGGCTCCTCCCATCAGGACTCTGAACACATACAGTGTAACAGCGTGGCATTAAATGGACCTGCCATCACACACTTTAAAGAGCTCAGAGCACATGACACCAGTGCTGAAGAGGAAAGTGTATATACTTCAATGGAGGGATTACACAGAATATTCACAGAGTATTTTTAATCACGATAAGCCTTTCTAAGAATAGACTCTGTGTCTGAATGCAGCAGAACATCACAGCAGATTCAGAATAACATGCAGATACGTCTCCCACGAGGGACATCGACGTTGATACGTTCATGATTAGATGCCATCAAAAAGAGTGTCATTTGTGTACCACATACAGAATAGCAAAAATGATCCTAATGGGATCAAATGCAAATCCTCTAAAATGATTCTATAATAAGATATATTGTATTGAAATTAAACAATATATTTTAGTGAGTCAGGTCCAGTGTTATATTAGTATAATTTAGTTTTTATTAATAGTTTGAATTAGTTTCTATTTTTATATTTTCTTTTAATTTTAGTAATTTTTATAAATACATTTTTATTTCAGTTTTAGTTTTACTGTTTTACTACATTTAAGTTGAACTAAATTAAAATGAGAATTTATATATATATATATATATATATATATATATATATATATATATATATATATATATATATATATATATATATATATATATATGTTGTTTTAAGCAAACATTTAACCCAGCTGCTGGGTTAAAACAACCTGATCGTTGGGTTAAAACAACTCATTTACTGGGTTAAAACAACCCAAGTTGGGTTGAAATGGACTAACCCAACGATTGGGTTGTTTTAACCCAGCGATCGGGTTGTTTTAACCCAGTGGTTGGGTTGTTTTAAGCAAACATTTAACCCAACTGCTGGGTTAAAACAACCTGATCGCTGGGTTAAAACAACCCAAGTTGAGTTGAAAATGGACTAACCCAGCGATCGGGTTGTTTTAACTCAGCGATCGGGTTGTTTTAACCCAGCATTTTTAATAGTGTGCATAATAAATGGCCACATATATATGAAAATATAATCACAATAATATACTGTATGTATATTAATATAAACATCTTAAGAACAAGAAAAAAAAAAAAAAGAGTTTACCCAGAGTCTCCTTAATCTAAAAATGGGCTCCATATTTTTTTTTAACTATTTCCGTTAATGTTTATTTGACTTAAAGTAACAAAAATGCTTGTTTTTTATGGTTTGAGTTTTAGTTGACTATAACCCTGGTCGGACCTGATTGCGTGTGGCAAACACTTGAGGAGATCAAAGCTGGAGATCAAGTTCAACATTCAGAGCATCTCCACGAATCCAAATGGTAACCATTTTTTTCCTTTTTTTTTTTTTAAATTCTTGAACATTTATTTCACCCAGTCATGAGCCTTTATGTTCCAAATTCTCATAGAATTTCCAGTGGGATCCTGCACATATTCCTTAAAGAGTTTTTTGTTGTTTTTTATGTCTCATCAGATACTTAATTGCTGTCTCTCTCTGCAGATCTTCGAGACTGAACACCTGCTTTGAATGTGCTGCCCAGCTTCCCATGTGGGTTTCTTGTCATCTAACACCTCTGTGTTACACCTGAAATTAGAGCACAGAGAGACACACCCACAACACACACATCACCCCCAATGAACTCCACTGGGACACACACACACGTGTCCTCCAGGCATATGCTCCATTCAGCCGTATAGAGGTGATCTTTCATTTTGACAGATCATCAGCTATTCTTTCATGCGAGATGTGGAGATACTGGTTTGCCGAGCACGACTGATCGCTTTTAACGTCTTCATACAGTCGACAGAGAGAAACAAGCCTTCGCTTTGCTGCTGAGCCTAATATTAGATTAGACTATGTCTTTTTTCTCAAATTTGCTCTTGTGGATTGTGAAAGGTTTGCTTATTGTGAAAGCGTCCTGAAGATTTTAGCTGGCTGAAGAGGGCGGCACTGTTTCTGGCCCATCCTGCATTTGTGAGCCGCAAGGACGCTGGCCAACCTTTATCATGCTGCCAGTGGGTGTTAATGGTGTCCATCATCAAATGCATGCCAAAGCACCCAAACAACCGGTGTAAAATCAAAGGGCTACTTCTGATCTGAACTCAGTGGGAAAAATGGCCTCAACATCCAAACAATTATTTGTAATTGACAAAACAATATCTATCAATCTATACAGTCTAAAAAATGCTGGGTTAAAAACAACCCAAGTTGGGTTGAAAATGGACTAACCCAGCGATTGGGTTGTTTTAACCCAGCGGTTGGGTGTAGAGTGTAGCGATGACTCCATTACACAATGCAGGAGAATCACCATAGGCCAGATTTACTAAACGGGGCAAATTAGCGTGAGAGTGTAATTGCAAAAAAAAAACGCTGATGGGAGTGATTTACTGAAGATGCACAAATTAAAGAACACAGACGCAGCCGGATCGTTTCCATAATGACCAACACAATCTACCAATTAGCATCTGGTTTAAGACATGCTTTTTTGGGCGTTAAATAATGGCACAGACACCAGTAAATTGACAAGCTCAAACCCTTGTGAATCACCTTGCATGATTCATTTAAATACTCTCCGCCCATACATTTTGTGTCAGAAACTCCTACAAATGCATGCAATAAGGTCAAAAATAACATGCTAATTTTTCACTGCGTGTCTTTAGTGAACACCCTAATGTGTTTTCAGGAATCAGGGACTATGAACACCAGTCTTAAGAGACAAATAACCTGATCAATACTTTAACACGCCGTAATTTACCGTCCCAAGAAACAGCACAGACCTGAAAATCAAATGAGTTCTATTGATGTGAACTTCTGAACATTGATATTGATTTCACACTGATTCATTTATTCAGACAAGTGAGTCATAGAAGACTCCATCCTTTAGATGCCTGTGTCCCTTTGAATGTGCAATAATACAGTCATTTCGCTGCTGAGTTAATGTTTATTAAAATATAAAACTGACCCACTGATCATTTAAAAAGAAACACAAAACAATGAGCCGTACAAAATGATACTCATAATCTCTGCTGAAATCGGTGTTGTTTAATTGAATTGTTATAACTCAAACCTAAAGATCAGAGATGATACAAATGCAGTAAATTCTCTGATCGTTGCGGAGCACGTGCAGTCAGTAAGAGGTTAAATGATTCTGAGCGTCTCATTGATCTGGACCAGCTGGGAAAAATCGTTTTTGGCTCGACTGTGTCTCTTAGAAAACACAGGGTAAGAATTATGTAAATGGGGACTATATGAGGCCACCAAATCAGTAAATTGCAGCACAAAACAATATTAATTACAACGACACACTGATCAATGGATTTGTAGTGCTAAAGTTCCATATTGGAGCAAAGAAACCATAAAACTCACTGGTACATGTACTCTCTTTTAGTTCTTTAGTATTATTACATTTTAATAAAGGCAATATTTGGTCCATTTATCTTTTACTCAAGTAAGCACCATGGTTACACATGCAAATATGGGTATTTATATTTGACAAAATTGTCGCCAAAGTTCAACTGGACAAAACCTCCTTTATTCAGTTGGAAAAATAGATAAACTTTTTTTCTAAATAACTTTTTAATATTATTCATTATTGTTAGTCTGTATTATTTATAATTAGCATTACATGAAAACAATGCAACTCATGAGTGATGTCATGTAACTCCCTGACATGCCAATTACTTTTTAAATGTTAAGGTATAAGTATTATTCAGCTAAAATGTAAGTATTATACATTGTAAATGAACATTTAAAAGTAAGGTATCATAAATGATATTGTGATGGGAAAATGTTGAGACTTTTATCTCCCACGTTAGCTAAAATGGCCCAATTTATGACCTTATAGGCTATATGCATTGTTATGGTTCTTTTCATTATTTACCAAATATATAGAAAGCAATGATGGTTCATATTTACAATATTTATATTGTCTATAACACAATGCACAGACACTCACATGCCTTCATGCCCATTTTATTATCAGTTAAAGGTAGGGTAGGCAATTTCAGAGCGGCTAGCAATAGCTAGCCTTCAGAGCATCTCAAAGCCACACCTCCAAAACACATGAACGCACACAGCAGAGTTTGCAAAGCGTCATGAGACAAGAGGCTGCGTTAAATGACTTCAGTCTGAGCACGTGAACCGAAGGTAATCTCGTAATTATGTTTACGCCGTGGCATGAACGCAGTGTAACCCCTCCTGTTCGACCCGCCCGCTCCAAGCGGGACTCGAACCTGGGTCCGCCGGCACGAGAGTCAGACGCTCTAACAAGGAGGCTACCACTAGCGTCAGTCGCTAGAGCGTCTCTTGAGATCAGAGGAGTGAGGTTTACTCGCACAGCAACTACTAGCTGGCCTCCGTTACAGCAGCATAAGCTCATTGTTTCGTATTGTTCAGGAGGAACTGTAAAATATGAGTGCTGTTTGTTTACGGCGCCCGGTGACTGTGACGCACTGCTGGCGTATGATGTCTGCACGAGCAGGTGCGCAGAAGTATGGAAATACATGTCGACTGGCAGGTAGGACAGCGTACCGAATGCAGTGATTGGACGAAAATTTTTTTGGTCCTGAGACTTTCACATAAGATGTTTTAATATTTAGACCGCTTCTATTATTGATTGCTATCAGGATGTGAAGAGAGTTTCGACCAGTGTAACAGAAAGTGCTTTGCCTACCGTACCTTTAAAATGATGCAGAAAATTACAATTTAAAAGTACAATTCCTGATAACTGATCATGTGGAAAGCCACACATTTCCAATCTCTGTCTTAAAGGCTTGATTTGGGTGACATTTCCAGACAGAATGATAAGAGACCACAGACAGAGCAGTTTGGAAAAATATAGTTTAATGGTAATATTTCAAAAGTGGCACTACATTAACAGTATGTTGTGTTCTCATAACGCGTGTTTACTTCGGAAGCGATTATCCTCAGAAGTTAACTGATACAACCTCCCTTCAGGCATGTTCCTCTGATATGGTTATACGTGCAGTAAATAGAGCCTAATGCATTTTATTCCAACTTTTCTTTTAGGTGCATGTTTCATATTAATGCAGAAGTGTATGCCATTGAATGTCCTCATTTGGCTAGCGATGTGAGTACTGCATGTATTTGTATGTGAATATACAGTCCGTGTGTGTGTGCGTGTGCATGTGTGTGTGTGTGTGTGTGTGGGTGGAGCAGCAGCAGTGTACGGCAGGTCTCGTCTCCTCTCTTGGTTGAGCGGCTCATTGCGGCGGCTGGAGATCCATCGAGCGGCGGCAGAATGTCGTTCCAGCGTCCGTGTGCGTAAAGAGCAGGTGGAGGAGGATGATGGAGGAATCCGACAGCATCCCCTGCACCGCGGAGGACGGACTCCTGTCGAGCTGGAGATGGAACAGAACCGCCAGAGATCAGGTCCAGATCAAGCAGAAGATCAGAGATCTGCCCGGATTATTAAAACACGGACTGAACCTGCGCAAAAAGAGCGTGAGTTACCAATGCACGATGTGTGTTTCATCACCAATACACCACCCATATCCACCATCACTGATATTAAAATGTGCATGAACAACCTGACGTTATGAAGAAATGTGATTGATGCGTCTTGTCAATGCATTAATGCGTTAATCCAAATGTCATTGATTATGAAGGAGAGGCTGTAATTTTTTTTTTTTTTTTTTTTTTTTTTCAGTCGTGGTATCTAAGGAAACTGAGGTCCACACACACACACACACACACACACACACACACACACACACACACACACACACACACACACACACACACACACACCAGCTGTAACTTCCTAACATATTTGCTGAATTTGATTAATATTCTTTGCAATATTGCACCCTTATACAAGTTACCATGGTAACCATAGTTTCAGCCAAAGTGCAAGTACATTAGTTTTATTTCTGCTGTAAAATGATAAATTAATATGGGATGCTTTGAGGATATTTCTGTCATTTTGTTTATACCAATATACCACAGTTTTACTGATGCAGAAGCTGGTTAGCATAGTAAATATAATGGCAGCATTATATTTTTAAAGGCTGCATAATATGTCAATTAGGGTGTTTACAAAAATAGTATGATAGTTAATAATAATAGTTTTTTTTTTGACATGGTGCTATGGTATTACTGTGGCATTTGGACACATTTGTTGTATGAATATTGTTCTGCGGTTGTATACAATATGCAATATTGTCGGAATATTGCGTAATGTGATAGTATTAAAGATTGTTGTTATTTAAAAAATACTCACTTTACAAAGGTTCTATTATGGCATCATACTGCAAGTACCCATGATTCTAAATTAGAAGCTTTATTTTTAAGAGTGACCATGTAAATATATGGTATTCAAGTTCAGTGATCATTAGGTACCACGGTATCAGATACCATCATTTAACCGTAATACCATCACAGTAGGTTTTTGTGGACTGTAAGGAAAGAGCTGATATATATTCTGTTTATACACTCCTGACATGACAGAGGGGCTATTCAGCGCTTCAGAGGGTTGAAGACGGGAATTGTTTCGCTGGTTTGTGTGTGTATGGCTGAATATCTCTCATTTGTATATAGCCTGATTAATTGTGAGGATGAGAGGAAAATCCACTTTTGTAACACTAACATTTCAGAAATGTAGCTTTTGAATTATATTCAATAACTTCTGTTGTTTTTGAAAGACAGCATCACTTGGCTCTCCAGGGTTTTATCTCTTCATCTCTGATGTGTTTTACCGTCAGGCTTCTTACGCCTTCGAACAGAATGTTTGGTTCGGGCTCATTTGACTCAAGTCATGCGCCCCGGGGTGATTAGAGAATTAAAAAATGAAAGCCTCATTAGCACTAAATGAGAAACAAATATTACAGTCGTGACATTTGTTTCGTTGTGTGCAGCACTGACAGCAGCTACTGGAGCATCGGTTTATCAGGTTCTGCTGCGGTAACATACAGTACTTGAAGTAACCCACAGGCAAAAAATAAAGCTTTCTTGAAGGCTTTGATGTAATAGGAAGGCCTTTTAGGGTGTGTTCACACTTGTAATTCGATTCACTCGATTCAAACCATTTAGTCCTGGTCCGCTTAGCATTCACATTGGCATTTTTAACACTGAACCTAAAGACACCCAACCTAAAGGCATAGGGATGCGTTCACAACCTGATTGGTCGGCTTTTATGACGTGTATTTTGAGACAGAACTTACCGAACATCCAAAACAATACTGTGTTCTGGGCTAAATGCACTCGCTGTACATGCGCAGCTATATATGATGGTATATAATGGAGCTGAGAACTCGTGAAGAGCTTATAAAATGTGTGAAGGAGTCAAAACAGCATCAGGAATCCCTCCGTCACACACAAACCAAGATCTGCTGTGAGGAGACGAGGTTCTGACGCCTGTACCGAACTGTGATGGGCAATATCGCGACTATGATGAGAAAAAAACAGGTACGCTTGAGCATTCTGTCCTTTTTAGGGTTGCATCTTGTGACATCATGTCCTGTTTTTGGTTCGTTTACATGTTTTTGGTCAGTGTTGTGTTCATATTTCATTCGAACCGCACCAGAGTTTGTTTGAAAATGACTAAGACCCATCTTTTCAGGCTGTGTTCACACTTGGCAGATTTGGTTAGATGAAAACGAACCCTGGTACGATTGCTCTGTTAGGCCCCATTTACACTGCATGGATCAAGTGACCCAATTCCGATTTTTCCCTCTCATGTGGCACAGATCGGATATGACATGTGAACGTGTAAGCAGGAAAAAAAACGGATGAATTCCGATATCCTCAGAATAAATTTGATATGATTCGGATACGTGCATTTGCGTCTGCCATGTAAGCGGTCAAATCAGATATTCCCCAGTAAATGCGAGTTGTACGTCATTGAGAAAGGGACGGAGGCGAATGACGTCAACTCTGGTGGACACGAACTGCAAGGAGGGCTCTCCTCTTTTTTCCCCGCCTTACGAGAGCAATGTTTTGCTGACCTTTAAAGACTTTAAAAACATTGAATAATCATTTCTGCATATCGCGCCGTTTTACTTCCTTGGGCTGTTTCGCCAGTGTATAGTGTAAATGCAAATATCGGATACGGGTTGCTTTTAAAAGATGATGTAAGCGGGTTGTCAAAAAAATTGGATGTAGTCACGAAATCAGAATTGTGCATCAAGACCTGCAGTGTAAATGCGGCCTTAGTGCGGTTAATTTGAACAAGTGTGAACGCTGCCATCTGAACCCTGGTGTGCACTAAACCAGCGGACCGAGACTGCTGAAAACACAGATCAAAGACATGTAAACTAACCAAAAACAGGAAGTTGAGAGCCTAAAAAGGTCAGAAATTCTCAAGCGTTCCTGTTTTTTCTCGTCATAGTCCTGATGTCGCCCATCACAGTTCGGTACAGGCGTCAGAACTGCGTCTCCTCACAGCAGATCTTGGTTTGTGTGTGACGGAGGGATTCCTGATGCTGTTTGTTTTGAATGTTCGACAAGTTCTGTCACAAAATATACGTAGTAAAAGCCGACCAATCAAGTTGTGAAAATATCCGTATGCCTTTAGGTTCAGTATATTTAGGTTTGGTGTTAAAAATGCCAATCTAAACACTCACCGGACCAGGACTAAATTATTTTTTTTTTGGTCCGGACCAAATGAACCGAACTACAAGTGCAAACACGCACCAGGGTTCACATTCACACTTGTTCAAATGAACCGCACTAACAGCAATCGCACCAGGGTTCGTTTTAATCCAACCAAACACGTCATGTGTGAACACACACCAATAATGGCAAAGGAGAACCTTCTTGGTTGAGGTTTCTGTTATGAAATGGACTGTAAACCCTAATGTTGTCATTAATAAAGCAATCAAGTTGTCATTACTCAAAATACTTAAGTTGGCTGATATAGAAATGGTGTCAGTTGAAAGTTGGCCAGTAACATTTTTATGAATTCTAACAATGCAAAATTGTGAGAACATAAACATGAACAAACATGAACAAGACTCGGGGCAGTTGACGGGGTAGTGCTGCATCGTCATGAAAGTTTAAGCCTTGGCAAATTAAATATTCAAGCTCAAGAAGAAGACGTGAAAGGGAACTCAATTCATTACTCGTGTGCGGTGTGGGATTTTTTTTTATTGAAATCAAACAAATATACAAACAAAACGGGCATCAAATGAACAATATTAACAAATAACTACAAAATTACAAAAGGCAAACACAATCATACAGCATATGACAGTAGTGGAATTTTGAAAATCCAAATGAAAATGTCTCAGACAGCGTGCAAATACTGAATTGAGCTCTCTTTCACATCTTATTGAGCTTGAACAGACATATTCAAACAAAATGATGTCAAAATGCCAGTCTTGGCAAGTATCCTTGTAAATATAGTCAGGTGTGTCTTAACTGAACGTAAACAGTTGAGAAATAAAACACATGTGTAACAGTATATTGGATCCATGCATTAGCTCTTAAAGTGACAGCAGCCTAATATTCCTGTGTTGTTATTGTTAATCAAACAACAAAAGTTAAAAATAACTTTAATAAGGATTAATCTATGTTTCATGGCTGGCAAAACAATAAATACAAAAATAAAATAAAACAAATATGGCCATTCATTCATTGAGAACTGTGAGCTCAAAGGGAATCTCTTGTGCTGTTCAGAACAAATTATATGATCATGTTAGATGTCATAATATCTCACTTCTTTCTCCTAGACAGCGATAACATTAAAGGAAGAGCTTCTCAGATGTTTCTCTCGAGGAAAAAAATGTCCGTAGTCTTGTCTAGTGTCTGCAATATCAAATTAATTTTAACATTAATATAATAGCTTTATGCTTTTACAGTATGTGAAACTATGAATGTCTTGAAATCAGCATTGATTCCTAACTGAAAAGTCTTGTGCGCTATGAAAGAGCTCCCTTTGAGCAATATGGTTTATGTGCTGGATTATTCTCAGATGGGCCGACAGACTCTCGTCTCTGCCTTCAACAGAGGAAGGGCGTTTCAAAACCAGCCCTGGTGATGTGACAATTCTCTGATGGAGAAGCTGCACTTAATGACATAGTCCTCATGCTGCTAAGTGGATATGCGTGTGTGTGTGTGTGTGTGTGTGTGTGTGTGTGTGTGTGTGCACGCCTCTGGATGTAATGAAATCTTAACGAGAAAGACAAGGCTTGTTTGATGTCTCCATCTTGCAGTGCACTCATCCAGAGCGACAGATTTATCCGCAAGCCATGCAAGAGAGAGGTGCGTTAGCGTGTGTGTGTGTGTGTGTGTGTGTGTGTGTGTGCGTGCGTGCGTGCGTGTGTGTGTGTCTGTGTGTGTGTGTGTGTGTGTGTGTGTGTGTGTGTGTGTGTGTGTGTGTGTGCGTGCGTGCGTGCGTGCGTGCGTGTGTGTGTGTCTGTGTGTGTGTCTGTGTGTGTGTGTGTGTGTGAGCGTGTGAGCACTCTAATCTGAGAGTAATCCATTTCTGACACATAATGACTCAGACTCACTGCACTCTGGATCAGTGTGCACTACATAGTGAATCAGGATGCTTTCTATACATCCTTTACTGTGTTTTGTTTCCCGTCTGTTCTCTTTCCCTCTCTTCACCATTTCTCCTCTTCAGCCCCTCTCCATCATGCATTTGTAAATCCTCTCCCTCATCTCACTCTCTCTTTCTAGAAGGAAAAAGTGTTTGAGTGTTTGTACGATTCAGAACTAACTTGCGCACATTTTCTTCAGGAAATGTAAAATTGAAGTGTTTGCATAATTCACCACCACGATCCTAGCAGGCTATACGGTTGGTAGGGTGTTGCTAGGGAACTCTAGATGGTTGCTGGCATGTTCTGGGTGGTTGCTAGGGTGGTCTGTGTTCTAAGTGGTTTCTAGGGTGTTTTTTTTTGTTCTAAGTGGTTGCTGGGATGTCCTAGGTGATTGCTAGGGTGTTAACTTTCTAATTGGTTACTGGTATGTTCTAAGTGGTTGCTTGGGTATTCTATGTGTTCTAAGTGGTTTCTGGGATGTCCTGGGTGGTTGCTGGGGTGTTCTGGGTGGTTACTAGGGTGGTCTGGGTTTTCTAAGTGTTTGCTAGAGTGTTCATGTCTAATTGGTTGCTAGGGTGTTTGGGTAGTTGCTAATGTGTTCTAGGTGTTCTGAGTGTTTGCTAGGTTGTCCTGGGTGGTTCCTATGGTGTTTTCTAATTGGTTGCTGGGGTGTTCTGGGTGGTTGCTAGGATGTTCTAGGTGTTCTAAGTGGTTGCTGGGGTGTTCTGGGTGGTTGCTAGGGTGATCTGGGTGTTTTAAGTGTTTGTTAGGACGTTCATGTTCTAATTGGTTGCTAGGGTTTTGTTTTCTAATTGGTTGCTGTTGTGTTCTGGGTGGTTGCTAGGGTGTTCTAAGATGTTGCTGGGATGTCCTGGGTGGTTGCTAGGGTGGTCTGGGTGTTCTAAATGTTTGCTAGGGCGTTCATGTCTAATTGGTTGCTAGGGTGTTCTGGGTGCATAGGCGTTCTAAGTTGTTGCTGGGATGTCCTGGGTGATTGTTAAGTTTTTTGTGTTCTAATTAGTTCCTGGGGTGTTCTAGGTGGTTGCTAGTGTGTTCTAGGTGTTCTAAGTGTTTGCTAGGGTGTTCATGTTCTAATTGGTTGCTAGGGTGTTTTGGGTGGTTGCATGGGTGTTTGTTTTCTAATTGGTTGCTGGGGTGTTCTGGGTGGTTGCTAGGGTGTTTTATGTGTTCTGAGTAGTTGCTGGGATGTCCTGGGTGGTTGTTAAGGTGTTCATGTTCTAATTGGTTGCTGGGGTGTTCTGGGTGGTTGCTAGCATGGTCTGGGTGTTCTAAGTGGTTGCTAGGGTGTTCGTGTTCTAATTGGTTGCTAGGGTGTTCTGGGTGGTTGCTAGGATGTTCATGTTCTAATTGGTTGCTGGGGTGTTCTGGATGGTTACTCGGGTGTTGCTA
The DNA here is from genome assembly GCA_018749465.1 of Paracanthobrama guichenoti. Classification (NCBI taxonomy): domain Eukaryota; kingdom Metazoa; phylum Chordata; class Actinopteri; order Cypriniformes; family Gobionidae; genus Paracanthobrama; species Paracanthobrama guichenoti. The sequence goes on from CM031961.1 coordinate 2,822,917, forward strand.
TGTGTTTTCCTGGGTTGTTAATAGGTAACAGCAAACCTCTCCACATTTTTCGATAAATCATTCATGTCTGGAGTACAAACGGTGTGATATCATGAGTTATGCACGAATGTTCAATATTTAAGGTTAAGGGTTTGTTCAAATGACATTGAGAAGATGGGATCATTTTGTGATTTATGAGGCGCAAAGGACAAGAAAGGTGATTTCATTGAAAGATTTTAGTTATGCATGAAGGACAAGAATCCCTTTTTTATCTAAAATACCTTTTCTGCTAATCTCTGTGGCCTGTCTGCTCCATTTCCTATCCGACCCAAACAGAGTTCAGCTCCCAGATCTGCAACAGCAGCCCACAGCAAATCAATACAGTAAATCTGATACACACGCCGTCTTCAGAGCCCAGTCAAAACAAAGCCAACAAGCGTACGCCCGGCCCCTGGAGAGATTCGTCTGCAGAGAGACAAGTGCTTGCTGATAGCAGTCTGTCTGTGGACACCTGCAGGTCAGCTCGCGTCACGGCCGATACCATTATCACAGGCATTCTCAGGAATTTCAAACAATATTCAGCCAATGAACAGATGAATCTATTTTTATTTTCTATAGTTCTTTGATGTTAAGCATGACAGCAGAATGGTAATGTTGGTTGTATTTTGTATCTTCCTGATCTGTTAATCTAAACGGCCTGGTTTGAGTGTTTGTGAAACCACTTTGGAAATATTAATTTGTGGTTGCTCATGCATAGGATTAGTGATTTGAACAAACTAATTATTGATTTGAAGCGTGTGCGTCGTCCTGCAGTGTTTGAATGATTCCTCAAAACTCATCTTGTTGAGGAGAGGGGTTTGCTGTTATTTTACAAAGCTCTTTGACTTGTGACTTCTGACTGATGGATTGTAAAACAGGCTGAAGAATCCCATAGTCTTACATAGATTATTTATTTATTTATTAATATTGCACACTAATTAATTGTGATACGCTTACCTTTAGAGTTGCATTGCTGTATGATTTTAATGCTTTTTAAGAGCATAACTCTTTACTCAGGAGACTCATATTTGATGTGTCCTTATTCTATGGCTTTAATTTTTTACTAGGGATGCATCGATATGAAAACTTTGGACGATACAATAACCGATAATTCTTAATATCTGAAAGCCGATAACCGATATATTGGCAGATAAATCTAAATCCAAATCCAAATTTTAATTTTATGTAGCCGATATGACAGATTTGTGCTGCACATGTTGCACTGAACTCTTTTTTTGAAGTGATTCCAATCATATTTCAAGCAATTCAAAACCATCATGGAACATCATGAATAGTGCACATCTGAAGTGTCTCAGCTGAAGGAAATAATACATTATTTATCGGTTTTAATATATCGGCTATATTTTCTTATCTGGCCGATAAGGATAACATTAAAAATGAACATATATTGGCAAATATATCGTGCATCCCTATTTTTATCGATAGATTTAAATCAACTTTGCACATTAATCTGAAGTTTATCTAATTTTGCTAACACATTATCCATATACTTTACATTAGCAAAGATCATAGTTTGCTTCAGAAAAGCGTGGGAGGAGGATTTGAAATCCACCATGAGCGATAATACCAGTCCAGTTTTTCCTGGGAATATCCCGGACAAGCCCCCAGATCTGTATAGAGATACATTATCCAGAGAAACTTGGTGCTGGGCTCATTTAATTTGGACCAGTGTGCAAACACCTAGAACACCCGGAAGGACAAACTAAATGTTTTGGAACTTTTTGGCACTAGTTGGAATGTTTATTTTTTATGTTTTAAAGTTTAGCTTTATTGCTCAACAGATCTGAGATCTGCAATCAGCAAACAGTGCAGACCTGAGTGACAGATTACACAATGGAAATAAGAAAATAATATGAATCTGACTAACTTAAATAAGACAATGCACACATGTAGAAGAGAAAAATGACCATGCAATCTGAAATACACTCACCTAAAGGATTATTAGGAACACCATACTAATACTGTGTTTGACCCCCTTTCGCCTTCAGAACTGCCTTAATTCTACGTGGCATTGATTCAACAAGGTGCTGAAAGCATTCTTTAGAAATGTTGGCCCATATTGATAGGATAGCATCTTGCAGTTGATGGAGATTTGTGGGATGCACATCTCGGGGCACGAAGCTCCCGTTCCACCACATCCCAAAGATGCTCTATTGGGTTGAGATCTGGTGCCTGTGGGGGCCATTTTAGTACAGTGAACTCATTGTCATGTTCAAGAAACCAATTTGAAATGATTCAAGCTTTGTGACATGGTGCATTATCCTGCTGAAAGTAGCCATCAGAGAATGGGTATATGGTGGTCATAAAGGGATGGACATGGTCAGAAACAATGCTCAGGTAGGCCGTGGCATTTAAACGATGCCCAATTGGCACTAAGGGGCCTAAAGTGTGCCAAGAAAACATCCCCCACACCATTACACCACCACCACCAGCCTGCACAGTGGTAATAAGGCATGATGGATCCATGTTCTCATTCTGTTTACACCAAATTCTGACTCTACCATCTGAATGTCTCAACAGAAATCGAGACTCATCAGACCAGGCAACATTTTTCCAGTCTTCAACTGTCCAAGCTCCTGCAAATTGTAGCCTCTTTTTCCTATTTGTAGTGGAGATGAGTGGTACCCGGTGGGGTCTTCTGCTGTTGTAGCCCATCCGCCTCAAGGTTGTGCGTGTTGTGGCTTCACAAATGCTTTGCTGCATACATCGGTTGTAACGAGCGGTTATTTCAGTCAAAGTTGCTCTTCTATCAGCTTGAATCAGTCGGTCCATTCTCCTCTGACCTCTAGCATCAACAAGGCATTTTCCCCCACAGGACTGCCGCATACTGGATGTTTTTCCCTTTTCACATCATTCTTTGTAAACCCTAGAAATGGTTGTGCGTGAAAATCCCAGTAACTGAGCAGATTGTGAAATACTCAGACCGGCCCGTCTGGCACCAACAACCATGCCACGCTCAAAATTGCTTAAATCACCTTTCTTTCCCATTCTGACATTCAGTTTGGAGTTCAGGAGATTGTCTTGACCAGGACCACACCCCTAAATGCATTGAAGCAACTGCTATGTGATTGGTTGATTAGATAATTGCATTCATGAGAAATTGAACATGTTCCTATAATCCTTTAGGTGAGTGTATATTTATGTATTCTGTTATGCTCTTGTATGATAGGACAATGGAAACACAAGATAAAAGAATAAGACACACAGAAGAACGAATGTGGGCCACTCCAGACAGATAAAACTCATTCTGATCAAAGTTCTGATCGTTATAATGAGGATCAAAGTCTTTGTTCCAGCTCTGCCCACTGATCCGGCTCTTCCTCATTTAAGGAGCTCTCGAAATGAAGGCCCGACACTGAGAGTTTGTCCAAATAAAACCTAACAAGCCTTCTTTCTAACAGAACGTCACTTTACTTAAGCCCGTTCCAGGCTGACATGATCACATGACTGCACATGTTTAATATTAACTAATGTCGTGCGGAGAGAGCATTATTAAGTAGAAGTCGGATGTCATTAAGTCCCTCATGTCATACTGCAAAGTTTTGAGTCGTGAGGTTAAGCATCCACAAACAGAAAAGCACCATGGTATTACCCTGGGTCAACGTTATTTTAGTATTATTTAAATGCTTTTATAATATTTATTAAGATTTAGTGCTGTCGAATTGATTATAAAAGTTTGTAAGTGTGTGTGTATATACTGTATGTTTATATTTACAAACTTTTATGTCAGATGCGATTAATCACGATTAATCGATTTGACAGCACTATTAATATTTTGAATTAGCTTTAATTTGATGGTTTTATTATTTTTATATTTTTCTTATTTTATTTTTTGTTTTTTATTATTTCTATTTAGCCTTAATTAATCTTAATTTAGGTAAATTATATTATTTATAATTTATATAATTTATAATCTATTTATAAATTATTTATAATCTTATTTAAGTTAGTTGCAGAGGCAACATTTCTTATTTTGAAGTTTTTCATCTAATATTTTTTATTTCTTTATTTCTTTATTTTATTAATGAAAATGGTTTAGAGACACGTCTGTGCATTACCATGTTTTAAAAACATGGTAAAAATTAAAAACATTATATTGTAGTACCATGGAGTAAACACGATGGTATGCATGTGGAAGTCATTTTAGTACCATAGTATATATCAAAATACCCAAAGGTTTGACCCCATTCACCTTTCAATGCACAGCCAAAGGTTACCACATGATTTGCATGGTGTATCATTGTGCAGTGTCAAACAAAACATGAAGAAATATGCATCAATTTGAACAACATCAAAGGCACATCATGACATCCGGAAACGTGGCAGAATGTCACTTTTGAGATGGGATTACCTTGTAAAGTCATTTCTCTGCCTCTATCTCAGCGCGTTTCATGTGAAGGTCATGCCAGCGCATGATGCCGTGATGTCTGAAGGCTGTGAACGTGTGGCGAAGGGTTCATAATGTTCATGTGTGCTTGTGTTGAGTTTAACCTATTTGTTTATGAATTGAGACCTCTCGTTTCTCTCTTTGTGATTGTGTAGCAGTCACCTGACACCATCCCGGGACCCAGCGCCGGCGTCACACCCAAACCCAAGGTAAGAAACTGCAACCTAAAGCTGACAGGTGACGAGGTGCTACAGTTTTACATCATCCACCCTGAGTATTACTGAGACTATCTATCTATCTATCTATCTATCTATCTATCTATCTATCTATCTATCTATCTATCTATCTATCTATCTATCTATCTATCTATCTATCTATCTATCTATCTATCTATCTATCTGTCTGTCTGTCTGTCTGTCTGTCTGTCTGTCTGTCTGTCTGTCTGTCTGTCTGTCTGTCTGTCTGTCTGTCTGTCTGTCTATCTATCTATCTATCTATCTATCTATCTATCTATCTATCTATCATTATTTTCATCCATCCATCCATCCATCCATCCATCCCATTTCAGTTAGTTGCCCATTTTTATTTCATATTTATATTTCATTTAATTTCAGCTTTTTTTCAATTAACGAAAACTAAACTGTTTTCAGCAGTTCTATTTTTTTAGTTGTAGTTCTAAGCACACACACACACATGATGCTGGTGGTGTGAGTTCTGTGATGTTAATCTGTGGATCTTCTTCGCGTCTCATTAGAATCTCTGAATCTTTTTTAATCCACGCTTGAGCTCCGCTAAATGCTCGCGCTAACGTCTAATCGCCGTGTGCGGCTCTGATGGGGCGTGTGTGTGAAAGAACATACATCAGATACGGAATCAAACACATGAACGAGACAATGCCAGGAACGCCGGAAGCCCCTCTATAGGCCCTTCTGCTTTATAGTTCATCACATAACAATGAAAAACTTATGAATATAGATGATTATCACTGACTAGAGATTATTATCTTTATCTGTGTTGTTCTTTCAGTGAGCTCAGAATTTATTAAAGCAATAAGCCACGAGAGAACGAGCATTATCCTGTGACCTAACCAGCCACGGTTAAATCTGAGAGCAAAAATCCAAAATCAGAACTTTTGCTGTTTAATGTGGAGTTTTGACCAATGAGATTCCACTGTGGGCGGGACTATCTTGTGTGACATCATATAAATAGCAGCCAAGAGACTAGCCAATGTACTAGTTATGAAATAACAATAAGAGCTTGTTGCTTTATCTCACCTTGTTTTACAGTGATTTTACCTCAGTAATGTGTACTTAAGCATATTGCAAAGCCAGGTCCCTATAATTGAGATACTTTGGTAAATTTACAGCACAGCCTTATTGCTTTAATAAAGTCCAAGAAATGTTCAGTACATAGCTAAATGTATTAATACTAATAATCTAAATGTTCTTTTTTCATCCGTTTAGAATTTAGGATCTTCATTGTAGCTCAAAGCAGTGAGTCTTTTGGTGTCGGTTGCTCTGTGGGTCAAATGTTACGACCTGGGGTCATGACCTCTGACCTCATATGGGGACATCTGTGTGCTGAAGGTGTCGCTATGGATTCTGACAGTGTTATTAAACACGATCAATAATGCTGAAGGTGCTTTTGAGTGGATCAGAGAGGCCAGTGTTTTATTGATTAAAGTGAGTCGAGAGAGAGAGAGAGAGAGAGAGACAGATGGAACGAGAGGTTTAGGAGGAAGCGTTATGATATCAGATATGCAAACTGTGGTTGTCAGCAGAAATACACACACACACACACACACACACACACACACACACACGTGATGTCACTGTGTATATGTAGGTCAAATGTAGCTGAGGTTGTATTGTACTGTATTTCTGTGTTTATTCTACTTCTGTATTTTTAGTAATCAAGCACACACACACACACACACACAAACACACACACACAAACAAACACACACAAACAAACACACACACACACACACACACACAAACACACACACACAAACAAACACACACAAACACACACACACACACACACACAAACAAACACACACACACCTACATACATACACAGACACACTTAATTTAGATACTTTAGTAAAATTGTAAAAATGTAAAGCACAGCCTTAATGCTTTAAAGAATACATAACACACACAGTTTCTGCCAGTCCCATGTTAATCTTGAGTACCTGTAGAGTAGTATTGATCCTTCATATCTCAGAAGAGTCTTTAGTTTTATCATATTTATAAAAGACAGATACGCTGTACAGATTCTTTCTGAAAACAGCTGAGCTCGTGGAGGCGTGCAGTGGGTGGAGCTAAAGAGACACACACACACACACACACACACACACACATACATCATGACTTTATCTCTGGATAACTTTAGTTTCAGACTAAAGTTTAGTTGGTGTTGTTCACATTATATACTCTGCCCTTTATGACTTCATACAGGGCCATACTCGGAAAAGAATCTCGTTTGAATCCTGAAGGAGTGTATTTGACACAGAAATAGACCCCCATTAGACCCCCCCTTTTAAAGTTCAAGAAATGTTCAAAACACACACACACACACACACACACACACACCTCTTTTATTGTTGTCTATGAGCAACATTTGTGCATTTTTCTTTCCTGTGGATCTAATTATATTTCTGATTATTTTATAGCAACATGCATTCACGTTACACCGTGTCAACTCTTAATTATAACCTGAAATCTCTCTGTGTGACAGACGTGTTCACAGAGTTTCCCCTGCGCTGGACGTGCTCTGAGAAATGCCTTTCTGTCTCATGGACCGTATCCAGCAAAAGACAAGATCCACCTCGCTCGCATCATCAGGTGACCGGTTTACATTTATGCATTTTGTAGCCACTTTATTCAGTTTTATTACATTTTATCAGTATACACAAATTGTGTTCAGCAATGACATTAAATTGATCATAAAGACATTTATAATGTTACAAAAGACTTCTATTTCAAGTAAACGCTGTTCTTTTGAACTTTCTGCTCATCAAAGGATCCTGGAAAACAAAATGTATCAGAGTTTTTACAAAAAATATGAAGCAGCACACATTGTTTTCAACAATGATAGTAATCATAAATGTTTCATGAGCATCAAATCATCATATCAGAATGATTTGTGAAGGATCATGTGACCCTGAGACTGCTGAAAATTCAGCTTTGATCACAGGAATAAATTACATTTTACTATGTATTCACATAGAAAACTGTCATTTTAAATTAAAAATAATATTTTGCAATATTACTGTTTGTACTGTATTTTTGATCAGCCTTGGTGAGCAGAAGAGACTCATTTCAAAACTAATGGAACTGGTAGTGATTTTTGTCATACCTCTTGTGTGATATAACTTGTGTGACGTTACAAACATGTCCATCATACGCAGGATCAATGTAAAAGAGGGTAAAAGTGTGTGTGTGTGTGTGTGGACAGTTGGGCTGAATGATCAGCTGTTGATTATCGTTCTCACAGATGGCCGCTGTCCAAACCTCACTCTGATTGGATAAAAACGTCCCGTCAGAAGGTGAAGTGTGAACGTGTGACAGCATCACAGAATCACAGAGCTTTACATGCTTTTAACGGATGTGCTGAGCACTTGATGAAGCTAATGGAAATGAGCTTGACTTAAAAATGCAAATCAGCGACAGCGTGATAATGTTACGCAGCATATCATATCAAAGCAAATGCAATCAGTGTTACAGTGATTTTAACACATCTGAAGTCAACATGAGATCTAAAAATGTGTTTTGCACTTTCTTTGTTTTATTTTTATCCCCCTCCATCCACTTCTCATAGAGACTGCCTTTCATCATCCAGCCAATTCCTGCCTTTTATTTGGAAATGCTGTAATTCACATTTCAGAAGTGAAATGGGTTGCAAACACTGTGTTATGTTGATTTTAATGGGTGCGCAAAGCAAAACAGCAGCAGCAGAAATATGATAAAAACACTCAATACTTATATAATTAGTCATAATAATGAATCAAGCAATTGCATTTATTAAATCAAAATATTTTGTCCACAAAGTGATGTAGTTAATTTAGCATATCTGCAGGCCGGTTATGGATGTCATGCAACATTGCAAACCTTTTTTTATTGTATTGTAATAATTTTACTCCTCTGAGAAAGTTGATTTATTCTGTTATGTGCATCCGTTTTTAGAATATTTCGGGAAAATTGGTCCTAAATATCTTTAAATTTAAATTTTTTTTTAAGTTTTAAAAAACACGATTTTAAACTCAATTGTGGTTTTCACCGTGAAAATACCTAAAGAATCTGTCATAGCGTTAAAAAAATGTGTGTGTGTGTCGGCTTTAATGCTTTTATTCTGCTAATGAAGGTACACTATCGTGCAAAAGTTTGGGGATGGGTAGATTTTTTTATATTTTTGAAAGAAGTCTCTTCTGCTCACAAACGCTGATCAAAAATACAGTAAAACTGTGAAATATTATTATAATTTAAAATAGATGTTTTCTTTGTGAATATATTGTAAAATGTAATTTTTTCCTGTGATCAGAGCATCATTCCTCCAGTCTTCAGTGTCATATGATCCTTCAGAAATCATCCTAATATGATGATTTGATGATTCAGAAACATTTATGATTATTATCATTCTGTAATAATTAAAATAATTGTGCTGCTTCATATTTCAGGATTCTTTGAAGAACAGAAAGTTCAAAAGAACAGCATTTATTTGAAATAGAAATCTTTTATGACATTATAAATGTCACTTTTAATCAATGTAATGTGTCCGTGCTGGATTAAAGCGTTAAAGCGGTCTTCCTGACCGCACACTTTTGAGCAGTAGTGTGTGTGTGACAGGCCGAGAGTAACGTGTGTGTGTCCATGCAGGAGGAGTTATGTTGGAGTGGAGCTGGTCCAGTGGCTCCTGGAACAGTGTGTGTCGGTTCAGTGCCGGTTAATGGCGTCCCGTGTCTGGCAGGTGCTTCTGGAGCTGGGGATACTGCACTCAGGTAACACACACCAGTGCTAGATACTACTATAGGGTTTGCTAATGTTTTGAATTAGATTTTATTTTTATGTTTTAATTTTAATTTTTGTTAAAGTTTGTCTTTTTTGTGAGTTTTGTGAGTTTTTATTTTATTTTATATTATGTCTGATACAGTGCATGTATTGTATACATACATGTTTTTACATTGTGTTTCATTAATTCCTGTAATTACATCTCTGACACTGTTGATTCTTCCTTTACACCTAACCCACCCTTAAACCTGTCCTTACCTACCCGTATCCACCTCAATAGCAGCACGTTTTGCAAGTGTTTTGAAGTGTTTTGCAATACAGCATGAAAACACTAAGTACATTGTACTATTTGTTTGATGTACACAGTAGTTAAGAACACCTAGTATAAAGTTTTTTTAGAGTCCCTAAATCAAAATCAAAGGTTTTTTGGCTTTTAGTATGAATATGTTAGCCTTACTGTTATCTATAAACTAGTGCGCTTCAAAACAATGACAAAATTCACATTTAGAAAATATAAGCATTCAAAACATACAGTCTCTCACTTCTGCCAATATGGATCAATGATTTTGATGACATCACGCTGCACTTCAGCACTTCAGATTTTCAGTGCACTATATAGGGGATAGGGAACGATTCAGACAGTGCACTATTCAGACAGTGCACTATATAGGGGATAGAGAACGAGCGATCAGACAGTGCACTATATAGGGGATAGAGAGCGATCAGACAGTGCACTATATAGGGGATAGGGAACGATCAGACAGTGCACTATATAGGGGATAGGGAACGATCAGACAGTGCACTATATAGGGGATAGGAACGATCGATCAGACAGTGCACTATATAGGGGATAGGGAACGATTCAGACAGTGCACTATATAGGGGATGAGGAGCGATTCAGACAGTGCACTATATAGGGGATAGGGAACGATCAGACAGTGCACTATAAGGGGATAGGGAGCGATTCAGACAGTGCACTATATAGGGGATAGGGAGCGATTCAGACAGTGCACTATATAGGGATAGGAACGATCAGACAGTGCACTATAGACAGTGCACTATATAGGGGATAGGGAACGATTCAGACAGTGCACTATATAGGGGATAGGGAACAATTCAGACAGTGCACTATATAGGGGATGCACTATACAGTGCACTATATAGGGATAGGGAACGATCAGACAGTGCACTATATAGGGATAGGGAACGATAGAGAAACGAGAACATTCAGACAGTGCACTATATAGGGGATAGGGAACAATTCAGACAGTGCACTATATAGGGATAGGAACGATCATACAGTGCACTATATAGGGGATAGGGAACGATTCAGACAGTGCACTATATAGGGGATAGGGAACGATCATACAGTGCACTATATAGGGATGAAACGATCATACAGTGCACTATATAGGGATAGGGAACGATCAGAGAGTGCACTATATAGGGATGAGGAAGCGATTCAGACAGTGCACTATATAGGGGATAGGGAACGATCAGATAGGGAACGATTAGAGAGTGCACTATATAGGAGATAGGGAACGATCAGATAGGGAACGATTAGAGAGTGCACTATATAGGAGATAGGAAACGATCAGATAGGGAACGATTAGATAGTGCACTATATAGGAGATAGGGAACAATTCAGACAGTGCACTATATAGGGGATAGGGAACGATTCAGACAGTGTAAATATTCTTTTTTATCGAGTCGGTCCAGAGACACGACAGCACAGAGCGGATCATGTGATCGAGTCGGCCCAGAGACACGACAGCACAGAGCGGATCATGCGATCGAGTCGGTCCAGAGACACGACAGCACAGAGCGGATCATGCGATCGAGACGGTCCAGAGACACGAGAGCACAGAGCGGATCATGCGATCGAGTCGGTCCAGAGACACGACAGCACAGAGCGGATCATGCGATCGAGACGGTCCAGAGACACGACAGCACAGAGCGGATCATGCGATCGAGGCGGTCCAGAGACACGACAGCACAGAGCGGATCATGTGATGGAGTCGGTCCAGAGACACGACAGCACAGAGCGGATCATGCGATCGAGACGGTCCAGAGACACGACAGCACAGAGAGCGGATCATGTGATGGAGTCGGTCCAGAGACACGACAGCACAGAGCGGATCATGTGATCGAGTCGGCCCAGAGACACGACAGCACAGAGCGGATCATGCGATCGAGTCGGTCCAGAGACACGACAGCACAGAGCGGATCATGTGATGGAGTCGGTCCAGAGACAGGACAGCACAGAGCGGATCATGATCGAGTCGGTCCAGAGACACGACAGCACAGAGCGGATCATGCGATCGAGTCGGTCCAGAGACACGACAGCACAGAGCGGATCATGTGATCGAGACGGTCCAGAGACACAAGAGCACAGAGCGGATCATGCGATCGAGTCGGTCCAGAGACACGACAGCACAGAGCGGATCATGCGATCGAGTCGGTCCAGAGACACGACAGCACAGAGCGGATCATGTCATCGAGACGGCCCAGAGACACGACAGCACAGAGCGGATCATGCGATCGAGTCGGCCCAGAGACACGACAGCACAGAGCGGATCATGTCATCGAGACGGCCCAGAGACACGACAGCACAGAGCGGATCATGTGATGGAGTCGGTCCAGAGACAGGACAGCACAGAGCGGATCATGCGATCGAGTCGGTCCAGAGACACGACAGCACAGAGCGGATCATGTGATCGAGTCGGCCCAGAGACACGACAGCACAGAGCGGATCATGTGATCGAGTCGGTCCAGAGACACGACAGACAGCAGAGCGGATCATGTGATCGAGTCGGTCCAGAGACAGGACAGCACAGAGCGGATCATGCGATCAGGTCAGAACAGCAGCACAGAGCGGATCATGCGATCGAGTCGGTCCAGAACACGACAGCACAGAGCGGATCATGTGATCGAGTCGGCCCAGAGACACGACAGCACAGAGCGGATCATGCGATCGAGTCGGTCCAGAGACACGACAGCACAGAGCGGATCATGTGATCGAGTCGCTGCAGACCAGAAAACGTATCAAACATGTTTGAATTCTGCACAGAATGATATTTTAAAGCGATATGGAGAAGATCAGGAGGAGAAACGGTTAGAGATTAGAAGGAAACTGCGGCTTCACGGAGCTCAATGGCTCTGGCTGAGCTGTGATATAAACTAAACGCTATTGGCTATTTTAAAAAAGAGCTGCTAGATATGCCCCGCCTTGTCTTCCTGTTTCAGTGGAAATTACGTCAATACATTAAACAATGCTGTTCGTTGCAAGGCACTTCAGTCTGTCGGGTTTTTTAATGTTTTTTTATTTCAGTTTTTGTTTATTTATTTTATTACTTTAAACAAAAATGAGAAATGTTGGCAACTAACTAAAATAAAATTATTATAATTTTTTTAAATATATTTTTGTTTCAGCTAGTGTTTATTTTATTTCAAGTAATGAAAATGTTTCTTATGGATTTATGTTTTAGTTAACGACACTTTCGTAGATGAATAGTTCTTTATGGAAGCTTAAAGGGTTCTGTCAGGCGCTTCATTTATAGAATCTTTTAGGGATTCCATCATGGAATCATTTAATGATTCCATTTTATAAAGAACCCCATTGAACCTTTCTTTCTGATAATGCATAGAATTTTCTGTAGCATGGACTGCAGTGCAGAACTAGAGCGCACTGTGTGGAATACTGTATCTCTAATACTGTAGTGTGAAGTGTGAAGAATCAACTTTGATATAAAATTGAGTTGTTCAGCCATGATGTCAATTTGTAGGCCAACTCAGCCCTGGGTTCCCTCTGGAACTTATAATGGGTTTTTAGGGAACCATTTCAGAAATTCCACTGGGAAAATTGTAATTCTCTAGGAGCACAAACTTAAACAGCTCTTTATCAACCACACACACACATCACATCATATACCGAAAAAAATTAGGTGCAGAAACAATTTTCACTTTTTAATTTTCACTAGTAAACATAACAATTAATTACAAAAAAAACACAATGAAAATCTGAAGTAGAAAGACTGAAATCGTTTTTTTTTCAATAATTTCAAAAATATTTTTTCACAGTGTATGTGTACTGTGTTGAAAATCCCTCTCTCTCTGTCTTCCCCTCAGTGGACCAGAGGCTGGTCTTTGAAGACTCAAACACGTACTATCAGTTCTCGTTTGAGGAGTGCGACGCTCAGGGCTGTGAATTTCGTAACGAGGAGGAATGGCAGAACGGTGTCCGTCTTCTGCTGCAGCTCGTCCCCTACGTCCAGTTCAGGGTCGTCAGCCCGTAAGTACAAACAACATGCATGTTACATGCCAACTCTTGCTCAGGCAGTTAATATGTACAGAATGCTACTGTACTACTCATGGTAATTTTGCCCTATGTGCTGGATATTGTGTTCAGTATGTAAACTTTCTATATGCACAGAGCTCAAGGATGACATATATATATATATTGTCATCAAAGTTGATGTGTTAGAAGCAGGAAAAATGGGCAAGCATAAGGATTTGAGCGAGTTTGACAAGGGCCAAATTGTGATGGCTAGACGACTGGGTCAGAGCATCTCCAAAACTGCAGCTCTTGTGGGGTGTTCCCGGTCTGCAGTGGTCAGGATCTATCAAAAGTGCTCCAAGGAAGGAACAGTGGAGAACCGGCCACAGGGTCATGGGCGGCCAAGGCTTAGTGATGCACGAAGCACTTCACAACAACAAGTTTGAGGTGTTGACTTGGCCTCCAAATTCCCCAGTTCTCAATCCAATCGAGCATCTGTGGGATGTGTTGAACAAACAAGTCTGATCCAAGGCGGCCCCACCTCGAAACTTACAGGACTTAAAGGATCTGCTGCTAACATCTTGGTGCCAGATACCATAGCACACCTTCAAGGGTCTAGTGAAGTCCATGCCTCGACGGGTCAGGGCTGAGCAGGGCAGCAAAAGGGGACCAACACAATATTAGGTCATAATGTTAAACCTGATTGGTGTGTATGTATGTATGTATGTATGTATGTATGTATGTATGTATATATATATATATATATATATATATATATATATATATATATATATTGATATATAGTTGAATACTGTATCAGAGTTTGCCTTTATTTAAAGAAATATTTAAAGAAATGATGCAGTGCACTAGTCTTCATGCGTCTGTCTGTTTGATTTGGATGCAGCAGGAAACCGATTGTTCTCTTGACCTTTTGATTTGGCTTTTCCTGTTAATCCTGTTTAACCACAAATCCTTCTCAGGAAGCAGGAAATTAAATGTGTGTGAGTGATTATTGGCTCATGAGCTTTATTTCTTTCTTGTATAGTGGCATTATCTTTGCTAATCATATTTTATTTGTATTATTTTTATTGTTATCAATGTTGAAAACATTTGTGTTGCTTAATAATTTTTTTTATTATTTTTTTTTTTTTATTGTATATGTACTCTTATTCAGTGAGGATGCATTAAATTGATCAAAAGTGACAGTAAAGACATTTATAATGTTACAAAAGATTCCTGAGATCCTGAGGAAAAAAATGTATCAGGGTTTACACAAAAAATATGAACCGTTTAATGCTGGCTGATAACCGATAATTCTTAATATCTGAAAGCCGATAACCGATATATTGGCTGATAAATCTAAATCTAAATCCATACTTTTTGAGAGCCTGATTACAAAAACAAAAGTCTCACCATTAAAAGCCGTGCTCCAAGCACACAATTATGATGTTCTCATTATAATTTTATGTAGCCGATATGACAGATTTGTGCTGCACATGTTGCACTGAACTCCTTTTTTGAAGTGATTCCAATCATATTTCAAGCAATTCAGAACCATCATGGAACATCATGAACAGTGCACATCTGAAGTGTCTCAGCTGAAGGAAATAAAACATCATTTATCGGCTTTAATATATCGGCCACATTTTCTTATAGGGCCAATAACATAAAAAAATGAGCATATATCGGCCGATATCGATATGGTGGCGGATATATCAAATATATTGAATCAGAAAAGTTTCTTGAGCAGCAAATCATCATATTACAATGATTTCTGAAGGATCATGTGACACTGAAGACGTAATATTTCTTAATATTACTATTTTTGCTGTATTTTTCATTAAATAAAATGCAGCCTTGGTGAGACTTCTTTGAAAAACATTTAAAAATCTTATCGACCCCAAACGTTTGTATTGTATTTCAGGTGGATGGTTATTGTTCCCCACCTCCAGAATTCCAGTTTAGCTCCAGGATTTGAGGCCTTTGACATAAAAAACCCCTAAAGATATGGGTCTTTTTAAAAGAAGATAAGCTGACATTCATCATTGTTTTCCCCTGTTGTCCACGACCCGATCAGAACAAACCCAGGGCCAGTTTTTGGGTCATTCACTCAGCCAAAAACTAAGCTACGTGTAGATTAAAGCATTTGATTGGCTTAAACATGTCTTTGCTAAAGATGATGGGATTGAGAATGTGTCCATCCTATAATGCTTTCATCTCTTCAAGTGTGTCTGCGGTGAGATTTGATTCAGTCAGGCTGTTTTGTTAGCAGTGAAGGGTGAGGTTGATATCGCAGAGAGATGTGAACTGCAAGATTAAATTTGAACAGACAGCTGATGTCATTTTCAGGAAGGTGAACATGGGATGGCGTCCCGTGTCCACGGCAGCATTTTTTTTCCTCTCTGACGGAATTGGAAGTGACACAGCTTGGCCTTGGTGACACCAGACGGCGGGCTGTTCGATCCCGTTCGGCTTCACAGAGCTGCGCTCCGACCCCAATCAGCCAGAATCTCTTTGCCTCCGCGTTTCTCATCACGCCGCATGCAGCCGCGAGTGTATTAAATCAGAAATGAGATCCTCTCGCACAAGCCAACCAAATGAGATCAAATAGAAAAACTCATGCAAGTTTGCTGATATTACGCCGCTGCAATACCCCGCGCCGTTTCTGAATTTACAGCCTCACGGCAAAAGAAATTCTAGTTTACCCGAATTCTGACTGAGCTTGCAGTCTGAGCTGAACGTGATGAGATAAAATACTGCAGAATAATAATAAAAAATAAATAGATAGCCCATCTTTGTATTGCGCTGTCGCTGGCTGCATACAAAAAAAACAAACAGCACGACCAGTGCAGTCCGATTCATCAACCAATGAATTGTTTTGATGAACCATCAAATTAGACTCAAGTAATCGATTTGGATCAGTCTCATCAATCGCAATAGACTTTGTATGAATGAAGTTGACTAATAAAACTTTCCTTTTACTATCATATTTTAGTTATAATGCACTTTCAGTTTGGTTTTTAAGACATTGTTGATGGCATGTTGCATTTATTTATTTCTTTTTATAAATCAAATATCCTGTACATGTTGTAAGTTTAAAGTCACTGAATCTGACTAGATGTTTATATCACAACCTATAGACAAACTAGAGGTTTGTTTAATTGCAGCGACACTAGTGGCACCAAACAGAATAGACATGCCAAATCACATAGATTTGAACAGCTTGATTGGTGAACATAAAAACGTTATTGGGCCTATTTTAACGATCTGAGTGCATGGTCTGAAGTGCACGGCGCAGGTGCATTTAGGGCGTGTCCAAATCCACTTTTGCTAGTTTACCGATGGAAAAAAAACGGTCTGCGCACCAGTCACATGGTACAAAAGGGTTGTCCCTAGTCTCTTAATGAGTCATGGGTGTGTTTTGGGCGGAACATAACGTGCAATAAACCAATCAGAGTCTCATCTCCCATTCCCTTTAAAAGCCAGTTGCTCTTGCACCATGGCGGATTCGCTATTTACATGGCGGAATATAAACACCCAATATATATACGTGCGTGTTGCCACGATTGGTTAAATAAGTAGCCAATTTCACTCGTCACTTTATGTACATAATTATAATCTTTTAAATTGTAATCAATTAATCATAGAAATGTGTGTGTGCTACTGCGCATCCCTGTGTGTGTAATAAGCCGAGTGTATGCGTGTTGTGTAACTGCCTATAGGCTCATATTTAGAGCAGGTTTGTGTTGGTCAATGGCGCAGTCGTTTTCAGATCCTCAGAATAGTAGCGCGCCTGACCAGACCCATGGGCGAACAGATGGGCGCGAGTGCATTTGCTATTTAAACAACGTGGAGCTGGATGTGAAAATGATAACTGTGTCGGGCTGAAAGTAGCAAAAAACACTTGCGTCACGCCTGGTGTCGCATTGCGCCGGGTGTATGATAGGTGTGTTTGAATTGAAGCTGCGCAGACTGATCAGTGTATGACATCTGTAGCGAAATCTAGCCCAAGGGAAATGGTGCGGGATTTATGCATGCGTTTAATCGTGTTACATACATAAATCGGCACAGAGGGGAATTTGGATATTAAGTTAATTATAACGGATTATAACAATTATTAATATCTATGGCTTGATTCAACTTGTAGAATTTTCTTTAATTCTAGAATTGAGTTCAAAGGACGGATAATTGTCCACCAACTATCTCCCTTATAAAAACTCTTAGACAAGACTTCTTTGGCCAGAAGAAGTATCTTTCTTTTAATTTGTAACAGGGTCGGTTCACCGTAAAAGGGACCTATGGATGAGCAACTCGGGGACAATCACGTGTGAATATATATATATATTTTAATAAATCAACAAACAATAAACAAACATACACAAATTAACTGAAAGAAGGAAGGAGAGAGAGAGAGAGAGAGAGAGAGAGAGAGAGAGAGAGAGAGAGAGAGAGAGAGAGAGAGAGAGAGAGAGAGAGAGAGAGAGAGAGAGAAGACAAAGTGGTGGTATTACCGACAATAACCTATTGAGAACCAGCAAGAAATCAGACCAACTTATTGGTATAAGCTCAAAACTCTATAACGACTGTAAGGGTGGAATGCCTACAGCGGTTCTGACTGCAGGGTTGCTGAATGACTAAAGAAACGTTATCAGCAAGATGATAGAAAACTGTACATTTCTCGTCTTTACCACCCACTGCAGCTTATACCAACGACGGAAATAAGCGCAGTTACAATAGCTAAACGTGGGAGCGTTGCTATAATGTGACTATATTGTATTGTAATAGGTAACACTTCAAAGTCAATACCAAATCAAAACTAGTTAGCACATCATTTGTAATTGAAAGAATTTAATGACAAAATCTAGTTATGGTTACACTTAAAATAGTTACAAAATAAATGTATGAGATGATGAAAACTTATACCATTAATCGTACCCAGCATGAATTTTACCTGAGAGAGAGAGAGAGAGAGGAGGGAGAGAGAGAGAGAGAGAGACAAAGAAGAGAAGAGAGCAAAGGAGAGAAGAGCCAAAGAGAAGGCCCCCAAGAAGAGAGAGCCAGAGAAAAAAGAGCCAGAGCAACAGTTACAATCTTCTTTTATCTATTCCTTGACCATGTGACTGAAACCCTAATGTGAGCCATTCAAACTGACCAATCAGACCAAACTTCCCCCACGGTGCTACAGGTGTGACACACATTTGGCCTACAGGCCTTCAGCATTTCTTTGTCTTTAGGAATTCCAAATGGCCCTCCTGGAGAGAGATGGGGGTTGAAAACAGTAAAGCAAATGTCTTTGTTCATTTTCAAAAATCAAATATCTTTGATTATTTTCAATTCTTTCACGACAGTTAAGGGATACTTGCATATGCTTCTTTCGTGGCTGGTCGCGGATTCGTGCGTGTGAGGAATTCCGCGATCCGGTCCGTGTTTTGAATCTTGCAGGGCGGAAAGTTCAAATTTGGTTCCTTTGTGTGGTAATGTCCTTTGGAAAATGGCGCGCTGGCGGTCCGAGAATCCGTGCCGAGGAAGAGTGGGAAGAGAAGTGAGAGTAAGAGAGTAAGAGAGAGAGTGAGAGAGAGAGAGAGCGTGTAAGAGAGAGAACAACAAGAGAGTGCAACAGGAGAGTAAAAGCAAGAGTAAAAAACAAGAGAGCGTAAGAGAGCCTGCAGGCCCTTTTCAAGGCCATCACGGGGCACGCCTCTTTTGTCGGAACAGCCAATCAGAGCGAAGGCACTAAGAAGCGGGAAATCTCCCTTTGTCTTCGGGTCTCGTCTCATTAACATGTTTATGGCCTTCTTAAGTTTGCAGACTTTGGGGTTTTGGCATAAAAGAAAGAGTTTGATGCATCATAGTACCACAAAACACACATAGCCGGTCTACAAATTGAGAGACAAAGATTTTGAGACCAAGCACGGGGAGTTTAACTTATGAATTAAAGGAAAGGTGAGGATTGACGTCGTTCTTCATTAAGCATTCACTGACTATAAGTTTCTAACCTATCAAACACATCTAAAATGGTTATAACAAAAAGCATGCATACATACAGGGAACACAGCACATCTAAAATGAAAAATAACTAAGTTAAAAGTCATATAGCCCATTTGGGTGTTCTTTGGTATGTGTGAGTGTGTGAGGATAGGGGGCTTTTTTTTATGAGGGCGTCCTTTGGTATGCAGGAGGCTGGTTTGTGTTCTTTAGAGGTGTTAAACTGTCAGTCCGTAGACTCAACGGGGCCGGTCCTGTTGATTCATTTTTCATAATCAAAGCATTGGTCTGATCGATCATTTATAAGCACCGTCCATACTCTACACATCCAAGTGATTAGAGAGCAGTCATGGCTGTAGTCAGCTATGAGGTCACAGAGGTCCGGACCTTGGTATTTTTCCGAGGTGTATATAATAAATGTTGTGAAATAATTGCCTAATATATAACACAATGCAAGGGTATTACAGCACCAAGGTCATCTCATCTGAGCTGCTCACTGGTCTGTCACTGCTCATCAATGTCAAAATATTTGAGATAACCAATCAAATCAAACTAGGCGGGCTTTATGTTCACAGAAACTGCTGAGCATGAATTCCAGCGCGACGCTTCAGTTGTTAACATTTGTGCAAGATAGCTAAGTAGCTAAACTAAACATTTTATATTTGACAGCTGTTTTAGGATAGAAATGTTAAAAATAATCAGGCAAACTAATAAAGTTTTGTCTACTGTCACCATTTTGAATTGAAATTAGGACTAATTACGTGATTCATGTAATGTAATGTAATAATTTGCCTAATAATTAACTGTCTATGTGAGGGGACAAGAAAGCTGTTTTCATCAGATTAGGCATAAGATTAATAATGAATGTGTACATATTGTGAATTAATTGAATAAATTTACCTAGCGTTCATAGCCTTCAGTAAATTAACTTGTCTAAGAAAATGATTAATAAAACATATAGGCTAAATATCAGTTGACCCTACATTTCCTTTCGAAAATGAAAAGATCAGTCAGAGCTCAGCTTTAGGAGGGGAAGAGACAGGGCTAGATAAGGAGAAAGAGTGATGGAGGAGAGCACAGGTATTGACAAATAATCTACTGCCCACTGACATGGTTTTAAAGCTAATGGGATGCAACATGTAAAAAAGATGGTCAAATGAGTCTGCCCTTTGTGTGGTTTTGGTGTGAATATGTGCTCTGTGTGGATGTGATTGTGGTTTCTGTTGATTTGTGTTGTGCTGGTCTCTTCAGCAGAATCAAAAACCCCTGGAGCTACAGGAAGGACGGCTTTTAGCCAAGATTGTTTGGATACTGCCTCTCTTTCAGCCACCTACACACACACACACACACCTCATGCTGCACGGCTCATTTGTATGTTATTTGAATTATATCTTCAGCTCTGGTGAAACTAGTAATGGTTCTGTGGGCTGAATGGGCGTGCATTTGCGTACAGTATGTGTGTGTGTTTATGTCTACATTTGCCTGTGTGCATTTGAGTGTGTATATGTGAGCGTGTCTGTGTTTCCATGCCCGTGTGTGTGTGTGAATTGGACTCTCGTGCAAGCGTGCCTGACTCAGTTAGAAGTCTCCGCCATTACAAATCACTTCACCCATCGTGTCTGGTGGAGGTAGAGACAGACGAGGAGGAGAGCTGCATCGTGTGATGAAAGCGCGTCAGTCGGTGTGATGAATGGAATGACAGTGGAGGAGAAGGAGGGAAACTTTGGCCCACTTCTCAAACTCGCTGGCCCAGTTTTAGCTGTGTGATAAGCATGGATGTGCTGGAGGTTTCCACTTCACAACTGCTTTGTCCCAGATTATAGAAGTTTTCAGTTTATTCTGCTCATGTTGTGGTTTATACATGCACAACCTGCTCTAAAAATATATGTGTTATATATTCATATATAGCCAATGCGTAAACACTATAGTATGTTTTGGTGCTTTAAAGAGCCCCAACAAATGATCGTAAGAGCATATAGTGAAAAATCAAAGAACAATAGTAACTCAAGAACCCTAAGCCACCAAAAATATACACTCAAAAAAATGCTGGGTTAAAAACAACCATTTTTACCCAGTGCTGGGTAAATATTGGAGAGAACACATACTGGGTTATTTTTACCCAGCTTGTTGGGCTTTGTACATTAACCCATTTGCTGTGTGGTTTTTTGAAAGTGCTGGGTCAGTCAATTAGATATTGAAAGTATGAAAGGCCTGTATATAGGACAGGAACAGTTCATATACAATATTTTTGTATTTAATGGCAAGTCAGTCTTCTACAGTCATAAAATACTTCAGGACGTGACGAGCAGTGACGGGAGCAGCAACAGCTGCCAATGGGAATCTGTGGGAAGAAAACTGCTATCAGTAGGCTGTTCCAGTTCATTAAATGACAATCTTATGTATTCATTTTTGAAAAACAGCCCTGTGCCATTTTGTATGTCAGACATTCAACCCGTCAAACGCATAGCACGACCACAGCCGCGACGCTAGTGCGCTAGAGCAACAGCGCTCCTATTACAGTCAGTGGAGCGCACAGTGGCAGGACAGCGATGTCGCGTCATGTTTCAGGCCTGGTCGCGCATTCGTTTGGCGGGAGGTGAAACTTCCTGATGGCGCCGGCGCACCGTTCGGCTAGTGTTCCCAGCAGATGTTAGCTGTGACTTACATGTACACAAAAAAAGGTAAAATGTGAGACTACAGACATTTCCTCTTTGCACAGTAATAATTTGATTGGAATACAGTGTAATACAAACCTTAATTTAATTCAGGAAGTTTCCCCTCAGGACATTTTCTCTCAGAACAGAACACAAAATGACCGTTGACAGTCCAGTTTTAATCGGTTTGGCACAGACTACCCAACTTTGGGTTACACTGACCCAGCACTGGGTAAAAATATTAAAAATAACCCAATAAAATTACCCAGCTGGCTGAACACAGTATTTGGGTTTTATTGGGAAATATTGGGAAAAAATTCAGCATTTTCCAGAGTGACCCAGCACATAGGTAAAATGCTAAAAATAACCCAATAAAATGACTCAGCAGTTGGGTTAAAAAAAATAACCCACACTCTAAAAAATGTTATTTTGGGTAAATGGGTTGTTTTAAGCAAATATTTAACCCAACTGCCGGGTTAAAACAACCCAGTTGCAGGGTTAGTCCATTTTCAACCCAACTTGGGTTGTTTTTAACCCAGCATTTTTTAGAGTGCAGCATTTTTCAGAGTTACCCAGCACACGGGTAAAAATGCTAAAAAATAACCCAATAAAATAACCCAGCATTTTTTTAAGTGTACGTGTGGGGTGGGGATTTGATCATAAAAATAGGCTTATTTTGCCTAAAATATTATCCAACAGACCGTAATTTAAACTTCCTATACCACATGCCAAAAACAGTTTGAGCTTGATGTGTTTTGGAGCGTCACGTGTGATGCAGTGCACCACCAGCAGGAGGCAGGGGAGAGCAGTGAGGGCTTTAGACTGTATGGCTGTGCTCGGAATCATAACTGGCATACTATTTTTTCACTATGCAATATGTAAACTGTGCACAGTATGGCGTGGAATACCATAGACATGCACACTACAACATTTGCCAAAAAGTGCAGTTTGGAACCAAAGCACACTGCATGAGTTACTGCATCCCACAATGCATTGCACTTGACTTGACCTTCCATTTCCAGAGTGGCTCCTGATTTGATTATATGATCATATTTCCAAACAATTTGTTATTTTTTTTTACACAAAAGTGGATTAAAATACGAAATTGCTGTTTTTATTTTTGACACAATATGGGATGCACTCTCTGGATTTACATGCACAATGTAATATTCATCATGTAAAACTTGTTTATATTGCATAGTATACAGTACAGTAGTATTAATAGATAGGTTCACTGTATGTTACTATTATACTGTATAATACTATTACAGTCTTTATACTTTGTGTTACTTTACCATAGTGTAATTAATTGTGAAATTTACTGGAAAAAACTGCTTTTTCCAGTGTAGTACACTAGTATTCGTGTCCCAAATGGTGCCCTTGCCGTCGCCTTCCTTCAAGTCCACAATTTGCTGCGATAACACCGTTTATCCTGTCAGCAGGAATCCGTATCAGTTCATACTTCCCACAGTTGTGCATCAAGGGCACTTCTGAAACCTGGGACACACATCAAGTGCACCATTTGGGACAGGGCCTATTTTGAACATGACATCTGCTTCTTGTCATACAGGACATCACTGTCATAGAGGTCAGCTCACATGAGACAGTCATGCATTGTCACTTCAGAGGTGTTTTATCAAGTGTGTGTGTTCTTTTGCAGACCCGAGGAAGACCCCGACAGAAAGCGCGATATCTGCAGTGAGATACTCCAGATGAAGGCTCTGGAGAGACTCACGTCTACGGTAAGCGTGCGTGTGTGTGTTTGCTGACCCATGCGGCAGATCCCTGACTCCATGTCTTCAGTCCCCTGGTGTGTGTAAATATCCACTCCAGCCTGAAAGAATCCCATCCATCACACGGACACTCATCTGACACCAGCGGACAGAGAAACCATCCATTAAAGTAACCGCTCGCTCTCCAGCAAACACCTGCATAGTCCCGCCACGCGTCACCATCGCCGTTGGGCAACATTTACTTTTTACATTATTCAGGTCTACCAGGAATTTTGAAAATATCATGGCATTTTTTATCAAGTCAGGAAATGTTATACATAGAAAAATTAGAAAGAAAAAGATTTTTATTTTTCTGTAAGAATGAATATTTTTTTAACTTAAAATATGTAAAAAAAACTATATTAAAATCTATATAAAAATAAATTAATATATATTATGTATTAAAAATTTTCTTTATAACTTTCAAACGATTAATCGCGATTAATTGCATCCAAAATAAAAATTTGTGTTTACATAATATATGTGTGTGTAATGTGTATAATTATGATGTATATATAAATACACACATATATGTATATATATTTTTAAATGTGTTATTTATATATAATACAAATTATATATATATATATATATATATATATATATATATATATATATATATATATATATATATATATATATATATATATATATATATATATTTACACACACAGTATATACATGCAAATATTTCTTAAATATATACAGGTGTGTGTGTGTTTTCAAATATACATAATAATTATACACAGTACACACAGCTTTATATTATGTAAACACAAATTTTTATTTTGGATGCGATTAATCGATTGACAGCCATGTGTGTATATATATTACATTTTAATATAAATATAAAAAAATTTAAACTTAAAATATATTTTAAAAATCTATATTAAAATGTAAATATATATTTTGTATTAAAATATTACTAGCGAACAACTAAAAATAAAATTATATATATATATAATCTTGAAAATAAACGTTCTTTATTTGCATTGATGATTCCATGAAGAGCCTTTAACATCCATGGAATTTTTCCATTGCTCAAGGTTTAGAGTGGGAAATGATTCTTTAGGTTATTAAAATGCTCTTCACACTAAGAAAAAAAATTTTTAGAACTGATCACTGAAAGGTTCTTTGTTGAACTGGTTCTTCTATGGCGTCACTGTGAAAAAACCCCTCTGGAACCTTGAGTGTTTTATAAGTTATATTGATTTCTGATGAAAAGATCTGGATGAAAACTTTTAAAGTAGCTGTGCAGATATTAAATCAACATATTTTATATCAACTGAGATATTAAACAGACTTTTTGTAGACTATGTGAATCAGGGCCGTAACCACTATAGACACTGAGGGGGACAAGTCCCCCCGAATAATTAGAAATGGTCAAATTGTCCTCCCCAATATTTGATATTCTTGATGCAGCTCTGCTGTACTCCATTACACACCGCTCTATTTGTTGCTAGGATGACAAAAGTAAAATGTTACATTTTTAGGTTGGTCACTGTCAGAATGAGTGAGATGGCCAATCAAATCAAAGAAGGCGGGGCTTACTGTTCCAACGCAACACTTTAGTTATTGCAGTGAAAGAGTACGTCATAAGATGTAAGTAGCTAAACATTTAATATCTGACAACTGTTGAACGATAGAACAACAGAATGAATGAACAAACAACAGAATGAAAGAACAAACAAATGATAGAAAGAACGAACAAGCGATAGAACGAACAAACAAGCGATAGAGCGAAAAAACAAACAATAGAATGAATGAACAAAACGATAGATTGAACAATAGAATGAATGAACAAACGATAGAACAAACAATAGAAAGAACAAACAAACGATAGAACGAAAACGAAAGAACAAACAAACGATAGAATGAACAAACAAGCGATAGAGAAGCGATAGAACGAACAATAGAATGAATGAACAAACGATAGAACGAAAGAACAAACAAGTGATAGAACGAAAAATAGAATGAATGAACAAACGATAGATTGAACAAACAAGCGATAGAGAACGAACAATAGAATGAATGAACAAACGATAGAACGCGAAAGAACAAACAAGTGATAGAACGAAAAATAGAATGAATGAACAAACGATAGATTGAACAATAGAATGAATGAACAAGCGATAGAACAAACAATAGAATGAATGAACAAACGATAGAACGAAAAAATGAACAAACAAGTGATAGAATGAACAATAGAATGAATGAACAAACGATAGAACGAGAACAAAAGAAACGATAGAACGAACAATAGAATGAATGAACAAAAGATAGAACGAACAAACAAACGATAGAACAAACAATAGAATGAATGAACAAACGTTAGAACGAAAGAACAAACAAACGATAGAATGAACAAACAAGCGATAGAACAAACAAACGATAGAATGAACAAACGATAGAACGAACAAACAAGCGATAGAACGAACAAAAGAATGAATTAACAAATGATAGAATGAACAATAGAATGAATGAACAAACGATAGAACAAACAATAGAATGAATGAACAAAAACGATAGAACGAAAAACAACCGAAACAAAAGAAAAACGATAGAACGAACAAACAAGCGATAGAACGAACAATAGAATGAATGAACAAAAAAGATAGAACGAAAGAAGAAACAAATGATAGAACGAACAAAACAAGCGATAGAATGAATGAACAAACAATAGAACAATAGAATGAATGAACAAACGATAGAACGAAAATGAACAAACAAATAGTTTGTAGACTCACTGCAAAGTCTACTTCAATTATTTTATTCCACTTTATCCTTATTTGTTACCTTTTTTCTCTTGACTTGATTATTTATAATTCTACAGATATATATAGAATGAATAGAATGAATGAACAAACGATAGAACGAAAGAACAAACAAACGATATATATATATAGATAGTACTTTTTTATATCCTATTTCTATTATAATTTCTTCCTTGTGTTTTTAACTGTGAATTTGCACTGTCCATGGAGCGGACCTGTTTACATTTCACTGCCGGTTGTATATTCTGTATATAACTGTGTATGTGACAAATAAAACTCTTGAAATGATAGAACGAGCAAACAAGCGATAGAACGAAAGAACAAACAAACAATAGAACAAACAATAGAACCAACAAACAAACTAGAGAACGAAAGAACAAACATACAAACAATAGAACAAACGATAGAACGAATAAACAAACGATTGAACAAACAAACAAACAATAGAACAAACAATAGAATGAATGAACAAACGATAGAATGAACAATAGAATGAATGAACAATAGAATGAATGAACAAACGATAGAACAAACAATAGAACAAACGAACAAACTACAGAACGAACAAAAGAACAAACAAACAAATGATAGAACGAACAAACAACCGATGAATGAAACAAACAATAGAACAAACGATTGAACAAACAAAAATAGAGAAGAACAAACGAAAGAATGAACAAATGAAAGAAGAACGAACAATAGAATGAATGAACAAACGATAGAATGAACAATAGAATGAATGAACAAACAATAGAACAAACAATAGAATGAATGAACACACAATAGAATGAAAGAACAAACGATAGAATGAACAAACAAGCGATAGAACGAACAATAGAATGAATGAACAAATGATAGAATGAACAATAGAATGAATGAACAAACAATAGAACAAACAATAGAATGAATGAACAAACAATAGAATGAAAGAACAAACAAATGATAGAACGAACAAACAAGCGATAGAACAAACAATAGAATGAATGAACAAATTATAGAATGAACAATAGAATGAATGAACAAACAATAGAACAAACAATAGAATGAATGAACAAACGATAGAATGAACAATAGAATGAATGAACAAACGATAGAATAAACAATAGAATGAATGAACAAACAATAGAATGAAAGAACAAACAAACGAGAAACGAACAAACAATGCGATAGAATGAATGAACGAACAAACAATAGAATGAATGAACAAATTATAGAATGAACAATAGAATGAATGAACAAACAATAGAACAAACAATAGAATGAATGAACACACAATAGAATGAAAGAACAAACGATAGAATGAACAAACAAGCGATAGAACAAACAATAGAATGAATGAACAAACGATAGAATGAACAATAGAATGAATGAACAAACGATAGAATGAACAATAGAATGAATGAACAAACAATAGAATGAAAGAACAAGCGATAGAATGAACAAACAAATTATAGATAGAACGAACAATAGAATGAATGAACAAACGATGAGAACGAAAGAACAAACAAAATAATAGAATGAATGAACGATAGAAATGAGCAAACAAGCGATAGAACGAACAATAGAATGAATGAACAAACGATAGAACGATAGAACGAACAATAGAATGAAGAACAAACAAACGATAGAACGAACAAACAAGCGATAGAACAAACAATAGAATGAATGAACAAACGATAGAATGAACAATAGAATGAATGAACAAACGATAGAATAAACAATAGAATGAATGAACAAACAATAGAATGAAAGAACAAACAAATGATAGAACGAACAAACAAGCGATAGAACACAACAATAGAATGAATGAACAAATTATAGAATGAACAATAGAATGAATGAACAAACAATAGAACAAACAATAGAATGAATGAACAAACAATAGAATGAAAGAACAAACAAATGATAGAAACGAACAAACAAGCGATAGAACAAACAATAGAATGAATGAACAAACGATAGAATGAACAATAGAATGAATGAACAAACGATAGAATGAACAATAGAATGAATGAACAAACGATAGAATAAACAATAGAATGAATGAACAAACAAATGATAGAACGAACAAACAAACAAGCGATATAGAACGAACAATAGAATGAATGAACAAATTATAGAATGAACAATAGAATGAATGAACAAACAATAGAACAAACAATAGAATGAATGAACAAACAATAGAACGAAAGAACAAACAAACGTTAGAACGAACAAACAAGCGATAGAACGAACAATAGAATGAATGAACAAACGATAGAACGAAAAAGAACAAACAAATGATAGAACGAGCAAAACAAGCGATAGAACGAAAGAACAAACAAACAATAGAACCAACAAACAAACTAGAAAACGAAAAGAACAAACATACAAACAATAGAACGAATAAACAAACGATTGAACAAACAAACAATCAATAGAACAAACAATAGAATGAATGAACAAACAATAGAACAAACAATAGAATGAATGAACACACAATAGAATGAAAGAACAAACGATAGAATGAACAAACAAGCGATAGAACAAACAATAGAATGAATGAACAAACGATAGAATGAACAATAGAATGAATGAACAAACAATAGAATGAAAGAACAAACGATAGAATGAACAAACAAGCGATAGAACGAACAATAGAATGAATGAACAAACGATAGAACGAAAGAACAAACAAACGATAGAACGAGCAAACAAGCGATAGAACGAACAATAGAATGAATGAACAAACGATAGAACGAAAGAACAAACAAACGATAGAACGAACAAACAAGCGATAGAACAAACAATAGAATGAATGAACAAACGATAGAATGAACAATAGAATGAATGAACAAACGATAGAATAAACAATAGAATGAATGAACAAACAATAGAATGAAAGAACAAACAAATGATAGAACGAACAAACAAGCGATAGAACGAACAATAGAATGAATGAACAAATTATAGAATGAACAATAGAATGAATGAACAAACAATAGAACAAACAATAGAATGAATGAACAAACAATAGAATGAAAGAACAAACAAATGATAGAACGAACAAACAAGCGATAGAACAAACAATAGAATGAATGAACAAACGATAGAATGAACAATAGAATGAATGAACAAACAAACGATAGAATGAACAATAGAATGAATGAACAAACGATAGAATAAACAATAGAATGAATGAACAAACAAACGATAGAACAAACAAACGATAGAACTAACAAACAAGCGAGAACGAACAATAGAATGAATGAACAAATTATAGAATGAACAATAGAATGAATGAACAAACAATAGAACAAACAATAGAATGAATGAACAAACAATAGAACGAAAGAACAAACAAACGTTAGAACGAACAAACAAGCGATAGAACGAACAATAGAATGAATGAACAAACGATAGAACGAAAGAACAAACAAATGATAGAACGAGCAAACAAGCGATAGAAACGAAAGAACAAACAAACAATAGAACCAACAAACAAACTAGAAAACGAAAAGAACAAACATACAAACAATAGAACGAATAAACAAACGATTGAACAAACAAACAATCAATAGAACAAACAATAGAATGAATGAACAAACAATAGAATGAACAATAGAATAAATGAACAAACGATAGAACAAACAATAGAACGAACGAACAAACTACAGAATGAAAGAACAAACAAACAACCGATAGAACAAATGATTGAACAAACAAACAAAAAATAGAATGAACAAACGAAAGAATGACCAATAGAATGAATGAACAAACAATAGAACAAACGATAGAAGGAAACAACAAATGATAGAACAAACAATAGAATGAATGAACAAATGATAGAACAAATGAACAAACAATAGAACAAACGATGGAAGGAAAGAACAAACGATAGAACAAACAATAGAATGAATGAACAAATGAACAAACAATAGAACAAACGATGGAAGGAAAGAACAAACGATAGAACAAACAATAGAATGAATGAACAAACGATAGAACGAATAAACAAACAAAGTTACACCCTTGATGTGAATTAGTGGTTAAAGATGGAACTGGTAATTGTGTCATAAAGCATTAAAGAGGTAAATCCCTCCTTACTCTAAATGTTGAATCAAACATCTACACAGCTGTCCTCCAGTATCCCATGAGTCCCTGCTGTCTGAGTGTGTCTGCTGTGGGATTCCTTGTGCTGTTGTATTAACAGCCGTGGGTTTGCTGTGCTCTAGAGATCTTCACACAGGCCGATCGTCTGCTTTCTGTTTCCTCTGCGGGTGAAGATCAGCTCATTTGCATGTAGAATAAAGTAAAGACGCTGTACTCCTGTGGTTTAACGGGAATATATTCAAAAACAATGTGTTTTTACTACAGGTGCAGAATGAACTCGCTGCTGCTCTCGCAAGAAAAGCCAAGAAATCAAGTAAGAGGCTTTTATATTCATAGGAATCATATCTCACTATTTTGTCCACTTTGTCAAGTTTTTTTGCACCCATAATTAATAGTTTTTAATTGCCATATTCCACCATCTCTGGACTTTACAATGCTGTAAATGCAAACTGCCTGTTTTTTTCTTGCTGTGTTATGATTGGCTAACGTGTTTGCATGTGAAATGAGTGTGTAGGATTTGCTGTCTGTTCATATAGTTTGTGACGCTCTGTGCTTCAGTATCAGTAAATTTTTGCATAATTGATCAGATGGTCAATACGTTGCAAATGTGTTTGTGTTTTCTCTGTTAACTCTGTGTGTTGCTCTTACTCTAGTGTCAGAAGATGAAAGCTCAGAGACATCAGACAGTTCCCCACAAGAAGCCCCGAAACCCACTGAAGACAAGAGCAAGGTGAACACACACACACACACACACACACACACACACACACACACACACACACACAGACACGCACACACACAGACACGCACACTCACCACTCACTCTCACACACACACGCACGCACGCACACACACACACACACACACACGTTAAAACACGCTAGCAATGTGTTAAAACATGGTAGCAGAATGTTAAACCATGTTAGCAACATGCTAATTCATGTTAGAAATGTGCTAAAACATACTAGTAACATGCTAACATCATGCAAAATCATACTAGTGCTAGCAATACTTAATGCTAGCAATGTGCAAAACAGTAGCAACATGTTAAAATATGATAGCAGCATTTTAGATTATGTTAACAAACATGCTAAAACATGCTAACAATGTGTTAAAACATGCTAGCAGCATGCTTAATCATGTTGGCAACATATTAAATCATGTTAACAATGTGCTAAAAATGTTAACAACATGCAAAATCATGCTAACAAATGTTAGCAACATGGTAATTCATGTGCACCAACATGCTAGGAACATGTTAAAATATGATAGCAGCATGTTAAATCATGTTAGCAACGTGCTAATACATGCTAGCAACATTATTATTGTGATATTTTATTTCAATTTAAAATAGTTGTCTTCTATGTGAATATACTTTCAAATGTAATGTATTCCCGTGATCAAAGCTGAATTTATCATCATTCCTCCAGTCTTCAGTGTCACATGATCCTTCACTAATCATTCTCATATGATTATTATCATTGTTGAAAATACTTTTTGCTGCTTTAGATTGTGCTAATATTTCACTCTTACTGTTTTTACTGTATCAAAGAAATGCAGCCTTGGTGAGCAGACGAAACTTCATTCAAAAAAACATGAAAAAAAAATCTTGATTATTCCAAACTGACCAGTTTTGTATTTTCAAAAATAACCAATGAAATGAGATTCAACCGTCACAGGCTGACGTTTCTGTGGTTCAGGGACAGCGAGAGCGTCTTAATCGACTGGGCTTTTGGTTTTCATACGGTTATATTCTCGTTTAGACGTTTGCTTTCTTGTTTGATGGGACATGAGATTACATGTGCGATCATGTTTTTTTTTTTTCATAAAGTGTGTGTGTGTGTGTGTGTGTGTGTGTGTGTGTGTGCGTCTGTGTGTTGCGTGTGTGTGTCTGTGTGTGTGTGTTTGTGTGTGTGCGTCTATGTGTGTGTGTGTTTGTGTGTGTGCGTCTATGTGTGTGTGTGTGTGTGTTTGTGTCTCTGTGTGTGTCTGTGTGTTGCGTGTGTGTGTGTGTGTGTTTGTGTGTGTGCGTCTATGTGTGTGTGTGTTTGTGTCTCTCTGTGTGTGTGTGTGTGTGTGTGTGTGCTGTGTGTTGCGTGTGTGTGTCTGTGTGTGTGTGTTTGTGTGTGTGCGTCTCTGTGTGTGTGTGTGTGTGTGTGTGTGTGTGTGTGTGTGTGTGTGTGTGTGTGTGTGTGTGTGTGTGTGTGTGTGTGTGTGTGTGTGTGTGTGTGTGTGTGTGTGTGTGTGTGTGTGTATGTGTGTGTGTGTGTGTGTTTGTGTGTGTTTGTGTCTCTCTGTGTGTGTGTGTGTGTGTGTGTCTGTGTGTTGCGTGTGTGTGTCTATGTGTGTGTGTGTGTGTGTGTTTGTGTCACTGTGTGTGTGTGTGTGTGTGTGTGTGTGTGTGTGTGTGTGTGTGTGTGTGTGTGTGTGTGTGTGTGTGTGTCTGTGTGTTGCGTGTGTGTGTCTGTGTGTGTGTTTTTGTGTGTGTGCGTCTATGTGTGTGTGTGTGTGTGTGTGTGTGTGTGTGTGTGTGTGTGTGTGTGTGTGTGTGTGTGTGTGTGTGTGTGTGTGTGTGTGTGTGTGTGTGTGAGGGAGTGGGCAGCAGGAAGTGGTAGTCGAGGCCCCTCGGCATCTTCAAACGTAGGAAACCTCTTACTCCAGATCTAAATGATTCATCGGTCAGATCTCAGTGGTAACACAGACCCAGAATAACACTCTAATGGGTTGTGTATCGGCTGATGTGTGTTGTGTCCGACAGGAAGTTCATTCGCTCGTTAGTTGAGAGCGTTGTGGTTGGTTTGCATCACCATATCAACCTAATGAAGTTCACAGTGAGACATTGCGTGTGTGTGTGTGTGTGTGTGTGTGTGTGTTTAGTGAAGCAGTGTAAGATCTGATTAGTTCTCCTCTGTGGTTAGCATCAACCCAGAGCCTGGACACTCATTAGCCCATAATTACAGTCAAAGTAATAACAGCTCTCTTTATCTTCCTCGTCTCCCTGACTGCCGTCTTTAGTATCGTCTGTCAGCTCTATAGATTCAATTGTAGTCTCAAACTCGATACTACATTTGCTGAAGACAATAGGAGTCATGCTTTGCCATGCGAGCCCGTTTGAATTATATCCTTGCGAGGGTTTTCCTGACACCTCCAGTATGTCTTACAGTACGACAGCAGCTGAGGTATTATAATGCCATTAATGCTGAGGTGGATGTTGTGGCTATTGTGTTGTTGCATTACTTCTTAACAGATATTATTGTCATGATTATTGTTATATTAAATATTATGTTAAAACAATATTTTTTTAACAAATTCATAATTTGAAATTAAAAGCATTGAAGCATTGAAAAGCATGTTTCTTTATGTTCTACAGTGGCATTAGCTCTATGCAGGGATGCACAAGGGTATTATTGATTGTATTTATTAAGTATTATGAAAACATTATTGTATTTTTAAGAAATGTATTCTGTAAATTTAATATTTAATAATATTATTATAATTAATTAAAATAAATAATGATGAATTATGTGATGCTGTTTAGATTCATTAAATTATATTATCATTTTATTTTTCAATATTATTATTCTTTTTTAATAAGTAGATGTTATTTTCTATTGTTGCATTCATTTTTACAGTTTATGCTAATATATTAATGTTATTGCTATATTGTATATTAGAATATTTTTATAGAAAAATATTTTAAATAATGTTTTTATTATTATAGGTTTAAATGCCACAGAAATACAGATGAATGTAGATATTATATTGCCGTATTAATTCATAACAGTTTATGAATCGTAATTATTGATTTTACAATATAAATATATTATTATACAAAACAATTATAATTAGATAATTAAATAGTTTATATTTTTAATGAATTAATATATTTTTAGTTAGTTTATTCATTAAATGAAATGTTTTCATGTTCTATTGTGGCTTTAGTTCTTTACAGGGTTGCACAAGGGTATTGTTATTTGTTATTATTATTAAGTATTGTATGATTTATTATATGATTTTATTTTTCAATATTACATTATATATATATATATATATAAATATAATTTTTTTCTTTTTTATTATTTAATATTAATAATATTATTTATTATTTTATTAATTCATGGCAGTTTATGTATAAATGTATAAATATATTATTATACAAAACAATTATAATTAGATTATCATTTAACAGTTTAATTATATTTTAATGAGTTCATAATTTTTTAATTATTTTATTAATTAAATTAAATATTTTTGAATTCATATTAATTAAATAAATAATGAATTATGAATTCAATTAATATTTGAATTGATTAATTCATTAAATTATATTATACTATTATCATTTTATTTATTATTATCACAATAAGTACTTTTTATTTTCATGCAATATTGCAGGGTGTTCCAGTTAAACCCTCGTGTTTTATTTTTTATTATTGCATACATTTTTTACAGTTTATGCTGTGATATTAATGCCATTGTTATATTGTAGGCTATATTAGGATATTTTTATAGAAAACTGCACATGAATGTTCTGGCTATTATGTTTATGTATCATTTATCATTTATTTTTAATTCATACAGAATTGCAGTGCATTTCAGATAATCTCTTGAGTCAGAAAACTTTAAAGTCGTCTTTAGTAACAATGATACAATTCCATGCAACACTAATACTGCAGTATTTGCTTTAGGCTTCAGGCTTTGAGTGTGAGCGCTAACAGTGATGATTTCC
This sequence comes from Paracanthobrama guichenoti, assembly GCA_018749465.1. Classification (NCBI taxonomy): domain Eukaryota; kingdom Metazoa; phylum Chordata; class Actinopteri; order Cypriniformes; family Gobionidae; genus Paracanthobrama; species Paracanthobrama guichenoti. The sequence goes on from CM031961.1 coordinate 2,858,637, forward strand.
TTTAGCTAACACGACTGATTATCATCGGTTAGATCTTAAACTTCGTCTTTGAAGTCGCTTGATTTCTGTGTAGTGTGATGTAGTGTGTGTGTGGTCACGTGAATGTTTCAGCTTCACTATTACCTCAGTGTAACTGGGCTGAAGGAGCGCAGAGTTTATCATGACATATTCATGAGCGAGAGCGCGCCAGCTTGCGTTTTTTCCGTCTCTGTTGCTCTGAATGGCAGTGTGCCGTATTTCCTCGATGTTTTTACAGCACTGTGTGTCTGTTTTGCTTTCGTCCTGCCCGTGCCGGTCTGGGATGGTTTTGTGTGTCAGGGGTATTGTGGGACGGTGGTTTACCTCAGAGGAAACACGCCGTGGTTTCAGCCAATCCAAACACAGCGCTGAGTCAATAAACACAGTGGCCAGCCGGACTCTGATGATAGCTGACCCTCCCTCGCTGTTCAGCGCTGATGTGCCAGGGAAGCTTTTATCTGCTGGTGATAGTGCAGATCTGTGCTTCAGGATTACTGCTTTAAAAAGACCATTGTTCACTCAGTACATCTGCTTTCTATGGAAGCTTGTTTCAGCCACAGAATAAAAAAAAGAAAGAAAGATAATAACGACTTTTTATCTTACAATTGCAAGTTTATGGACCCTATCATACATTTGGTGCAGTGCGACACCAGGCGTGACGCAAGTGTTTTCTGCTAGTTTCCGCAGTTCTTATTCTTACGTCCAGCATCATGTTGTTTAAATAGCAAATTCACTCGTGCCATCTGTTCACCCGTGGGCGTCTGGTCTGAAAACCAGGTGTGTTCAGGTGCATTGTTGGTGTGTTGCTATTTTGAGGAACTGAAAACGCCATTGACCAACAAAAACCTGCTCTAAAGTCAATATTTTTGTGTTATTTAAAGGCTGTGTTAGTAATATGAGCCTATAGGCGGTTGCACAACGCACATACACTCTGCTTATCACACACACAGGGATGCGCAGCAGCACACACACATTATTAAATATTAAAAATAAAAGGATTCCTCTCTGGAGAAGCGATCAGTCTTTCCGCTCGCAAAGTCTGCAATAGTGTAAATAGTGAAACTGCCATGGTGCGACCGCAACTGGCTTTTAAAGGGAATGGGAGATGAGACTCTGATTGGTTTATTGAATGTTACGCCCAAGACACACCCATGACTCATTAAGAGACGAGGTACAACCTTTTTGGACCATGTGCCTGACGCGCCGACTGTTTTTCCTGTCAAAACTGGCAAAAGTGGATTCGGACACGCCCTAAGTGCACCTATGTTCAGACCATGTGCTCAGATCACTAAAATAGGGCCCTTTATCAGTAATACATTCTTAAAATCAAAAGCGGTTTCTATTCATATTATTTAACCTGAGCTGACATACTGAATGTCATTTTTTTGAAAAGTCATTTTTAATGTTACAAGATATTTCTACTTAAAAAGAATGCTGTTATTCTGAACTTTATATTCATAAATGTTTTCAACATTGATAATAATCATAAATGTTTTTTGAGCATCAAAACCTCATATGAGAATGATTAGTGAAGGATCATGTGACGCTGAAGACTGGAGTAATGATGATAAATTCAGCTTTGATCACAGGAATAAATCACACTTTACTATATATTCACATAGAAAACAGTCATTTTGAAATGTAATTATAATTCACAATATTCCCATTTTACTGTACTAAATATTTGAAACCCTGAAGAGACTCAAAAACATTAAAATCTTACTGGCCCCAAACTTTTGAAGAGTGATGTAAATGCAAACCTGTAAATTAATTTAACTACAAAGTATGATTCATTCCTCATTCCTCTAGCCCCGCCTCTCCGTGGGCGGAGCCACACAGACACACCCACTCTCTCTTTCAAACACACTCTCACATGCGTTTAGAGTTTCTTCCAGAGGAAACTTCCCTCAGTCAGAATGAAGGAGAGGATGGATCCTGTGGTTCACACACAGTGACTCCCACCCGTGTCTGGACTGGATCTGGAAGCGTGGCTGCTGTGTCTCTCGTGTGTGTGATGTCGTGGGGTTGTGGATTAAAGTATCTGTTTTCTCTGCCTCCGGCTTTCCAGCAGGCGGGCGTCTGCGCTCTCCGAGCTCCAGATGACTTCTCGCGGTTGGAGGTGGTCCAGCGGCTGGCCAAAGACGGGTATCGCTTCCTTCAGAACCAGAACTACCGGCTCCCGGACCGCTCCGCACAGGTAGGACAGCGTCTGTTGGCATAGTAACAGCAGGGCAGGGGTCAGATTATGAGGTCAGGTCAAGTGTGTAAACTCACCATATCAACTTGCTGAAGTGTTTTTAAAACGCTTTTAGAGTGGCGTTTTCTAAAGCTCATGGGTCATACATACACAGAGCTTTAGACGGACTCTCACAGGAGAACAATTTTTTTCACTTACATAAAGAAAGCCATAGATTGACAGATCATTTTCATATTTAAGTTTAAGATCATTTTTAGGTTTTTGGCACCATTATAACCAAATAATAATTAGACTACAATATAAATATAGAATATTAATTGAAAATAATTGGACTATTAATATCCATAATTAGGTACAGTTATATTATTATTGTTGTTATTAATATTAATTTTACTTGTATTATAAAATTGTATTCATACAATGTTATACAAATATTTAGCAAAACAAATAATTGCAATATATTTGCAATAATAATAATAACATAGTACAGTTATATTATTATGACTATTATTGAATGTTGCTATTGAATATTGTTATTGAGTATGAATATTATTGTTATTATTATTATTTACATAATTGTATTCATGCTAAATAAATAATGGCAATATATTTGCAATAATAATAATAATAATAATATAAATAACAATATGGTACAGTTAAAGTACATTGTATTAATGCAAATTTACATTGAAAAATACATTTATTATTATTATTATTATTATTATCATAATAATATGGTGCAGTTATATTATTATTTACACCATTGTATTCATACAAATTTGTTTTGACTAAATAAATAATTGCAATATATTTATTATTATTGTTATTATTAGTAATAATATAGTACAGTTTTATTATTATTATTATTATTATTATTACACTGTTGTATTCATACCATTTTGTTTTGCAAAATAATAATTGCAATAATAATAATAATAATATTGTAGATTTATTATTATTATTTATACGATTCATTCACATTTATTTTGCTAAAATGAATTAAAAAATGTTGGGTTATGTTTAACTAGACATTTCTCACTACTAAAGTCAATCTGTGCACGTGCAGTGGTACTGGTTAAAAATAATTATTAATCAAACTGATTAGGCCTATCGGTCTCAAAGAACCTCTGATAAGAGCCTGTATTGAAGAGCCAGCAGCAAAACCTTTCATATCTCCAGTGAGCAGTGACGGGATCAAGCTTTGTTTTCAGCGTGTGAGAGGGTTTGGTGAAGCTCATTCATGACATCGGCGTGGCTGGACTTGCCTGTGAGGATGTGATCTCTCTCTCGCTCTCTCTCTGAGAGCGTTTGGGGAGTCGGAGAGAGGCCTGGTTTCCCTCTGAAGTGATTAAACATTTCTCATGACTAACGCCTCTCATAAACTGTGCTCACTTCTGGGTGAATTACCCCTCAGGGCTGTTCGGCACCGTTTGCAGCTCATTTTCTGCTGTTTTTACACATGCATCAGGGCTGAGCATTCATCTTTTAGATTACCAAAAGATAGGCCTTTGATTTGTCTGTCTGTAATGTGAGTTTAAGCTCAAGGCCTGGTTACAACAAACTCATTGAGCTAAGAAAACACTATATGTAATATTTAAAAAAACATAACATTATTAATAATGAATTACCACTAAAATTGTTCTTAACTTGAGGGGTTTGTTGCAACTGACTACAGATCATATTCTGACTAAATCCTTTGGTACACGCCCACTTTTCACAATCCAATCAACTCCTGATGGATAAAATCAAGCCACGCCCCCCTTTTTCTAATTTTTTTCCCTTTTTCTCTCAGAGATGAATCACATTAAGGAAATAAAATGCATTGTAAATGCCATGTCGTGTTGAAAGTTTTCCTTATTGGCACAAGGTGTTGTTGATGGATTAACCCCATCAGGGTTTAAAACTAAACTCTTCAGTTCTTTAACCACTACTGGCCACACCAGCCCATGTTAATTAGTGCTCCGTGTGATCCGGTGTAGGACATCTGAGCCGTTCAGGATTGGTGCTCTGGTGTCACTAGCGGTCACACATCGCACTGCTGAAGGTGTGGCCGATCTCACTTCCTGTCATTGAGCCGTTCCTCTGTAGTGCCATGGTGACACTATAGGACCACAGGCGCCAATTGAAGGAATAAGTCAATAGCATACAATGTAACAATACATAATAAATCTGTCAGTTATTTAAAATGCAATATTTCAGTTATAGTGTTATTACAGTGTTATTTATATACTATTATAGTATTTATTAATATTTGAATTATATTTATATTTTCAGTTTCCATTGAAGTTTTAGGAATTTTGTGTTTTTGTAAGTTTTATTATTTTCTGTAATATTTCTGTTTGGCTTTAATGTATTTTTATTTTAGTAATTTTCAGTACATCTGAAACTTATTTTATTTTTTATTACATTTTTAAGTTTAATTCTTTTTTTATCTTTATTTCACTTTGCAAAAATGATATATATATATATATATATATATATATATATATATATATATATATATATATATATATATATGAGGGCTGTCAAATTAATTACATGATGTGCCAATTAATCTAATTAATTGCTAATTAATCGCACATTTGTTCACAAGCTTACACCCAAATTATATCCGAAAGACCAAAATATAATTTAAAGTCATTATTGTGTTAAATGAGAAAAGCATCAAACAGACATTGTAAAAATAGCTTTATGTTTATTTTTTCAGAAGCTGCATTGGTATTTTGATATATTTACAGACCAAAACTTTCTTAAAAATATCTTATTTTATGTTCTGCAAAAGAAAGAAAGTCATAAAAGTTTGAAACAACATGATGGTGAGTGAATATAAATAAACAAAACTTTCATTTTTGGGCAAAGTATCCCCAAATTTTTTTTATTTTATTTTATTTTATTTTATTTTATTTTATTTTATTTTATTTTATTTTATTTTATTTTATTTTATTTTATTTTATTTTATTTTATTTTATTTTATTTTATTTTATTTTATTTTATTTTATTTTGATACTTTAAATATGACACTAAAATTGCCAGTAGGTGGTGGTAAATGTCATTGGGCCCTGTTTAACAATCTGAGCATATGGTCTGAAGCGCCGCAGGTGCACATAGGGTGTGCCCGAATCCACTTTGCACCTGATGTCACATTGCACCGGGTGTATGATAGAGCCCATTGAGCCCTTCATTCATTCGATTCGTTCAGGAATGAAGTGAATGGCTCTCTTTATGAATGGGCCATTGAATCATTGATTCGCTCAAATCGCTGATTCATTCAGAAACGAAACACCGCTGTGTGTTGCTCGGAGACGCACAACAGTTCTGCTCTGGCTTTAATATTTTCATTGGCACAATTGAGCGATTATGTCTAAAATATAACACAATATTAGCTTCTTATTTATTGAACTGTCACATACCATCAGTATCACATTTGCACTATTCAGAACAAAAACAGCACTCGTGTGATATTGCTTAACTATAGGACTATCATGATATAAATATAAGGCATTTTTGCCTTGATATCTTGAATTTTAAGGGCATTTAACTGCTTTCTATAGTTTATAGTTTCTATAATTAATGTTGAATTAATAAATTGAGTATTGATTCCTTCATTTTATATTGAAGTGGCGCTCCTAGCCTTCTATTACACACATTGTTGTCAGCAAAAACGCCAAAAAATGTATTGACATAATCCAGCTCCTGTTTGCGTTGGACAGAAGTGCTGCATTGTTTCTTTTCCCCGTTCATGACATGTGGTTTTATCTCAGACTCCAGAAAGGCCTTACATAAGCCAGGGTGATGTCTGGAGACACACACAACGCCTGGATTAGACATTCGTTCATACATCTATTTCCTAAAAAGATCTTTATGCAGCTTTTGTAATCAAATAATTTCCAGGGTTATACAATGGGATTTCCTTTCCCGGATCCCGCACTGAGACCAAAGGTTATGCTGCGGTCTTAGGTGGAGTTTGTGTGTGTGTTTGGGGTGTTTGGGGTGTTTTGGTCCTGTTGCATTGTTTAGAGTAAAGATCGTGTTCTTTGGCTTTTCCAGGAACATGGGAGTTTTCTCTGCAACTTTTTGGCATAATTAAGGAAACAAAGCAGCACACACTATCACACACTCTCTGTGCAGAAACACAGGAAAGGAACACAGAGTGCTTCCTCTCGCCTTTCCTTTCCTTTCTGCTGAGTGCTTTGCGTCAGCGAGGTCTGTGGACCGTTTCTCCACCCAGTGTGAGAACGAACGTCAACCGCTGACCCGCAGGACAGGTGGAGACGCTGCTTAAACACACACTGCTGCTTGATAACTGTCATTAGTGACGCCTGTAGTTTAACGCACCTGCTTGTGTCCTCCCTCATCAGCTCACGCCCGTCACGCTTTCTTCTTCTGAAATATTAAGCATTTAAAAAGGGGCTTGGGAAGATTTTAACGTCGTCTCTTCTGCTCACCAAGGCTGCTTTTATTTGATCAAAGATTTACAGTAAAACAGTAATAATGTGAAATATATATTTTTTTATTTGAATATATTGTAAAATGACATTATATTCAGCATCATTACTCCAGTCTTCAGTGTCACATGATCCTTCAGAAATCATTCTAATATGAGGATTTTCTGCTCAAGAAATATCTATAATTATTATCAGTGTTGTGCTGCTTTGTCATTGTGCTTTTTTCCAGGATTCTTTGAATAGAAAGTTCAAAAGAACAGCATTTATTGGCGATAGAAATCGTTTGTAACATTAAGAATGTCTTTACTGTCACTTCTGCTCAATAAAATAAACTGATAAACACAAACTTTTATTTTGGATGCAATTAATTGTAATGAATCGATTGACAGCATTAAAGGTGCACTATGTAACTTTTCCGTCCGCTAGAGGTCGCCTATTCAAAATAAAGGTGTAGTTTGATGACATCAAGCTTGAGCGCAGAATCTGTGATATGTGGTCTTCACCTCACAGCCGGTGGAAAAGAATCGGGACAGGACTCGAGCAGAAATCATGTTCATGGATGCGATTATTAATGTTACTGTAGTGTGAAGCAGAGCAGGGGCGAGTGATTTGAGAGCTGAGCGAGGCCGCTGGAGCAATTGTTAGTAAGATGAACGCAACACACGCCTCGTGAGCAGCGGGACTTTTATTATGCCACAGTCACCGGCGGCATTTCCACTTTTCCGGTCACGAGTATGAGGTAACGCAGCTCTGTTTATCATATTAGACACATCTGAGTGTGTTGAAAATATGACGTTATTCTGTGCGTTCTCTCGGTGGCTGCTATGACACTTGTTGCACTGTAGTAAGAGTGAAGCATTTCTGCAGAATAAAACCGGAAACCGAGGGTAACGCGGATATGACGCCATTGACAGGCGACGCCCTCACACGTCCCGGCTCATTAGTTAAAATGGCACTTTTCTCACGATTTACAAATAGTTGGAAACATTTGGGATATTGTAAGTACTCAACTGAACAAAATATATAACACTGGCCTAGTGGTTTTTGGATATTTCACTGAAAAAATGTTACATAGTGCACCTTTAATTAAAATATAAAATGAATTACATGTATTAACTCCTTCCCCGCCATTGACTGAATTTTCAGTTTTTTTTTATTGTTATACGGTAGGGGGCGCTATTACACATCTTCTGAAAGAGTACAGAATCTCCTGATCAAAACACATGAAAAAGAAGCAGAAACAAGCAATACCATATGTAATCATATGCAAATGCGATCATCAACATTAAACGGCATATAAATCAAAACTGCATCTCCATCTACTCCATCTGTGTTTTGATCATCATTCTGAATCCCGTCTGGACATAGTTTTTGACAAAAATTTTATTTTCTCAGCTTTTTGCTGAAAATGTTGCTTTTTTAATGAAACTTTCCACATTCAAGTGTTGATAAAAAAGCAATGCATGAAGCTAGAATAAAACGGGGTTCTTTCTTTGATATATTGCATGTTCAGATATTAAAACGCTGGCAGGGAAAGCGTTAAAGAGATAGTTCACCCAAAAATGAAAATTGGCCCATGATTTACTCACTCTCAAGTCATCCTAGGTGTATATGACATTCTTCTTTCAGACGAATAAAATCTGAGTTATATAAAAAATGTCCTGGCTCTTCCAGTCTGGCTGTATTCGTCTGAATGAAGAATGTCATATACACCTAGGATGGGATGCAAATCATGGGCTAATTTTTATTTTTGGGTGAACTATCCCTTTACTGTGATTTGCAGTGCAAGTTGCTTTGGATAAAAGTATCTGCAAAATGCATAAATGCAAACGTAAGAGCAAGAGAAAGCAGAAAGAGGCTTGGATATAGAACGAGGGGTGGGGTTCTCCAACAGGAACTGGAGGATGGGAAGGTCTGGTTTCATCTGTGTGCTGTAATGTGATGTGGTTATGATATAATCTGGTTTAGCTGATGGTTCTGGGTGAGCCCTGAACCCTCATTATATCTCTGATTGGGTCAGTCTCATCAGTCTGTGGTCAAATATGACGCCAAACTGACCCGTTGTACTTTCCTGTTGCAAATCACATGCTCTGAAAGCATACTTTATTTATTATTAGTATGTGCCTGCAGATCCTGTGAGAACTCAACTCAAATGTTCACAGTGTACCAAAGACATTCACCTCTCTCATTCTTCTGTTGCGTAACGCTCTCACTGCCAGCTTGATTATAAAAAAATATATTTTTCATGAGCAGACAGGCTTTTATGGCCAAAATCTGACATTTAAATGCTGTGTTGACTGTAAGTACAGCTTTCTTTAGTGCATTACCTCCCCAGAGAGAAGAGGTTGACTTTGGAAAGGCTCGAGAGGAATACGGCCACCGCAGATAAACTATTTGTTATCGTTTGCATCGCTAACATTTTTCCCAGCAGCATCTGGCCGTGTGTTTGTTAATGTAGGTGTTTTTCTGTGGAATTACATAACTGCAGGAAAATCCTATTAATGTTATTAACGTAAACACATTTGCAGGGAGAAGCAGCGCAGGATCTGATATCCGTGCTTGTTTTGGAGTGTTTAGGGAATGTTTGGGATACAGTCCATGTTTGTTTTTCCGGATTGAATAATTTGCGGTCAGACTGGAGTTTATTTTTGGATTGTTCAGAGGTTTTTTTTGGAACGGCAATTCCGGTTAAGTAACAGCAAACCCGAGCTTGATTAAGAGGTCAGAGGTCATGTTTTGGACCCCACGTGTCCATCTGTCTGTCTGAGTGCAGATAATCCATCTGTTTCCTGTCCCGGCGGTCTGGTGATTGACAGGTGACTCCTGCGGCGGCCCAGCATCCTTCACTCTACGGGAGGCCGGCTAAAATGACCAATCATCACTCACAGTCTCTGAGGCCCGAGACAGCCAGCATACTCTCCACTGAAGGTCGTTCGGGGATGGAAGCGTCGTGTGCGTCTGAGTTTGAGTTGCTAATGGATTTTGTATATTTTAGTGAGCATGTTCCAGAACATTTTGTCCAGGGTTTCCATGCCTGTGGGCAGTTTCAACACGGTTACGTCAAGAGCATTGTACTGTTGTCATGTACAGGGGTCAGTGTGTGTCTGAGCACAGATATTTCTTACATTTCAATGGATTTTTAAATGGCTTGCACAGCTTTCTTTCTCATGTTGATGTTGAAGTAAGAAACTTGGATTGGAAAAAGACTTGAAAGACTTCTCTTTTGTCTTTTCAAAAAGGCTAATGTTCAATTAAATTCACATTTATTTGTATAGCGCTTTTCACAATACATATCATTGCAAAGCAGTTTTACTGAATATTTTAATTTGTCTCTGGACCGACTCGATCACATGATCCGCTCTGTGCTGTCGTGTCTCTGGACCGACTTGATCACATGATCCGCTCTGTGCTCTCGTGTCTCTGGACCGACTCAATCACATGATCCGCTCTGTGCTCTCGTATCTCTGGGCCGACTCGATCACATGATCCGCTCTGTGCTGTCGTGTCTCTGGACCGACTCGATCACATGATCCGCTCTGTGCTGTCGTATCCATCTGACCGACTCGATCATGATCCCGCTCTGTGCTCGTCTCGATGTCTCTGGGCCGACTCGATCATCATGATCCGATCTGCTCTGTGCTGTCGTGATCCGCTCTCTGGGCCTGACTCGATCACATGATCCGCTCTGTGCTGTCCTGTCTCTGGACCGACTCGATCATGATCCGCTCTGTGCTCTGTGTCTCTGGCCGACTCCATCACATGATCCGCTCTGTGCTGTCGTGTCTCTGCTCACATCCGCTCGACTGTGATCCGCTCTGTGCTCTCGTGTCTCTGGGCCGACTCCATCACATGATCCGCTCTCTGTGCTGTCGTGTCTCTGAACCGACTCCATCACATGATCCGCTTCGATCTGTGCTGTCGCGTCTCTCTGGGCCGACTCGATCACATCTGATCCGCTCTGTGCTGTCGTGTCTCTGGACCGACTCTGGGCGATCATCACATGATCCGCTGTGCTGTGCTGTGAACCGACTCCATCACGTCTCTGGGCCGTCTCGATGACATGATCCGCTCTGTGCTGTCGTGTCTCTGGACCGTCTCGATCACATGATCCGCTCTGTGCTGTCGTGTCTCTGGACCGTCTCGATCACATGATCCGCTCTGTGCTGTCGTGTCTCTGGACCGCCTCGATCACATGATCCGCTCTGTGCTGTCCTGTCTCTGGACCGACTCCATCACATGATCCGCTCTGTGCTGTCGTGTCTCTGGACCGACTCGATCACATGATCCGCTCTGTGCTGTCGTGTCTCTGGACCGACTCGATCACATGATCCGCTCTGTGCTGTCGTGTCTCTGGACCACATCACATTGAGATTCTAGAGAGCATTTGATTGGACAGATAATCTGATAACAGTAAGGCTAACATATTCATACTAAAAGCCAAAAAACTTCCATTTTGATTTCATGGTGACTTTAACCCATGTAGTCACCTTATATTACACAGTACTTTCTTTGGTAAGTACACTATAAGCAGCTACACATACTGTAAAATAAAGTGCAACCCTCATTTCTTTCAAAATTTTGTTAAACTTTGCACACACACACTTGCAGGTGTAACTGTAGGCAGTTTGTTCGGATGACCTACTTTGAAGTCCTGCATTAGAGCATGTTGTCACCTGTCTGACTCCGCCCACCTGCTCCCAGACAGACAGCATGGGCGGAGCTTATGATCTCACTCACCTGTAAAGGTGCTCAGTCAATGAATGAGTAATTTCAGTGGACGTACACTTGGCACACACACCGCCACACATCTGTCTGATAAAAGCCCTGTTTTAATGCTGACTCAAACAGCAGATGTTCATACTGATGACACCAGATTTATTAAAGACACCTGGACTGATATCATATCTAAAATTACTGTGATTTATTAACACAAAAAACTGATGTAGCTAAAAATGTATTCAATACTGATATGTGTGTTTGCTCTGAAATTACAGCTTTTTTTCAGAGCAGTATCATTTAGTAGCTACCTTTTTTGAATTTTGGGGTCAGAAAGTTTTTGTTTTAGATTCATTTATTCAACAATGATGCATTAAATTGACCAAAAGTGACAGTAAAGACATTTTTAATGTCTTTCTATTTCAAATAAAAGCCCGTTCTCTTTCACGGTTTCCACAGAAATATGAAGCAGCACAACTGTTTTCAACATTGATAATAATCATAAATGTTTCTTGAGCTTATCCTCCTATCAGAGTGATTAGTGAAGGGTCATGTGACACTGAAGACTGGAGTAATGATGATAAATTCAGCTTTGATCACAGGAATAAATTACACTTTAGTATATATTCACATAGAAAACAGTTATTTTAAACTGTAATAATATTTCACGATATTACAATATTAAACAAACGCAGCCTTGTCGAGAAGAAGAGACTTCTTTCAAAAACAATAAAACATCTCACTGATCCAATACTTTTGAACAATAGTGTGTGTGTAATAGTGTGTGTGAGGATTATTGATGTGTTGGCATATTTCCCTATTTATTATATTGTTTGCATTAAACTTTGTTTCTTACTTATAATAAGATTATATTCACAGCTTATGAATAATGTGCACTGATGAATCAGATATTCATTGCTTGATTTTATAGCAAAATTATTGTGATTTATATGTGATTATTCAATATGCCATCCAGCCTTATTTCAGAGTAGAACATGTTTTTTATAGTATTTAGTATATAGTATTTGAAGTATTTACACCTGCAAACCACAAGACCGTAATAAGAGCCGGATGTGCCATCTTTGTTTTGTGCAGCAAACCACTGTGTGTCTGAATGTTTGTGTTATGACTCACACCTGTGAATCCGGCAGGTGTGTGTGTGTGTGTGTGTTTTATGTGGACATTTCAGATATTCTTAATCCTTTTCCTGCCTTTCATCTTCCTCAAATGCTGCTGTCCAGACATGTCTAAAAGTGCACACACACGCTCAAACACACACATGCAAACACTCAGACACATGCACACACTCACTCACACACACATACACTCACTTACACACACGCAGACACGCACACACACATACTCGCTCACGCACAGACACACACACCAACACACATACGCAAACACAGACGCACAAACTCACACATACTCAGGTAAGCACACACACACACATGCACAAACACACGCAAACACACAGACACACACACACGCACAAACTCACACATACTCACGCACACACACGCACAAACGCATGCAAACACACGCACAAACTCACACACGCAAACACACGCACACACGCAGACAGGCACACACACATACTCGCTCACACACCAACACACATGCGCACAAACTCACACATACTCAGGCAAACACACACACTCACACACACGCACAAACGCACGCAAACACACACACGCACAAACTCACACATACTCAGGCAAACACTCACACACACGCACAAACGCACGCAAACACACAAACACACACACGCACAAACTCACACATACGTACGCAAACACACACACACGCACAAACTCACACACACGCACACACATGCACATACATGCAAACACACACACATGCAAACACACTCACAACACACAAACACGTCAGATGTGTCACTGAAATGTTATTGAGAGCATCAGCGAACACTGATTGAGTAACCAGTTTGATTCATTTGTAAATTCATAGATCATTTAGCAAGAATTGATTTGGAGTGACTGTGTTATTCAGACTAAACATGAACAGGCTGTACTGATGAAGCTTTTCTGCGGGTTTGATTTTGGAGTTTTTCCAAATGGCACACAATCACAAATAACTAACACTATTTTTACATTATTTACAGCATCCTTCCCATTTTTGGCGATTCTTCTGTATGAACGTGACTGTAATGACTCTCATTTCTCCCTAATGACGTGTTGCTTAATTGAAATGGAGAGAGAGTTTGAGTGTGATAAATATGCAAGCAGAAACTTGTCGGATTTGGTGACAGAAATACACTCTCTGTGATATATTTGCATGCAAACCTGATTGGTTTTGATGTGTTTTGAATAGTTTGAGTCTGTTTTTACAGTTTGCATAGTTTGTGACTAAATGATTTTGCTATTTGTCTAGATATGAATGTTAGCATTGACATGAATACTGTTTTACTGTCATATAGA